>JARBWK010000005.1:152570468-152874496 GCA_030556195.1 Anolis apletophallus | reverse complement strand
TTTGCATCTCTCTCTCCTTTTCTTCTCTTTCTCTTTGCATCTCAAGTTTCATCACCTCAAGCCTAAACCGATATTCTCCAGACATTTTACTTGACTCTGATTCTGAAATTTCAGAGTCTTCTCCTTCCTGCAGAACCTCAGGCTGCCCTGCTCCTCCAAAGCCCTCGTTTGTCTCCTGGTGGTCATTTTGCCGAACTTTTACCTCAGAACTTTAAACTAAACTATTAAAGTTCCTACTACCTCACGACTTTGGTCAGTAAACTGAGAAATTAAACAAATTCCTCTGGTAGCCTTGCTTTCGCACTGGATCAGTTTTCTTACACGATCCCACCGCTCTGCCACCAATATGCGGTGAAGCTACGTTCAAATCAACCGGCTGGACAGGGTGGACCCTCTCTTAAAGATCCCACCGCTGCCGCCAATATGTGACCACTCCACTTCTTGACCGGCCTCAGACTGGACAATCTTTCTATGTCCACACTGCTGACCTCCAATCCAAGGAAACCTCGAAGTTACCTCAGCAACTTCACGTTTATTGGCAGGGTACTGTCTCACCCCTTCACCATTTAACTGACTGGAGTTTTAAAACTTCTCAGTGACCACTTGACCACGCTGCCACCATTTATCCGGCTGACCACTGACTTTGAGGGCCACCACCAATAAAAGAATCAGGAGAGGTGTTTTCCTTTTAAGATGCAAACAATTTATTTTGACACAAATGGGTACAATCTTGGTTGGTTTCAAACTTCCTTAGAGGCACAACTTTTTCTGTTACATAACACAATGGGGACCTATTATAGGGTTTCCACTAAACCTCTATAAACCCCTGCAACTTTAACTAGGGTCTCTATACCCTTTAACTGGACTGCTCACTAGCAGACCTTAAGACACACACTAACACTGGACCGTTCTCTTTCAGTCCTTAGGACACTCTAAACTAGAACATAACTCCTCCCCCTCTCATTTGGCAGTTGGCTTCCCGCTCTCCAACTGTAGAATTCAAACCTGAACATTCTACTAGCCTCTAGCCCTGGTTGCCATGGCGACAGCTCTTCTAAGCTTCTGCCATGCCTCCCTTCTGTTTCACCCACAGAAACAAACCATAGAACATTCAAAACAACATACATTTTAACACATGTCACACAACATTTACACACAAATAATCAACATCATTACACCATGAATCTGTCTAATCCTGCCTTGAAGTTGTTCAGGCTGACAGCTGTCACAACCTCTTCTGGAAGTGAGTTCCATAACCCAATGACCCTCTGGGTGAAGAAATATTTCCCTTTATTAGTCCTAATTTTCCTACCTTGGAGCTTCAGGGAGTGCCCTCTAGTCCTAGTGTTTTGTGACAAAGAAAATAATTTTTCTTTATTCACCTTTTCTATCCCATGCATGATTTTATACACTTCGATCAAGTCACCTCTTAAACGCCGTCTTTCAAGGCTGAAAAGACCAAGGCGTTGCAACCTGGTTTCATAAGGGAGCTGCTCCATCCCTTGGATCATTCTTGTTGCCCTTTTCTGTACCTTTTCCAGTTCCGTTATATCCTTCTTAGGGTGCGGAGACCAGAATTGTACACAGTACTCCAAATGTGGCCTTACCATCGATTTGTAGAGAGGTAATACAACATTTGCTGACCTATTTTCGATTCCCTTTCTGATCATGCCTAGCATAGAATTTGCTTTTTTCACTGCTGCTGCGCACTGGGTAGACATCTTCATTGAGCTGTCCACCAAGACCCCAAGATCCCTTTCCTGGTTTGTCTCGGAAAGCTTTGACCCCATCAATTTGTAGGTGTAGTTGGGGTTCTTTGCCCCGATGTGCATGACTTTACACTTGTTTAGGTTAAAATGCATTTGCCACTTTGTTGCCCATTCACTCAATTTCGAGAGATCTTTCTGGAGCTCTTTACAATCAGTTTCATTTTTAACTACCTGAACAATTTAGTGTCGTCTGCAAACTTTGCTACCTCAGAATTCACTCCTACATCCAGATCATTAATGAATAAATTAAAAGTAACGGACCCAAAAAACTGAACCTTGGGGTACGCCACTTCTCACCTCTTTCCACCCATAGAAATGTCCGTTTATTACCACCCTTTGTTTCCTACAGTTTAGCCAGGTTCCAATCCAGGACAAGACCTGTCCTCTGATTCCATGACTGAAGAGCTTATTTAGGAGCCTTTGGTGAGGGACTTTGTCAAAAGCCTTTTGAAAGTCAAGGTAAACAATATCAATTGGGTCCCCTTTATCTATGTGTTTATTTACACCCTCAAAGAATTCTAACAAGTTAGTAAGACATGATTTGCCTTTGCAGAAACCATGTTGATTTTCTTTCAGCAATGCCTGTTCTTCTATGTGCCTAGTAATATTTTCTTTAATAATGGTTTCCATCACTTTGCCTGGAACTGAGGTTAAACTGACTGGTCTATAATTTCCTGGATCACCTCTGGATCCTTTCTTGAAGATCGGAGTTACATTTGCCTCCCTCCAGTCCTCGGGTACAGTGCCTGATCTTAGAGAAAGGTTATATATCTTAGCTAGAAGTTCAGCAATTTCACACTTGAGTTCCTTAAGAACTCTGGGGTGGATGCCGTCTGGACCTGGTGATTTGTTGACATTTAGTTTAGTAAGGCATACGAGAACATCCTCCTTGTTTATCTCTATCTGTTTTAATTCTTTTAATTCCCTCCCTGAAAAAACTGACTCAGCTGCAGGCATATGTTGTCTGTCCTCCTGTGTGAAAACGGAGGCAAAGAAGTCATTTAGCCGCTCAGCAATCTCCTTGTCTTCGCTGATTTTCCCTTTCTGACCATTGTCGCCGAAAGTGGCCCAACTGCTTTTCTAGTTGGGTTCCTGCTTCTGATGTACTTAAAGAAGTTTTTGTTGTTTTTTTTAATATTCTTTGCTATGTGTGCCTCAAAATCTCTCTTGGCTTTCCTGACTGTTGCTTTGCATTTAGTTTGCCAGAACTTGTGTTCCTTTCTGTTCTCCTCGGTAGGAAGAGCCTTCCATTTCTTAAATGAGTTTTTCTTCTTTCCAGCTTGTTCTCCAGACCTTTGTGAAATTTCACCCTGAGTGAAACTTGCTTCCAGTTAACTATGGATGTCATGAATCTGTTATAAACAGTTCCTTGGGGGGGGGGGGGGCAACTCTCGAAAAATCCAGTAAAATAGTTTTAAAAACCAAACATTTCCAAGCGGAGAGGCTCAATTTGTTTCTTGGAAACCTGTGAGGGGGCTGCTAGGAGGGGGGATAGTGCCAATTTCCCACGGCACACCTGATGATCGCTCACGGCACACTAGTGTGCCACGGCACACTGGTTGGGAAACACTGGCCTAAGGAAACCCTTTGAAATCCACGAGGACACCGTAAGTTGATACTGTAGGTGACGTGAAGGCATGTATGTGTGCACGCATGCATGCACACACAAAACACATTTTCTTCTAGCCACAATGTGGTTACAAAAAAGGAAAAGAGGGTGAGCCATGGCATCACAATGTCCGGGAGAGAAAGAACAAGTAAATAGTAGGCATAGACACTTATTTATTTATTTATTTATTATTTAAAACTTTTATACCTCGGCCTTCTCACCTCCGAAGAGGGACTCAGACCGGCAAACAACAAGTATTCAATGCTAACATTTAAAATCTAAAAACATCATAAATTAACAATAGAATTATCAAATTATCAAATACAATACTTTCGCCAAAGTAAAATCAAGTCCAACTTAATCCATATTTTCGCCCTGTATCAAGTGGTTAGCGAGCTTCGCGATCTCCTCCTTCATTCTGCGAAGGCCTCACTGCACAGCCACGTTTTCACCCGCTTCCTAAAAGTCAGGAGGGAAGGGGCGGATCTAATTTCATTTGGGAGGGAATTCCACAGCCGGGGGCCCACCACAGAAAAGGCCCTGTCCCTCGTCCCTACCAGACGCGCCTGTGAAGGTGGTGGTACCGAGAGCAGGGCCTCTCTTAGCACTCTTGATGGTTCATAGGGGAGAATACGTTCGGACAGGTAAACTGGGCCAGAACCATACAGGGTTTTGTAGGTCAACATCAGCACTTTGAATTGTGCTCGGAAGCGAATTGGCAGCCAGTGGAGCTGGTGCAACAGGGGAGTTGTGCACTCCCTGTACCCCGCTCCCATTAGTAGTCTGGCTGCTGCGCGCTGGACTAATTGCAGCTTCTGGGCAGTCTTCATAGGCAACCCCACATAGAGAGCGTTGCAGTATTCTATACAGTAGTCTATACATACACACAGTGCCGGCCCGAAGTAATTTTCAGTTGCAGGCAAACAGTATTTTGGCGCCCCTCCCCCCAAAAAAATTAATCACTGAGCCTGTGAGATCCTGGGAGTTGTAGTTTGGTGGAGGCTAAATATTGTATAAAACTACAACTCACAAGCTCCCATAACAGTTGACATGGCCTCAAACCGGGCTGATTCCACAGGGTAGATGTACCTTATGGCCAACGGAGCCCAGGCTACGAAGGCTTAATCCTTTTTCTTGCAAAGACAAGGGAAAGGCGGCGCCTCACTCCCCGCAGGTAAGTCTCAGCCCAAATGGCCCTGCCCAGCTGGCTCTGCTCACCCGGCCAAAGCTCGCAAAGGTGGGTGAGGGCAAGGGCGGGGTGCCCTGTGGCCAGGAGCAGAAGCACCGCATGAGGAGTTACCATGGCTCCAGTGGCGGCCTCGTGATTTTCAGCGCCTCTCTCGCCTCTTCTCAGTTGCCTTGAGAGGAGCCCGCCCGCGCACCCAAATGCGCATGCGTGGAGGCAGAGTTTTCAGCAGGCACAGGGGCGGTGTTTCCAGCAAGCGTGGAGCCTCTGCGCCTGCTGGAAACTCCGCCTCTGTGCCTTCTGGAAACACCGCAGGCACAGTAGCGGAGTTTCCAGCTGGCGCGGAGGTGGAGTTTCCAGCCGGCCGCAGCGCATCCTTGTGGATCTGGCACTCTCGTTGGCCGCCTACTCCGCCAAGTGCATTGAGCTACCTCTGCATATACACCATAAGTCTGGCAATCTGTGGCAACCAAATAAATTAATCCTTTCCAGTCGTAGCAAACTGCTGCTCTTCCAAACAAGTGAGCTGGAGATTTGGACCCAACTCTTTTCTTGTACTTGGAGTTGAGCCACCCAGAACGGGTGAATTTTCACCTTCATCTCCTGCCTGCCGATAACCCCGTGTTTCCCAACCTTTTTTGAGCCGAGGCACATTTTTTACATTTACAAAATCATGGGGCATACCACCAACCAAAATGACACAAAATGTTTTATGGCGTGTCAGCACATCTTTTTCACAATAGGCTGCATATGCAGGCGGCAAAGAGTAGGCAAAACAATAATAATATAGTGAAACTAGCAATATGCACAATCACAAAAGTTTTATAAAGTCAATGTATCAATATAGTGATTTTGAAAAACGGAGTACAGTTTGGCACCCACATGATGTTGGCACCTCCATGGGAGAAAAAGGAAAAATCTTCTCTTACCGCGTTGGATTAGGCCAGGGGTGCTCAGAATGGTGATCGCGATCACCAGGGTGATCTTTGGGCCTCATCCTGGTGATCTTCAGGCCCCTGACCAGGTTTTTTGCAGTTTGTCCTCTTCACACGCCCCTGCACGCTGCAAAGAAGTCCTCTGTCGTTGCTCCTCCCTGCTCGCGCGCCGCCTCCAAAAGCTCCAGAGTCCAAGAGGCAGACTGGGCCCCCTCTTTTGGATTCCTCCTCCTCCCTCCGTCCTTCTCCAGCCACTCAGAGTCGTAGGAGACCAAAGGGGGCGGGCCTGGATGACGCGATGCATGGCTGGCCCCGCGCGCATGCGCAGAAGCGCCCATTCTGCCTCTCTGACTTCTCGTGAGCTCTTGGAGGCAGCACGCATGCTGGCAGCGTGGAAATAGGAGCAACGACAGAGGAGAAGAAGGATGCTTTGGGGTCATTTCCTTACCGCATCTCAAAGGTCGGTCTTTTTACTTTGGGGTGGGTGCTTGATTGTACTTTGGCATGTCTCTTTATTTTTAATGTTTAAAAATGGCCTTTTAGCTCCAAAGCCTCTCTGCTTGCTTTGTTCCTTGAGAAATATATGTTGGGGAATATGTAAATGTGGGAGAAATGGGCTGGTTGGATGTATTTTTGCATGCCCCTTTGTTTACCTTGCTGAGTATTAAATGGCCTTACAGTTCAAAAACCTCTCTTCTTACTTCCTGGCTGATAATATGTGTGGTAATATGGCAGTGTGGGAGAAATGGGGTGGTTGGATGTATTTATACATGCCCCTTTGTTTACCTTGCTGAGTATTAAATGGCCTTGCAGTTCAAAATCCTCTCTTCTTACTTTCTGGCTGATAATATGTGTGGTAATATGGCAGTGTGGGAGAAATGGGTGGTTGGATGTATTTTTGCATGCCCCTTTGTTTACCTTGCTGAGTATTAAATGGCCTTGCAGTTCAAAATCCTCTCTTCTTACTTCCTGGCTGATAACATGTGTGGTAATATGGCAGTGTGGGAGAAATGGGGTGGTTGGATGTATTTATACATGCCCCTTTGTTTACCTTGCTGAGTATTAAATGGCCTTGCAGTTCAAAAGCCTCTCTTCTTACTTTCTGGCTGATAATATGTGTGGCAATATGGCAGTGTGGGAGAAATGGGGTGGTTGGATGTATTTTTATGCTCTGTTTTATATTGTTGCTATTAAATTGAAATGTTGATGTTTTATAACTTCATTTTATGTAAACTGCCCCGAGCCTGCTGGAAGGGCCGGTACATAAAAATGAATAATAAATATAAATAAATAAATAAATAAGAAAAAGTTATACGTTTTACATTTCTGGGTGGGTGATCTTTGGGACTTGGTTTTTTAATCAGTAGCTCCCATGCTGAAAAAGTGTGAGCACCCCTGGATTAGGCTCTGTACTGGATAATCTGCAATATATAGAGAAGTTCAATATATAGGAGTTATCCTCAAACAGAGGGCAGCATGCGAAGCAGGAGAGGAGCGCAAGTAGGCGTTTCCAAAAGTTATCCACAACAAGTGGGCGGCTCCAAAATGATGCGGCGTCATTTTGGAGCCGCCCATTGGGCTCCTCTGCTCTTTTGCATGCTGCGTAACGCTTTCACCTCGCAGCAGGGGGCGTCTGCGGACAGAGCCTAATACCAACGTGGTAAGGGAAGATTTTTTTCTCCCATGGAGGAGGACAAAATAATAGTGGTGGCAAAAGGAGGGGGGAAGGAAGGGGGCAAAAAGTTTTTCTGGAGGCACAGCTGGAGCTCTGCAAAGGCACAGGAGTGTGCTTAGGCACACTGGTTGAAAAAGACTGCGATAACCTATGAAAACCGCAGACTTGGAGCCAGCTGTTGGGTACCTCACTGTTTCGCTGTGCTATTTCTAAACACGCAGTTATTTTCCCCTTTAAACATGTTACAAGCATTTAGTTCTGCCTCTTTACAAGGAAAAAGCTACTGTAAAGTGCTTTCCCAGGAGCACTCTACTGAAGCGGCAAGCATGAAACTGCTTGGATCCATCCACACTTTTCTCCCGATGTGTGAAATCTCATCAAAAGGGCTAGATTTTTCTATTGGGATGCAAATGAGAGCAAGTATTTTTATCTGACTCTTCTGAGGAGGATTAAGCAGCATCTCTTCTCACAGAGTCCTGGCAGCTCATGATGTTTGTTGCAAAATGGCTTAAGAAAGGCAAAGCGAGGAAGGCAGATTTCTCTTCCTCTGCCATGCCCAGGTTGCGTGCTCTAGCGCAGTGTCTCCCAACCAGTGTGCCGTGGCACACTAGTGTGCCGTGAGCGATCATCAGGTGTGCCGTGGGAAATTGGAACCTCCAATACCCTTTCTTCCCCCCTCCTGCCAAACACTTTTTCTTCTCCACTCGGGCTCCCTTCTTCTCAGCCTCGCTCTGCTCGCTTTGCCTCGCTTTGCTCACGCTGCCGCCATTTTGATTGTTTGAGTCCACAGTGCTCTCTAGATGTAAGTGAACTACAACTTCCAAA
Organism: Anolis apletophallus; assembly: GCA_030556195.1. NCBI lineage: Eukaryota > Metazoa > Chordata > Lepidosauria > Squamata > Anolidae > Anolis > Anolis apletophallus. The sequence continues at coordinate 152,866,497 of JARBWK010000005.1, read as the reverse complement.
CTCAAGGTCAATTCCCAAGCAAACCCTTTCAGTACTTTCTGTTGGTAATGAGAGTTCAATATGCCAAGTTTGTTGTTCCATTGTTGCAAGAGTTCAGGATGCTCTTTGATTGTGTGTGACCTCACAGCATTTTGGCAGGGTAAAATATCAACGCTCTGAACAGCCCCGTCCCATTAATTTGATGTCCCGTTCACTTTTAATCTTTAAGACATCCTGCCTGTACTTTAACTAACATCATTAAGTTTGTAGCTTTTCACACTTCACTGAAAACAATATTGCTCCTGAGCTAACCCAAGAACAAGGGACCCAAGAGGGGAAAATGCCATCTGGGATGATGTCGGTATTGCTGTCACTGCTTTTATTGCATATTAGGTAATGTCTAGGGCTGATCCAATGGTGAAGAGGGGAGCCTTCTTACGCAACACATTTTGCACAGAATTTTTCCATCGCAAAAGACCCAAGGCCGTGAAGAGCCGGGGTCAAGAAATCATGGACCTTTTTCATAGTATTGAGGTGCGACAGGAAGCTTGTCCAGGAGATTTATATGATGTCACAACTGACCAAGGCTACCCCCGTAAAAAGTGACCATGCTTCTGATTAATGCAATGTTTCCCAACCAGTGTGCCGTGGCACACTAGTGTGCCGTGAGCGATCATCAGGTGTGCCGTGGGAAATTGGAACCTCCAATACCCTTTCTTCCCCCTCCTGCCGAACACTTTTTCTTCTCCACTCGGGCTCCCTTCTTCCCAGCCTCGCTCTGCTCACATGTTCAGGAGGTAAGGGGGGGGGGGGGAGACGTGACCCGTGTGGGCGCTACTGCGCAGACTCACCCTATGATTTCCTCCCTCCTCCTGAACACGCTCACGCTGCCCCCTCGGATCAAAATGGCGGCAGAAGTGGCAGCGTGAGCAAAGCGAGACAAAGCGAGCAGAGCAAGGCTGGGAAGTAGGGAGCCCGAGGAAGGGGGGAGAAAGGGCACGACGGGGAAAGGGGAGGAAGAGGTCTCTGTCGAAAGCTGGCATGGGCAAACTTGGACCTTCCAGGTGTTTTGGACTCCAACTCCCACCATTCCTAGCAGCCTCAGGCCCTTTTCCTTTTTTCCCCTCAGCCACTTAAGCAGGAAAGGGCCTCAGGCTGTTAGGAATGGTGGGAGTTGAAGTCCAAAACACCTGGAAGGTCCACGTTTGCCCATGCCAGCTTTCGACAGAGACCTCTTCCTCCCCCTTCCCAGTCGTGCCCTTTCTCCCCCCTCCTCGGGCTCCCCAGAGGGCCAAAGTTTTCCCATGCCTGTTTTAGGGACCTTAAAGTGGTGAGCCTCCTTCCAACATTGTGATTTTGGATAGAAAACAAACAACAACGTAACATTGTTTGAGTCCACAGTGCTCTCTGGGTGTAGGTGAACTACAACTTCCAAACTCAAGGTCCATTCCCAAGCAAACCCTTTCAGTACTTTCTGTTGGTAATGAGAGTTCAATATGCCAAGTTTGGTTCAATTCCATTGTTGCAAGAGTTCAGGATGCTCTTTGATTGTGTGTGAACTATAAATCCCAGAAACTGTAACTCCCAAATGTCTAGGTCTATTTTTCCCAAACTCCATCTGTATTCACATTTGGGCTTATTGAGTATTCATGCCAAGTTTGGTCCTGATCCAACATTGTTTGAGTCCACAGTGCTCTCTGGATTTTGGTTGGTGGCGTGCCCCAGGATTTTGTAAATGTAAAAAATGAGCCGCGACTCAAAAAAAGTTGAAAAACACTGCTCTAGGGCAGTGTTTCCCAACTGCTGTTCCGCGGCACACTAGTATGCCGTGAGTGATCACCTGGTGTGTATTTGGACCAAGCTTCTGAAAGCTCCTCCCTGGTGTGTGGAGTTCCTCAGGGTGCAATTCTTTCACCCCTACTTTTTAACATCTATGTTTGACCGCTGGCCAGTCTGATAAGGAGTTTCGGGCTGGAGTGCTACCAGTATGCCGATGACACCCAGTTACTTCTGTGCTTGGAGCCTGGGATCTCTGAACAACTACCGTCTAGAAGCGGTGACGAAATGGTTGCGCGCTAGCAGGCTTAAAGTAAATCCAGCAAAGACGGAGATCTTGTGGCCGGGCCGCCCGACAGGAGTAATGTACCCTCTGCCCTCCCTTGACGGCGAACCCCTATCTCCATCTACCTCCGTCAAGAGCCAGGGTGTTGTTCTAGACTCATCCCTGTCAATGGAGACCCAGGTTGGCACTGTTAGCAAACAGGCCTTCTTTCATCTCCGCCAGGTGAAGCAGCTAGCACCATTCCTCTCAAGGGAGGCCTTGGCGACAGTCATCCATGCCACGGTGACATCTATATGCAATGCGCTATACACTGGCCTTCCTAGGTCTGTGACTCGGAAGATTCACGTTGTCCAGTTGGCTAGGCTGCTTACATTAACACCCTTGAAATGCCGTATAGCGCCAGCTCTTCAGCAGTTGCATTGACTGCCAACAGAATATCGGAGTCTTTATAAGACACTGGTTCTGACGTTTAAGGCCCTGTATGGCCAGGGTCCGATATATCTCAGAGACCGCCTTTCCCCTTATGGCCATCAGTGGTCACTTAGACCCTCCCATCACAATCTGCTTTACATTCCAGGCCCCAGAGAAGCACGTCTTACTAGTACGAGGCATGGGGCCTTTTCTATCTCTGCCCCAGCACTGTGGAACTCATTGCCTCCGTACATGAGAGCGATGCGCGACCTGCGCCCTTTCACCCAGGCTCTCAAGACCTGGCTCTTCAGTAAAGCATTTGAAATGTTACTTTAACTTCTATTTTCATGATACCTGTATGTTTTATCCTGTTTCACTGTTTGCGTGTGCAAGCATGACACACCTCGCGCCAGGGTCAATAATGCAGACACAATTGGTTGGATAAAAATGGCCACAACTCATTTATTGAAAACAGGAACAAAAGGTTGGCGGCCAGGCATGGGTCCTGGTTCAGGGTCAAACAGCCCCCACGAATGTCCAAAAGCGTTTGCTAGCCTGGGGTGCAAGCAGCCCAATGCCTGTCCACGGAAACTCAGCACCCCAGGGGGCCTGGCCGTTATCCCCCTAACAACCAAGGGGCAATAAGACAATCTGATCCACGGGCCATGCCACACGCCACACGCCAAACATGGAGTTGCAACAAAGAACATAACAAAAACGTGAAACCATGAACAGAGCAACAATGAAGTGCAGAGAAACAAAAGGACACCAACAAGCAATGCAATAAGTAGCGGTGGGGGGTGGGAGGCAAAACAAGACTGCCTCCGCATGAGGCCAGGCTGTCCCGGGCAGCCTAAGTAAGCTGCCCGGGTGGAAGTGCGGGCCGGCTGGAAACAGGGAGGGGGCGGGGCGGAGCCAGCCCCCTCATTGGCCGGGCAGCGTTGGTGGCGAGAAGCATTCCTGCCACCCAGGGGCTTCTGGGGGGAAGAAGCCCCCTCCAGGCAAACAAGATGGCGCGAGGGCAGCGCTGCCCCACAACCCTCTTGCAGGGGTGGTCCTACAGGTAGGCCAAGGAAGCGGCCACATGGGGCACCATCTGGGAAGGGGCGAATTCTCCCACCCGCCGCACATCGGCACCAGACAGTGTCCTGGCCCTGCTGATGTTTCTCAGGCAGCGCTGCGGCTGCCTGCTTTTGGGCCCCGTCATTGTGCACTCCGACGCCGCTTCTGGGCATGCGCAGAGGTTTTCGCGCAGGCGCAGTTGCTCTGGAGCTGAAGTTGAGTACAGAGCAACTGCGCATGCGTGAAAATTTCCGTGCATGCCCAGTAGCTCCTGTGCGCAGAAGCCTGTAAGCAAAGCACTCCCTATCGGGCAGGCAGGGAGTGCTTCCCCTCTCCCTTTGTCTCCGCCCTGCCACAGAATACGGTGACCCAATTAGGCAGGCAGGGAGCAGAGACAAAGGGAGAGGGGAGTGGAGCCAAAGGGGTATTGGCGATGTATTGCCTCCTGACAGCCGCCACCGGACGTAGCCGCCGCGCGCTGAGGCAAACTCCCTCGCCAGGCCCAATCACGTGTGAACCCTACCACACCCACCCACCTACCCGCGCGCATGCGCACGCCGGCCGGGAGCATCAAGGAGAGACAGGTGCAACTGCGCAGGCAAATAGTAATATATAATATTTTATTTTACTTTATTTTGGGTTATTTGAGTTTTATAGGAGTAATGAAAATATTTAGTAGAGGATAATTTTATTTAAATAAATAATTTTATTTATTATTTTATGTTATATTATATTATAATGTCAATATATTATAATATAATTATATCATAATGTAGTATAATATAATTATGATATAATATAGTATGAGTATGTACTATAATATATCGTATATACATTGATACAATATAATACTACTAATGGTATTGTGATATAATTGTATATTTGTTTTACATGGGGGGGTGTGCCAAAATAATGTTTGGGGGGGTGCCAAAATAATGTTCGCTTACCATATAAAATTACCTTAGACCGCCCCTGTCCGCTTGGTCGGTAAGTCGGCCAAGCCCATTCTGTGTAAATCACCTGGAGCATCTTGATGGAGGGCGATTAATAAGAAATAAAGTGATGATGACGATGACACTTGTTGTGTTTTTCAGCAGATTGCCAAGGTCTTTCATGCACATTCAGATTCATTTATCTCACCATTGTGACTGTGGTTCAATTTGACAAAGACCTTCGTCCACTTTCAAATTTGGACAAACCTGCTCAGCAACCAGGCCTTATTTGTTATGCAAAATCAGCTCTGGTGCACCGATGCTTTCATTACCTTGTTTTCATCGAAGCTCTTCAGTGTACGTCAGACTGCATTTCCTTGATCTCTGTGACATCTGGTCAAGAAATGCAAACTGTTGAAATGCTTTAGCATCTGTGGCTACGCAGGGTGTCGCTTACATAAGTGGCAGCGTTTGGCTCTCTCAAGCCCTCTGCCAATTGTCTCCTGTAGCTAACAAGACAGCATCATGAATCCTTTATGGGTTTTGACAGTTCAGCCCAAAGATGCTCAAAGTGTTGCTTATTTCCTCAGAAAGCCCATTCTTTTGCGAGGGATACAGCTGTTCTTTAGCTGCACCAGGATTCCAGTGTGGCGGAGGGGTCTTCGCAGGACTCTGCCTGGTTTAAAGAGAAGCGGCTGCTGTGCTGAATTGTTAGTTTCTATCCTTGGCTCTTTATTACCTTTTGGCCATGCTGGGAAAGCAGCTGGTGCAATTATATTGTTCCCTTCCTTTTAGTTGCTGCTGTTCCATTTCTAAGCAGTCTTCTGGGCAGGATATCTTACATCCTTGATCTCTGGGTATTGTCAGAAGTGGCGTGCAAAAACAAAGATTTGCCATTCCTTTTGACAGCTTGTTGACATCTGTATACATCAGGCATTTTGACCTGCTACACAGGCCCGGATTAGCCTCTTTGGCCGCCCGAGGCCAAGATGCCCCGCACCGCCCCCCCAGGGCGTGGAAAGCCACGCCCCCAGGGTGCAGGAAGCCACACCCCCAGGGCGCTGCTGCGCATGTGCGGCAGCAGCCCCGGCGATGCGGCTTCTGTCGCCTCCTTCTCGCGCCCTCCTTCCAATCGCGGGAGGAGGAGGAGGCGGCCGGTGCCGTACGGCAGTGTTTCCCAACCTTTTTTGAGCCGCGGCACACTTTTAACATTAAAAAAATCCGGGGGCACACCACCAACCAAAATGACACAAAATGACACTCTGTGCCCATGCCCCACCCTCCCCGGCGTCACCTCTCCCAGCAGCTGCTCCAGCCTTGAGGGGGCAGTGCCAAGCCAGCTATGCCAGAGCCAGCACAATGCTGGCTTGGCACTGTCCCCTCAAGGCTGGAGCAGCTGCTGGAAGTGCCGAAGCCGGGGGGGGGAGAGCCAGGGCGCCATGCCCCTCCCCCAGCTTCAGCTCTCCTACAGGCCGTGCCATCCCCCCCCCCTCCCCCCCGGTTCAGCTCTCCTACAGGCCGTGCCAGGCCCCTCCCCCCCCCAGCTTCAGCCAGGCCGTGCCATGCCCCCCTCCCCCAGCTTCAGCTCTCCTACAGGCCGCGCCATGCCCCGCCCCCTCCCCCCAGCTTCAGCTCTCCTACAGGCCGTGCCATGCCCCGCCCCCTCCCCCCAGCTTCAGCTCTCCTACAGAGGAGGAGCATGAGTGGTGGACGGCCTTCAGTGGGCGGGGCCCCTCCTCCACACAGCTTCAGCGAGCGAGGGGCAAGAGACATGGTGGGAGTCATGGCGGATTGGAGGCTGGCTGGGGAAACGGCCGAAGGAGGCGGCGCTTCGGTCCCTTCTTCTTTTTCTTCACCACTGCCCGGTCCTTCCTCCTCCCCCAAGCAGCAGGAGTTCAGCAGGGGGGGAAGGGGGCAGAGAGCTTTTCTCGCGGCACAGCAGGAGGTCCGTCACGGCACACTAGTGTGCCACGGCACACTGGTTGAGAAAGACTGCCGTATGGCTTCTGTCACCTCCTCCTCCTGCGACCAGAAGGAGGGCCCGAGGAGGTGGACGGAAGCCCGAGGAGGTGGGGCTTCCGTCCGCTGCCTTCCTTTCGGTCGCGGGAGGAGGAGGAGGCAACGGACGGAAGCCCCATGAGCAGTGCCGCGCGCCTTCCGTCCACCTCCTCCTCCTCCTCCTGTGAAGCCCCATGAAAGGAAGGCGCGAGGAGGAGGAAGGGAAGTCCCGCCTCCTCCTCGCCGCCTGGGCCGCCCCTTGCAAAGGAAGGAGGCAGCCAGGAGGAGGAGGAGAAAGGGAAGCCCACTGGCATGCGGCAGAGCTTCCCTTCTTCCTCGCTGCCTCCTTCCTTTGCAAGGGGGCGGCCCAGGCGAGGGGAGGGCGCCATTCCCTCCTCCCCGCCCCCTCGCAGCGCTCTCCCCCCGCCCTCTCCCGAGGTATGATGGCTCTCGGGAGAGGGCGGGGGGAAAGCGCTGCGAGGGGGCGGTTTTTTTTTTAAAAAATGTTTTCGGGGGACCAAATCCGCTGCCCCCCAAAACCTGCCGCCCGAGGCCAAGGCCTAGGCTGGCCTTATGGGTAATCCAGGCCTGCTGCTACATGATGTTGGATCACAACTCCCATAATCCTTCATCATTGGCTATGCTAGCTATGGAGGGTGGGGTTGTTTGCTGTCTTCACAATATATTCTCAATATATTCTCAGTACCTAAACAAGTAGGTGAAGTGCACATCATGTTCTCCATCACAGGAGGTTAAACTGCTGTTTCTGTTTGTCTCGGGAATAACATCTTAAATGTTAAACAAGGGAAACTCTTATGGTAGAGGTCAGGAACCTATGGCTCGGGAGCCAGATGTGGCTCTTTTCATTATTGGATCTGGCTCTCCAGAGCAGCCCGGGCCTCGGTTTCCTAGCATGCAGCGGGAGGAGTGATGCAAATGTGCTGTGACTGCCACTTCCGCACTGCCATCGCCGCTTTTTCCTCATCCCCCACTGCTCTCGGGGTCCTGCGTCCTCAACCACGGATTGCAGATCTTCGGCGTTGAGTATTTATGTCACAGCGGATAGGCAACAGAAATATAGAAGTTTAATTCCCCATCGGCCCAAAAACTCCAGTTTCTGTTCGAGTGAATAATGAAACTCTCATTCAATTCACAAGGTAAATATATAACTTTGTATTGAATTGTATTTAACAATAACTGGCAAAACATCGAAAAACAACAGCCATCACAGCTACCTTTCTAAACATCCTTTCCTCACAGATATTGAATCCCAACTGTCACTTTGTAACTGACATTCCTCAAGGTTCCATTTAGCAGTCTTGAGACAGCGCCATCTGGTGTCAAACATGTCACACTGCAGGTCATCTCAAACTGCGAAAGTATATCTTGTGCTGACTCATGAATTGCTATTCAAAATGCAATAATCTGACAGCAGAGCCCGGCAGTGGCGCTTCGTCCTCCACTTCCTCTTCGTCCTCCGCCACAGGCCTCATGGGAGGCGGCGGAGGCGGGGCTGGCCCCGGCACTGTGGACCCGGCCTCACTGCCCCCGGGGGATGCCCAGCTCATCGCCCTCATCATCGGGCAGCTCAAGAGCCGCTGCCTCGCAGACGTCGACACCAAGGTCCGCCTTGGCCCCGTGTCCTCCTCCCCCTTCCTTCCTTTCTCTTCCTTTCTTTTCCCTCTCATTTTCTTTCATTCTTTTTCCTCCCTTTCTCCTGACCTTCTTTCCTCCCTCCCTCTTTGTTCCTTCCTTCCTCTTCCATCCTTTCCTTCTCTCCTTCCTTTTCCCTCTCTCTCCCCTTCCTTCTTTCCTCCATTCACCCTCTTCCTTCCTTCCTTCCTTTTCCTTCATTTCTTTTCCCCCTTCACCCTTTCCTTCTCTCCTTCCTTTTCACTCCCTCTCTCCCCTTCCTTCTTTCCTCCATTCTCCCTCCCTCTTCCTTCCTTCCTCTTCTATTCTTTCCCCCAAAGTCTTCCTTTCCTTCTCCTTCCTTTCCTTTCACTTCCCCTTTCTCCCCTTCTTTCTTTTCCTCTTTTCCCTTCATTTTTCTTTTCCTCACTCCCTTTCCTTTCTTTTCCCCGCCCTTTCCTTTTCTCCCTTCCCATTTCCTTCTTTCTTTTCCCCTCCTTGTCTCTCTCCTGCTTTCCTTTTTTCCCCTTTTCCATAGTTCGTTCGTCTTTTCTTTCTTCCTGTTCCCCCTCCCTCCTTTATTTCCTCTGTCTTTCTTTCTTTTTTTCTTTCCCCCTTCCTTCCGTCTTCTCTTCCTTCCCAGAGTCCTGAGCATGTCTTTTGCAGAGCCAGGTCTGAAGTGTCCCATCATTCTGCCGGGGGAATCCTTTTCTCATACTATGTACGTATATACTCACATTTAGTTGAATTCAGTCTTAAATTTTATATATATATATATAGATAGATAGATAGATAGATAGATAGATATACAGTATATACAGTATATACAGTAGACACAGGCTCATAAACATAGACATACCATAAGACAGGGGTTGGGAACGTTTTTGACTCAGAGCCATGAAAGCAAAATATTTGGAAATGTATTTCAGTGAGAGCCATATATATATATATAGATAGATAGATAGATATAGATATAGATATAGAGTATATACAGTGTGTGTGTGTGTGTGTGTGTGTGTGTGTGTGTGTGTGTATATATATATATATATATATATATATATATATATATATATATATATGGCTCTCACTGAAATACATTTCCAAATATTTTGCTTTCATGGCTCTGAGTCAAAAACGTTCCCAACCCCTGTCTTATGGTATGTCTATGTTTATGAGCCTGTGTCTTAGCCCCAGGTTTGTCTCTGATTTAAAATAGTAGCTAACAAACACACTCCCCCAGGATGTGAGACTCATTTTCACTGGGGTCCTTCCCTCCACGTCAGAACTAGGGCAGCAGCTGTGGACACGGATGCCTCCCCTCTGCATCAGAACTGCACACGGAAAGGAAGGCTAGGGAAGGGAAACCCGCCGATTCCTTTCCGAAAACGGCAGCGGTGGCTTCGAAATGGCAAATTTACTTCCGGGTTGCTTACATCAGTGTTTCTCAACCAGTGTGCCAGGGCACACTAGTGTGCCGTGAGCGATCATCAGGTGTGCCGTGGGAAATTGGAACCTCCGGGGGAGTCTAGTGTGTTGAAGTATAAAAACCCTAAGAAACCTACCTTGATAAAGGCACAAAATTACAAACACCCCCCTCCCCACCCGTCGTCTACTTGGTTTCTCCCTCTCCATGCATTGGGAAGGCCCGCCTCCCTTTCCCCAAGTAGAGACCTCCTCTTGCCTCCTGGGGGTTCTGTGTGGGAAGTTTGGCCCAGTTCTATCATTGGTGGGGTTCAGAATGCTCTTTGATTGTAGGGGAACTATAAATCCCAGCAACTACAACTCTCAAATGTCAAGGTCTATTTCCCCTTAACTCCATCTGTGTTCATATTTGGGCATATTGAGTATTCATGCCAAGTTTGGTCCTGATCTAACATTGTTTGAGTCCACAGTGCTCTCTGGATATAGGTGAACTACAACTCCAAAACCCAAGGTCAATGCCCACCAAACTCTTATAGTATTTTCTCTTGGTTATGGGAGTTCTGTGTGGGAAGTTTGTGTCTTTCTGCCATTCCTGCCAGGATATCTATGTTGTGTTCATTGAAACAGGCCCAGGTTTCACACTACGTGTATAAATACATTTTAAAACATATTAACTATGTGTATGACTGTGTTCGAGTGTCATTTTGTGTCATTTTGGTTGGTGGTGTGCCCCAGGATTTTGCAAATGTAAAAAGTGTGCCGCGGCTCAAAAAAGGTTGGGAAACACTGGCTTACATCACTTCAAAACCACTTCAAAAGTGAATTTAATCCAAATTCATTCCGATTTTACGAGCATTCCAACGAACCTACCCAGGCCTAATAAATACTGCAAATAATAATAATAATAATAGTAATAATAATAATAATGTCTCTCAAACTAACAAAAGATTTCAGGGCAACTTACAAAGACCATGTTATTAATCATTTTAAGGTTAGGCTTAAAGTGAGCCCATGGGATAAGCAGCACAGAGTATTTTCGTAATGAAGAACTAGCCCTTCTATTTGTGTCTTTTCGCCTGTGTGTAGGAGGTAAAACTTGATTTGTCTACCTCTGTGCTTTTATAAGGGAGAGAAGCTTAATTCTGTGCAGTATTAATTCCTTTCTTTAAAACTATGCTACATAAGTTCTTTGCTGTATCTCAGCATCATACAGTGGCGTAGGGTGATAAATATAATCATATGCCTTTGTGGTAATGTTTGTGTTGCCTGGGATATGGCCCAATTCTCATTTTGAAGGGATTCAGACTCCCTGCCAGCTGTAGGGCTGATAATCTTTTTTGCTGTTGATATTTGTTGCATCCATTAATCCAGTGTTTTTCAACCTTTTTTGAGCACATTTTTTACATTTACAAAATGCTGGGGCACACTACCAACCAAAATGACACCCTAACACAGTAATACATATAGTTAACATGTTTTTAAATGTATTTATACACTCAGTGTGAACCCTGGGCCTGTTTCGATGAACACAACATAGATATCCTGGCAGAAATGGCAGAAAGACACACACGAAGGTCTTGCTGAACAGCTGGGAGTTATAGTTCACCCGCAATCAAAGAGCACTCTGAACTCCACCAATGATGGAATGGAATCAAACTTCCCACACAGAACTCCCTTAACCAAGAGAAAATACTATAAGAGTGTAATGGAAACGCTCCAACGTCCTGTAAAGACCATGCGTGGACAGCAACTTGATCTCACGAGGTTTATTGAAGGTATAACACTGTTGATGCCAGAACTGGCATCACAGGAACAAACACAGCTTATATACCAAACACACCCCCATCACCTGTCTATCATCCCAAAGGCCCAACCTCCCTGACATGCAATGCCCAGCAGAGGTTGCATCATATCCCCTTTGACCCAGTAGTCCCAGTGTCCAGTGGATATTTCATCATATCCTTCCTGAGTCAGCAATGTTCATGTCGGTGCTTCTCATGTTGGTGTGGTGTGGCCCAAGCCTCCCAAGGCCAACACCTGGAGATATCTTATCTTGTGAGCAGAGTCAAGAGACTAGAACAAATGCAGGCAGGTCAGGAAATCAGAGCAACACCAGCTCAGATTTCATGATTCTGACAAAGAGTTTGGTGGGCATTGACCTTGAGTTTTGGAGTTGTAGTTCACCTATATCCAGAGAGGACTGTGGTCTGAAACAATGTTGGATCAGGACCAAACTTGGCATGAATACTCAATATGCCCAAATGTGAACACAGATGGAGTTTGGGGAAAATAGACCTTGACATTTGGGAGTTACAGTTTCTGGGATGTATAGTTAACACACAATCAAAGAGCATCCTGAACTCTTGCAACAATGGAACAACAAACTTGGCATATTGAACTCTCATTACCAACAGAAAGTACTGAAAGGGTTTGCTTGGGAATTGACCTTGAGTTTGGAAGTTGTAGTTCACTTACATCTAGAGAGCTCTGTGGACTCAAACAATCAAAATGGCGGCAGCGTGAGGAAAGCGAGGCAAAGCGAGCAGAGCGAGGCTGAGAAGAAGGGAGCCCGAGTGGAGAAGAAAAAGTGTTCGGCAGGAGGGGGAAGAAAGGGTATTGGAGGTTCCAATTTCCCACGGCACACCTGATGATCGCTCACGGCGCACTAGTGTGCCATAGCACACTGGTTGGGAAACACTGCATTAATCAGAAGCATGGTCACTTTTTCCGGGGGTAGCTGTGGTCAGTTGTGACATCATATAAATCTCCTGGACAAGCTTCCTGTCGCACCTCAATACTATGAAAAAGGTCCATGATTTCTTGACCCCGGCTCTTCACGGCCTTGGGTCTTTTGCGATGGAAAAATTCTGTGCAAAATGTGTTGCGTAAGAAGGCTCCCCTCTTCACCATTGGATCAGCCCTAGACATTACCTAATATGCAATAAAAGCAGTGACAGCAATACCGACATCATCCCAGACGGCATTTTTCCCTCTTGGGTCCCTTGTTCTTGGGTTAACTCAGGAGCAATTTTGTTTTCGGTGAAGTGTGAAAAACTACAAACTTAATGATGTTAGTTAAAGTACAGGCAGGATGTCTTAAAGATTAAAAGTGAACGGGACATCAAATTAATGGGACGGGGCTGTTCAGAGCGTTGATATTTTACCCTGCCAAAATGCTGTGAGGTCTTTGGGGTTGTACAGGCAATTGTGATGCTTTAGAGCAGTCTTTCTCAACCAGTGTGCCGTGGCACACTAGTGTGCCGTGACGGACCTCCTGCTGTGCCGCGAGAAAAGCTCTCTGCCCCCTTCCTTCCCCCTCCTGCCAAACTCCTGCTGCTTGGGGGGGGGGGGGGAGGAGGAAGGGCCGGGTGGCGGTGAAGAAAAAGAAGAAGGGGCCGGGGCATCGACTCCTTCGGCCATTTCCCCAGCCAGCCTCCAATCCGCCATGACTCCCGCCATGACTCTCGCCCCTTGCTCGCTGAAGCCGCGTGGAGGAGCCCCGCCCACTGAAGCCCGTCCACCGCTCATGCTCCTTCTCTGTGGGACAGCTGAAGCTGGGGGGAGGGGGCAGGGCAGGGCATGGCGCGGCCTGGCTCTGCCTCCTCCCCTGGCTTCGGCACTCCCAGCAGCTGCTCCAGCCTTGAGGGGACAGTGCCAAGCCAGCATTGTGCTGGCTCTGGCACCGCTGACTTGGCACTGCCCCCTCAAGGTTGGAGCAGCTGCTGGGAGAGGTGAAGCCAGGGGGAGGGGGAGGGGGCGGGGCATGGCACGGCCTGGCTCCTCCCCGGCTTTGGCACTCCCAGCAGCTGCTCCCAGCAGGCCACCACCCCCCAGCCGTTCTTTACTGTGTTAGAGTGTCATTTTGTGTCATTTTGGTTGGTGGTGTGCCCCCGGATTTTTTTAATGTTAAAAGTGTGCCGCGGCTCAAAAAAGGTTGGGAAACACTGCTTTAGAGAACGGGCTATGGCTGCGGTTTTAATTGCTTTCAAATACCCACCGTTTGGGTAACCTTTTCTGTATTGACATGCCTGCCAAAAAATGCCTATGTGTCTGCCATGGAGATCTAAGATGCCGCCTTCTGGGTTGTGTTAATTGATATAAAATACTCATATAATAATATCTTAAAAAGCACCTTTCCACAGTCAATGCTAAGGCCATTTCTGCATTCAAGCATACTTTTCATAAGACCGAAGCCCAAAAGAAAACGGGTTGGAAGAGAAGCGAGGAAGTAATGGGAAAGTAAACTAGTTTCTGGTCACAATATTGTTACGAGAGTCAGCCGAAATGTAAATTCAAGGAGATGAGGGGGATGATTTGGCTTCCCATATTCATACTTTACGTCAGGGGTGCTCACACTTTTTCAGCATGGGAGCTACTGAATAAAAAACCAAGTCCCAAAGATCACCTACCCAGAAATGTAAAACGTATAACTATTTTCTTATTTATTTATTTATATTTATTATTCATTTTTATGTACTGCTCCTTCCAGCAGGCTCCGGGCAGTTTACATAAAATGAAGTTATAAAACATCAACATTTCAATTTAATAACAACAATATAAAACAGAGCATAAAAATACATCCAACCACCCCATTTCTCCCACACTGCCATATTACCACACATATTATCAGCCAGAAAGTAAGAAGAGAAGCTTTTGAACTGCAAGGCCATTTAATACGCAGCAAGGTAAACAAAGGGGCATGCAAAAATACATCCAACCACCCCATTTCTCCCACACTGCCATATTACCACACATATTATCAGCCAGGAAGTAAGAAGAGAGGATTTTGAACTGCAAGGCCATTTAATACTCAGCAAGGTAAACAAAGGGGCATGTATAAATACATCCAACCACCCCATTTCTCCCACACTGCCATATTACCACACATATTATCAGCCAGGAAGTAAGAAGAGAAGCTTTTGAACTGCAAGGCCATTTAATACTCAGCAAGGTAAACAAAGGGGCATGCAAAAATACATCCAACCACCCCATTTCTCCCACACTGCCATATTACCACACATATTATCAGCCAGAAAGTAAGAAGAGAGGATTTTGAACTGCAAGGCCATTTAATACTCAGCAAGGTAAACAAGGGGCATGTATAAATACATCCAACCACCCCATTTCTCCCACACTGCCATATTACCACACATATTGTCAGCCAGGAAGTAAGAAGAGAGGCTGTTGAACTGCAAGGCCATTTCATACGCAGCAAGGTAAACAAAGGGGCATGCAAAAATACATCCAACCACCCCATTTCTCCCACACTGCCATATTGCCACACATATTATCAGCCAGAAAGTAAGAAGAGAGGATTTTTTTGAACTGCAAGGCCATTTAATACTCAGCAAGGTAAACAAAGGGGCATGTATAAATACATCCAACCACCCCATTTCTCCCACACTGCCATATTACCACACATATTATCAGCCAGGAAGTAAGAAGAGAAGCTTTTGAACTGCAAGGCCATTTAATACTCAGCAAGGTAAACAAAGGGGCATGCAAAAATACATCCAACCACCCCATTTCTCCCACACTGCCATATTACCACACATATTATCAGCCAGAAAGTAAGAAGAGAGGCTTTTGAACTACAAGGCCATTTAATACTCAGCAAGGTAAACAAAGGGGCATGCATAAACACATCCAACCACCCCATTTCTCCCATACTGCCATAATACCACACATATTGTCAGCCAGAAAGTAAGAAGAGAGGCTTTTGAACTGCAAGGCCATTTAGTACTCAGCAAGGTAAACAAAGGGGCATGCAAAAATACATCCAACCACCCATTTCTCCCACATTTCCATATTCCCCAACATATATTTCTCAAGGAACAAAGCAAGCAGAGAGGCTTTGGAGCTAAAGGCCATTTTAAACATTAAAAATAAACAAAGAGACATGCCACAGAACAATCAAGCACCCACCCCAAAGTAAAAAGACCGACCTTTGAGATGCGGTAAGGAAATGACCCCAAAGCATCCTTCTTCTCCTCTGTCGTTGCTCCTATTTCCACGCTGCCAGCATGCGTGCTGCCTCCGCGTCATCCAGGCCACCCCTTTGGTCTCCTACGACTCTGAGTGGCGGGAGAAGGACGGTGGGAGGGAGGGAGGGAGGGAGGAGGAATCCAAAAGAGGGGGCCCGTTCTGGCTCGTGGACTCTGGAGCTTTTGGAGCGGGCGCGAGCAGGGGCAGGGAGGAGCAACGACAGAGGACTTCTTTGCAGCGTGCAGGGGCGTGTGAAGAGGACAAACTGCAAAAAAACCTGGTCAGGGGCCTGAAGATCACCAGGATGAGGCCCAAAGATCACCCTGGTGATCGCGATCACCATTCTGAGCACCCCTGCTTTACGTTTTTGCTCAAAGAGGTGGTTTTGATTGTCTCTCTTCACTCTCCTGTCTCAGCTTGAAGGAAGGGACACTGTCAGGCATTAGCTGGTGGGGAGAGAAATCTAATGGAGCTGGTTCCCCCTTCAGGCCTCCTGTCTCTGAACCCTTTCAAGTTGATAGATAGTAGGTAAGGACATTAAGTCCAGTCGTGTCCGACTCTGGGGGTGGTACTCATCTCCATTTCTAAGCCAAAGAGCCGGCGTTGTCTGTAGACACCTCCAAGGTCATGTGGCCAGCATGACTGCACGGAGCGCTGTTACCTTCCCACCAGAGCGGTACCTATTGATCTACTCACATTTGCATATTTTCGAACTGCTAGGTTGGCAGAAGCTGGGGCTGACAGCGGAAGTTCCTGCCGCTCCCCGGATTCGAACCTGTGACCTTTCAGTCAACAAGCTCAGTAGCTCAGTGCTTTAACCCACTGCACCACCTGAGTGTACAAAATAGTAGGGGTATGCAAAACTTCGTTTTTATTTAGTCTCTTGGCTTTTCTTCATGAACAAAGATTCAGGAAGGACTCATCCCATGCTTTCTACAAGCGCGTTGATAATTCGGAGGTTGGATGTGTCCTTCGAGCCTGTACAATGGACCTTTCTGGTGGAGTGCAACATACACAGAACTGGCCTCACCCTTTAAACCAAAGGTTCGTCTCCCGGGGCCTAGCAATCTTAGGATGGTGGCAGCAAGGTCCTCAGGTCGTAGGTTTGGTTCGAGTTTCCTTCTCTTAGATGGAAAAGGGATTCCCCATAGTTTTGACTCTCCCTTCTGCTGATTTTTGTGCATTGCGCCATCGCAGACACTATTTCCGAATACTTCCGAATATCCGAATCCATTTTGATAAATTCACAAAAAATCAGAAGTGATTCACATCCGAAGCCAGAGCAAAACCAATATCTGAATCGACTTCCGAAAAGCATTTTTCCATTCAAAAACAGGCATACTATAGTGGCAGTGGCATAATAGCCACCAGTAGGGCCTCCCATGCCAGACAAGTCACAACCGAAGGGTCTGACAAAGAGCGTCAAAGGGCAGGATGGGCTCTCTAGCCTTTTGGCAACCTCATAGGAGAAGGAAAACTCTGGTTTCAAACCCGGGCAGATGGTGCTCGCCTAACCCTGTAAGGTCAACAACCATCTAGAGAAGGAAACTCGAACCAAACCTACGACCTGAGGACCTCGCTGCCCCCATCCCAGCTTGCTAGGCCCCAGCAGATGAACCTTTGGTTTAAAGGGTGAGGCCAGTTCTGTGCACGTTGCACTCCACCAGAAAGGTCCATTGCACAGGCTCAAAGGACACATCCAACCTCCTTAGTCATCAACGCGCTTGTAGAGAGCGTGGGATGAGTCCTTCCTGAATCTTCATTCGTGAAGAAAAGCCAAGATGTCTGTCTCCTTTCTCTTAGCTTTTTATAGACTTGTGTCACCTCTCCACTCCCCTTCCTAAGGACATTCCATCCCGTAACATTTCAGGTCATTCCCTGTATGGATCTTTTCCATGCCTGGTGTGATAAGGTGGTTATTTATATGTTAATCACATGTTTGTTTATGTATTTAGAAGGAACATTCCTTGAAAGCTGCAGAGAGTGAGCAGTAGAATGTTCGCAGCAGCAGGCTTTAGGCAGAAGCTGTTGCCATGACGACAGAGGCCACTCTGGGCCTTAGAATGTTCAGTTTAAATCTGACAGTTGGAGAATATCAGTTGGCCAGCTGCTGTGAGCAGAGTGAGTTTTGAATTGACAGTTGCTGAAGCTGCAAGCTGTCTGCAGGAGCTGCAGTGTGCAGTTCAGTTCTGTGTATGGGTTGAGGGGAACCCAAGTGTGTGGGACGAGTTAGTCCCAGGGTTGAGAGTAACCCAGTGTTAAGTAGTTACTAGGCATGAGAAAAAAGTTATGAAAATTGAAAGAAATCGGAAGGGATTTGTATGTATGGGACTTTCAAGTTTATACGCATTGCAGGGCCAATCCCGGAAGTGGACTTTCTTTTCCGCACTCCCTAGGCCCAAATTTTCATTAGATTTCTAAATATTTCAGAAGGCTCCCTATTATCCCCTCCAAAATAGCTTCCCAGACATTACTCACAGTCAGATGGGGCCTTTCCATGCTCGAGGCCTACTTTAACTGAAAGGCCTTTCCTCCAGGAAGTGGAAAAGGAGCCGGACCATAGAGAGATCCAGAGCGGCAGTCCTAGAGCGGCTGGAGGACTCATCAAAAAAGCAGTTTAAACTGCAGGGAAAGAAGCCTAGATAGGAGGGCAGGCGAGAAGGACATGAGGAAGGCTGAAACAATGGCAGAAGGGGTTGAAAACAGCCCGGAGAGGAGCAGGAAAAGTGCAGAATCAAGGAAAAGCCATAGAGTTCAAACCTCCTAGAGAGCTATGGGAAACTGAATGGGGGGGGAAGCTGCAGTGAGAAGAGCCCAGGAGAAGGTAGGCAACTATTTTATAATTAATAATAAATATAATAATAATATTTACTCCTTCTAATTTCCTGGAAGAAGGGCCCTGGGCATTTAATTCTAATAAAAATAATAAATATATTAATAATATTTACTCCTTCTAATTTCCTGGAAGAAGGGCCCTGGGCATTTAATTCTAATAAATGCTCTGGAGAAGCAAGCCTTGACCAGAGGTGGGCAACTATTTCCCGAAAGTATGACACCCCGATTGTAAGACGATCGGGGTCGGGGGTCGGCTAATGTAAGCCGTACCGAATGTAAGCCGTACCTCGTCGCCACGCCACGCCGCCGCGCAACCGGCTCATCGGCCGTGGCACACCTCCGCGGCGCATCTTTCTGCCAGGCCTCCAAGGAAGGGAGGGGAAGAGAGCCAGAGGCGTGGCAAAGCGGCGCTGTGTCAGAGTGACGCGTCGCCGCTTTGCCACGCCCTGGCTCTCTCTCCCCCTCCCCTTCCTTTGTCAAGGAAGGGGGAGGAAGAGAGGCCAGAGGCGTGGCAAGCGGCTGCGTCAGAGTGACGCGTTGCCGCTTTGCCACGCCTCTGGCTCTCTTCCCCCTCCCTCCCTTCATCCAGAAAGCTGCGCCGCGGAGGTGTGCTGCGGCGGCGTGACGGCGGCGGCGGCGTGGGCGTGGTGACGGGGTACGTCTTAGTTTATATAAGACGTACCCTGAAAGTAAGACGTAGGGGGACTGTTCGGGGGGAAAAGAAAGTAAGACGCTGTCTTACTTTGGGAAACACGGTATTTTATTTAATAATAATAATAATAATATATTAGTGCATGATATGTCCCTGCAAAGAAACCCTGGCTTTTATAATACTAATAATAATAATAATAATAATAATATATTAATGCATTATATCTCCCTGCAAGGAAACCAAGGGAAATGTTGCCCCTTGATTTGCCTGTGCTTAAAACAGTGTCAGTCCTGTTTCCCTGCTTTGCCTACTTTAGAACTAATTAAGAATTTCGTTACTAATTACGTTACATTTTAGAACTCTTTGGAATTTTTTTTGTAAGTCTTTCTATTACTAATTTAAAAAATCCCCCCCATTTGATTTTAGAATCACGATTTTTGGGTTCTAAACCATGCCCGGTAGTTACTTGTGTGTAACTGTATCAGGGGAAAACCCCAGTGTTACATTGTTGAAACCTTGAAGTTTATACCTCTTCGGAGCATATTTGAAACCACCTAAGCTGTGTGCCCATTTGTGTAAAATAAACTGTTAAACACTTTCAACACGACATCTGTGGAAGTTGTTTGTTCACAAAGACCCTCACATCTAGTGGTCAAGCATTGACAAATGGTGGCAGCAAGATAATAACAAAGAGAAAGCAAAACATTGATAATTGGTGGCTGTCCATGCCACACAGTTTTTAAAAGTCACGAAGTAGTCGGTGTGGTTGCAGACTTCTTTACACCTGGAATCTAAGCTTTGAAGGAATCCTGCGTGAAGCACAGCTGTCACAAATGAAAGTTGGGATGTGAGATTAGAGCAAGCAACTTTCTCGTCTTCATCCTGGCCCCTTCTCCTTGTGAACTGAATTTTGATCTCAACTGACTTTTGTGACTTATTTCGGTGAGAAGCTGCTGTTTTGTTCAGAACGACACCCTGTTGCTCATTCCTCCTGACTGAAAAGCCTTGACATTTCCTCAAATGCCACATTTGCTCTTGCCTCATTTCTTTCCAGCCGCAAGCAGCATTGGTTGACTCACTGACGGTGCTGCCCTTGCAAAAAGTGCTCAGGTGAGAGAATGAGATCCTAAAGCACAGAAGAGTCAAAGCGAATGCTACAGGTACCAGGGGAGAGTTTGGTATCTTGAGGTGCAGCACCATCTACTGCTTGAGACACTGCTTTGCATTTCTTTTCTTAATTCATGTTCAGCGCACATGAATTAAGTAGCTGACTGGAGGAAACCTTGCAGTCTTAATGGACAGAAAAGGTGACAGTGGATGCAGAGGCAAAAAGGAAATGTAGACCAGCTTAGCAGAGTTCCAAAGAAACGCCACCTTTTGGTTTTTACATCCCTTTCTTGGGTAGGTAATCACATTGGGAACTTTTGAGAATGTTTTGTGCTGGGTTGCCTATTTTAATCAAGTTTACAGACTCTCATCTGCATAGTTTAAAGCAGTGTTTCCCAACCAGTGTGCCGTGGCACACTAGTGTGCCGTGAGCGATCATCAGGTGTGGCGTGGGAAATTGGAACCTCCAATACCCTTTCTTCCCCCTCCTGCCGAACACTTTTTCTTCTCCACTCGGGCTCCCTTCTTCCCAGCCTCGCTCTGCTCGCTTTGCCTCGCTTTGCTCTGGGGCGAGTCTGCGCAGTAGCGCACGCGCGGGTCACGTCTTCCTCCCCCCCCCTCCCCTTCTGAACACGCTCACGCTGCCCCCTTGGATCAAAATGGCAGCAGAAGCGGCAGTGTAGAAGAAAAAGTAAGTGTTGGGCAGGAGGGGGAAGAAAGGGCGCGAAGGGGAGGGGGGAGGAAGAGGTCTCTTGAAAGGTGGCATGGGCAAACTTGGACCTTCCAGGTGTTTTGGACTCCAACTCCCACCATTCCTAGCAGACTCAGGCTCTTTTCCTCCCCCCCCCCTCACCCACTTATGCAGGAAAGGGCCTCGGGCTGTTAGGAATGGTGGGAGTTGAAGTCCAAAGCACCCAGAGGGCTGAAGTTTTCCCATGCCTGTTTTAGGGACCTTAAAGTGGTGAGCCTCCTTCCAACATTGTGATTCTGGATAGAAAACATACAACAACATAACATAACATTGTTTGAGTCCACAGTGCTCTCTGGGTGTAGGTGAACTACAACTTCCAAACTCAAGGTCCATTCCCAAGCAAACCCTTCCAGTACTTTCTGTTGTTAATGAGAGTTCAATATGCCAAGTTTGGTTCAATTCCATTGTTGCATGAGTTCAGGATGCTCTTTGATTGTGTGTTAACTATAAATCCCAGAAACTGTAACTCCCAAATGTCAAGGTCTATTTTCCCCAAACTCCATCTGTGTTCACATTTGGGCATATTAAGTATTCATGCCAAGTTTGGTCCTGATCCAACATTGTTTGAGTCCACAGTGTTCTCTGGATATAGGTGAACTACAACTCCAAAACTCAAGGTCAATGCCCACCAAACCCTTATAGTATTTTCTCTTGGTTATGGGGGTTCTGTGTGGGAAGTTCACGTCCTTCTGCCATTCCTGCCAGGATATCTATGTTGTGATCATCGAAACAGATCCAGGTTTCACACTGAGTGTATAAATACATTTAAAAACATATTAACTATACAGTATGTATTACTGTGTTAGAGTGTCATTTTGTGTCATTTTGGTTGGTGGTGTGCTCCAGGATTTTGTAAATGTAAAATATGTGCCGCAGCTCAAAAAAGGTTGAAAAACACTGGTTTAAAGTATTGTACTTGTTTATATAACACAGTGGTTCCCAATCTTATTTGGCCTACCGTCCCCTTTCCAGAAAAAATATTACTCAGCACCTTTATTTATATTCCGCCCTTCTCACCCCGAAGAGGACTCAGGGTGGATTACAGTACACATACAAGCAGACAATCCCTGCCGCTTTTGTATTTGACATACAGCACATACAACATGTAGTAGGAGGATCTTCCAGTAGAGCCACAGGTTCTTCCTGGTTCCAGTTGTGTCACCGGGTGCTGTTGCTCCATTGCACCACAGGGGGGTGCTGTTGCTTCATCCTCCTATGACGGAGAGCTTGCCAGCCCTTTAGGCAACCGGTCTTCTTTATTTATTGGCGTTATAAAAGTCCTCCCCCCGCAAAGCGGTCCCTAATTTCTCTACTCACAGCTAGGCTTGTTTTCGACTGCTTAGGTAAACAGAGGCAGGGCTGACAACTGGCTACCCAAGCTAGCCCGGGGTCTCGAACCTGTAACATTCAGTTGATAAGATCTTTTAGCAGCTGTTGTTACCGCTGTGCTAAACCTCCCCCCCCATAATAATATACATTATTATTATTCTCAGTTGGAAGGGATCCCAAAAGGACATCTAGTTTACTCCCATATTTCTGCCAGACAGGAAGATAGAATTACTATTCTATTATTGTATATTATTATTATTATTATTTCTTATTGTAAGACTCAGACAGTTGGAAGGGAACCCCAAAAACCATCTAGTTCAGCCCTCTTCTTTCTGCAGGCAGAAAGATACAATTACTATTCTATTATTATACATCTGTGCCATGTCTCTCTCTCTGTATCTGTCTCTCTCTATTTTCTATCTCTCTCACTCTGTATCTCTCTCTCTCTATTTCTCTCTCTCTCTCTCTCTCTATATCTCTCTCTCTCTCTCTGTATCTCTCTATCTCTCTCTCTCTCTCTCTCTGTATCTCTCTATTTCTCTCTCTCTATCTCTCTCTCTGTCTCTATTTCTCTATCTCTCTCACTCTGTCTCTCTCACTCTGTACCTCTCTCTCTATTTCTCTCTATCTCTCTCTTTCTCTCTCTGTCTCTCTCTGTCTCTCTCTGTATCTGTCTCTCTCTATTTCTCTATCTCTCTCACTCTGTCTCTCTCTCTCTGTATCTCTCTCTCTCTTTCTCTCTCTCTGTCTCTCTCTATTTCTCTATCTCTCTCACTCTGTCTCTCTCAATCTGTATCTCTCTCTATTTCTCTCTCTCTCTCTCTCTCTCTCTGTATCTCTCTCTCTATCTCTCTCTCTCTCTCTCTCTCTCTACTATGTATCTCTCTCTGTATCTCTCTTTCTCTCTCTCTTTCTCTCTCTGTATCTCTCTCTCTTTCTCTCACTCTGTCTCTCTCTCTCTGTATCTCTCTCTCTCTTTCTCTCTCTGTCTCCCCCACCTCCTCAGCTTACCTTCTCGGCCACTCCTCCTCCTGCGGACTCCCCTCCTTCCTTTCCCAGGGCCCAAAAGGCCCTCAGCTGCCCTGGGATGCACCTGGAAAAAGTAAGGATCTGGCTGGCTATTTACTTTTTCCAGGCGCTTCCCAGGGCAGCCAAGGGCCTTTTGGGCCCTGGGAAAGGAAGGAGGGGAGTCCGCAAGAGGAGGAGGGGCCGAGGAGGCAAGCTGAGGAGGAGGTGGGAGGGGCTGGGGAGGGGGGAGGCGTGTCCCCTCCTCCTGCGCCCGCCCGCCGCTCTTTCTAACCGGGGCGCGGGGGGGGGGAGGAGGTGGGAGGGGCTTGGGAGGAGGGGAGGGGTGTCCCCGCTCCTGCACGCCCCCCGGGTAGGCTTTTCTTGCGGCGTGCGGTAGTGTGTCGAAGTAGTTGGAATCTGGGTGATGCGGTGTGGGTGTAATGTACGTGGAGGGGGTAATGTTAGTTTGGTTTTGTGTTGTTTTGGGGTCGTGTGGCTGATTCGCGGGCAGTGTTTTTAAAAATTTTGGTAGTGCGCATGCGTGTAGCTGTATTTGGGCGGAAAGGATGTTGGGAGTTGTAGTTTAGAATGGGTGGAGAGAAGATGGCATTGGTTCCGCGAGTGAGGGATTTTAAATGTAAAAGGTAAGGAAAGTTTGTGGGTTTTTCTTGTTGTTATGGGGTGTTTGAAAGGGGTGAGGGTGTGTTCTGTTTGTCTTGGTAAGGGATGGTGGGAAGGGAGCTCAGTTGTGTTGCGGACAGTTTGTTATTGCGGCGTGGGCGTTGTGGGATGGGGTCGTAGCGTTTTGGCGGCCATGTGCGTGGGAAGGGGGGTAGATTGGTGGGCCCGTGTGTGTGTTTCTGTTGTGTATTGATTGAGGGTAGGGAGGTGTGCTGCCGGCAGGCTTTGATAGCGGTATGTGGTTCTGTGGCGAAGTCTGTGGAATCGGGCCGCCGCAGTTTGTCTCCGTTGTGTGAACGTTCCAAACGGTAGTGCTGCCAGCGGAGAGGCCGGGGTGGGAGTTTGGCGGTCATTTTTTGGGGGTTCGTTTTGGGGGTGTTGCGAGGTACGTACGGTCGGTTTTTTTGGCGTTGTCTGTAGCGAGGGTAATGGTCCAGTCTGTTGTCAAGTTTGGTGTTTCTGCGAGCCATAGTTTCTTTGTCTATATACGACATTAAACGGACTTTACAAATTTATATATATAGATCATCATGGCTTACGGAGGGCGACCCTCAATGCCTCTGGAACCATACAGCCCTTACAACCTTCCTCTGGACCTCCGGAGCGAGGGAGGTTTGCGTTGCCCGTGCCTGGGGCACCCAGAGGGTTCCGTCCTAGGACCTTCTGGAATACCAATCCCAGGCGTCAGGTTCCTCTGTTGGCGAACCCCCAACCCAGGAGGCTTGATAACCCGACGACGGGGAGACCGGAGCCACAGGTCTGTGGTGACCGCCACCGTATGGAACTCGAGACTCTGAGGACGCTGTTGGACTTGTGGGATCCTCCTAGGCTTCCCTCGTTCGATGGTCGAGCGGGATAGCTTTGACCTTGGACAACTCTGACCCATGTGGTCACGAGCCTGGCTTCCCCTTCCCTGTTAGATGTAGTCACCCCCCCTTTTTGATGTTGTTTGTTCTGTTTGTATGCTATGTATTTCCATGTCAAACTGTAAACCTTTCCGAGCCCTCGGGGAGTGGCGATATAGTAAGTTTGAACATAATAATAATAATTATTATTATTATTATAAGACTCAGTTGGAAGGGACCCCCAAAAGCCATCTAGTTCAGCCCCATCTTTCTGCCAGGCAGGAAGATACAATTACTATTCTATTATTGCACGTTGTTGTTGTTGTTGTTGTTGTTGTAAGACTCAGACAGTTGAAAGGGAACCCCAAAGGTCATCTAGTCCAGCCCCCTTCTTTCTGCCAGGCAGGAAGATAGAATTACTATTTTATTATTATACATTATTATTCTTATTATTATAAGACTCAGTTGGAAGGGACCCCCAAAGGCCATCTAGTCCAGCCCCCCTTTTTTGCCAGTCAGGAAGATAGAATTACTATTCTACTATTGATTATTATTATTATTATTATTGGACTATGACAATTGGAAGTGAACCCCAAAGATCATCTAGTCCAGCCTCCTTCTTTCTGCCAGACAGGAAGATATAATTACTATTCTATTATTATACATTATTATTATTATTAAACTCAAACTGTTGGAAGGGAATACTAATACTAATTAATAAGTCAAGTTTATGGCAGATTCTCCCATCCTTTCTGCTCCATATACAATAGCTACTGCTGCTGCTACTGCTAATAACAATAACAAGCCAAGCTTCTGGCAGGTTCTCCCATCTTTTCTGTCCCATATAATAATACTAATATGAATACTACTACTAATAATAACAACAACAGTAAGTCAGGCTTATGGCAGGTTCTCCCATCCTTTCTGCCCCATATACCAGTGCTGTCCAACTTCTAACCGGCCAAGGGCCGGATTCCAGGTCACTGATGACCTGGGGGGCCGGCCCTGGCCCCGGCCCTGCCCCCGGCTGCTGGGATGCCCCACGGGGCACCCCCGCCCTTGCGCCATCCTGGCCGCAGATGGCTGCTGGGATGCTTTGGGAGAGAGGGAGGGAGCCACGGGCACCCCCCTCCCTTGCAAGGCATCCTGCGCCGGCTTCAGCTGATGCCTGCAAGGGAGGGAGGCGCCGGGGGCCCCCTCCCTCGCAAGGCATCGTGGCAGCCGCGGCGCCGGCTTCATGCCTTGCAATGGAGGGGAGGCGCCGCGGGGACCCCCTCCCTTCCAAGGCATCGGCGCGCCGGCGAGAGAGGGAAGCAGAGGGAGTGGGTGCAGGGAGGAGGAGCTAGCTCTCTTCCTCCTCCTTGTACCACCCCTTGTCCCTCTCTCAACAGCGCTGATGCGATCCGGTTTGCATCGGAGAGAGGGACGGGACGGGGGGGCGGTGCAGGGAGGAGGAGCTGGCTCACTTCCTCCTCCCTGCCCCGCCTCCCCCCCCCGGCCGCCATTTTTTAAAAAAAATATTTTTTTTTAAAAAAAATTAAAAATGGCGGCAGGGGAAATAGCGGGGGCCGTGTCCAACAGGCTGGGGGCGTATACGGCCCCCGGGCCGCCAGTTGGACAGCCCTGCCATACACTACTACTTCTACTACTAGTAGTACTAGTCTCCTGGATTCACTGGAAAGGTTTGGTGGGCATTGTCCTTGAGTTTAAGTACCAAAAAAGTCTTTAGTAATGCCAGATGTTTCCAGGAAATAGTTGAAGAGGAATAAACTATCATCTGGATCTTCAAAATAAAATTGTTTTGTATAGTAATAAAACCCAATATTTCCTGGGAATTGTTTCCTGTCTGGAGGCACCCATTATTGGAAAGGAGGCGGTGGGGCGGGGGTATAACAGGCATATTTGCTTACGTGGGAGTAAGTGTCATTACGCCAAGTGGGATTTTATTTTGAATAGACATGCCTTGCAGTTGATTCGTGCATGAAGAAAGACTACAGTGATCTGCCTGCAATTTTGAAGTTGCTTCCTGTATATGCGGATTGCATTTGGCAACCACCCACCTCGAGATTGTATTCCTATATTTTTCTCAGATTGAAATTCATCCCAATTTATACCTTTTGCAGCCCCCAACCAAGAGCAGGGAGCATTGGGTAACTGACAAAGAGAGAAAGCATGTGCGCAGAAGGTATGATGTATTTTTGATAGCTATCTGTCAGAAAGATACAAGCATCAGGCAGTATATATAAAGCAAGCAGATTTTCAAAGCAGATTGTATAATAACCAAACCTGCATTGGTTTCTTTAAGTGAAATATTTACAGAGACCAGTGCCAGTGCCAAGCCTCCATTTCCGATTGGTTACAAAAATACCTCTGCTCTCTCTCTCTCTGTCTGTCTGTCTACTCAGATTCACTTCTCAAGGTTTGTCTTTTTTCAATCTAGAGCCGTCATTCCCAAAGTGGGCGCTACCGCCCCCTGGTGGGCGTTGGAGCGATCCTGGGGGGCAGTGATGGCTACCTTGGTTGGCCCCACCCCCTAAAAATGGCTGCCAACCCCCGTGCAGCCAAATATCTTTCTGTTTAATTGCTATTAATTTTTTAAAACAATAAATTTCTAGGGGGGCGCTGAGTAAATTTTTTTTGAAAGGGGGCGGTACGCCAAAAAGTTTGGGAACCACTGATCTAGAGGCAGAAGTGAGGCTTCCAGTCATGATGAACAATTAAACTAGAATTTTCTTCCATCCATAGTAAAGAGACCTGTTCACTATAACCAGATCAGCCAAGCAAAATGTGTAATGAGTCTATGGAAAGATTTCACTAGGCCACCTCATCACACAGGCCAATTTGCCCATTGTACGTTGCTTCCCCTCCACTTTCACTACAGAGCCCTTCGCACAATGCATAGACACTTCCGGCCAGGTTCTGTACCAAAAAGGGAGAGGAAGTGGCACATGCCACCGTGGTGGCAACATGTGTTGGAGTTAAGCCTGTGTTTGTGTTTCAGGATCAAGGTGCTTCTGATGTGGGGAATGATGTCACTGAGGGTCAAGATGGAGATGGTTTGGTCAATGACATTAATGCAGAGTATGACATAGGGCCTCCCCATTGGCGCCCCCTTCTCGTGGGGGAGAGGCTTGCGTACCCTAATGAAGTTGTGAGCCATGCTGGTGGTGGCATATAGCCACCGGTAGGGCCTCCCATGCCAGACAGGTCACAACCGAAGGGTCTGACAAAGAGCGTCAAAGGGCAGGATGGGCTCTCTAACCTTTGGCAACCATCCTAGGAGAATAAAAACTCTAATTTCAGATGGTGCTCGTTTAACCCTGTAAGGTCAACCATCTAAGACAGGGCTGTCCAACTGGCGGCCCTGGGTCCGTACACGGCCCCCAAGCCCCTTCCCCACGGCCCCCTAACCCCTGCAAGACATCGGGTCTTTTTTAAATAAAAAAATTGAAAAAAAATTTGAAAAATTTCGATCTCGGGGGACGCAAGTGAGGAGGAGGCGGAGGGAAGCCACATCAGATGCCCTAGGGGCGGGACTTCCCCCCGCCTCTTCCTCGCTCGCTTCCTCGCTCGCGCTGACGTCACCCCGCCGAAAAGGGGCGGGTCGCGCAAGATGCCGGGGATTTGCGCCAGGGCGGGGAGGCGGGGGGGATCGCGAGCCGCCCTCCGCCGTCTCCTAGCTCTTGCAGCGGCCGCGCTGAAGGAAGGTAAGCCCGGAGCTTACCTTCCTTCAGGCGCGGCCGCTGCAAGAGTCAAGGACACGGCGGGAGGGCGGCTCGCGATCCTGCCCTGGCGCGCAAGCCCGGTATCTTGCGCGACCCGCCCCCTTTCGACGGGGCTGGGTGACGTCAGGCATGGCGCCTGATGTCACCCCGCAGGAAAGGGGCGGGACGGCGCAGGACGCTGGGCATGCGCACCAGGGCGGGAGCGGCCCGCCCCCACGAGCAGCCACGCCCCCACTGCGGCCACGCCCCGCAAGCAGCCACGCCCTCCGCTCCGGGCCCCATCTAAGAGAAGGAAACTCAAACCAAACCTACGACCTGTCGACCTGAGGACCTCACTGCCACCGTCCCAGCTTGCTAGGCCCCAGCAGACTAACCTTTGGTTTAAAGGGTGAGGCCAGTTCTGTGC
The DNA here is from genome assembly GCA_030556195.1 of Anolis apletophallus. Lineage (NCBI taxonomy): Eukaryota > Metazoa > Chordata > Lepidosauria > Squamata > Anolidae > Anolis > Anolis apletophallus. The sequence continues at coordinate 152,837,675 of JARBWK010000005.1, read as the reverse complement.
ATGCTGCGCTCCACCAGAAAGGCCCAGTGCACAGGCTCGAAGGACACATCCAAACTCCAAATCATCAACACGCTTGTAGAAAGTGTGGGATGAGTCCTTCCAGAATCTTCGTTCATGAAGAAAAGCCAAGAGAGAGATGACACCAGAATAGACAGCTTAGCCAAGGTTTTCACCGTTCTGCTAGGCTTCGAGAGATAAGGGCGAGAGGCAGTCTAGGAAAGGAAAACCAGTTTCTGGGTGTTGGGATTTAAGTTCTCTTCAGGGTAAATAATGGTCAGATGAAGCATCATTTCAGAACCCTGCTAAGCCCTGTTCTTGTTCCATGGAAGATTCATGTTAAAGAATTCTTGTTCAATGGTTTGACTCTTTGCCTCTTTGGATTATATACCCATGGTGTGGATTAATGTTTTCCTGGTTATTTGGATTTGATTACAAAAGTCTGGATTTTGTTTTTGAACTTTTGCTGAGCTCTGCCTTGGAATACTGTATACCTTCTTATCTTCCTATCTTATTTATTATTTATTTAAAATTTTTGTACCCCGACCTTCTCACCTCCATGGAGAGACTCAGACTGGTTTACAGCAAAATTCAATGCCATACAAATTTAAAACATATATATATATATATATATATATGTAACATCCATGGTTATAAGCATATAGGCAACAAAACCACACAACGCAGACACACAAAACTAGCCCACATACACCTACAACCCTACTCGCTATGTTTGCAACTAAAAAAAACCTTTAAAAAAACAAGCCAACGGCCAAAAACCCTAAAAAAAACCTCTGGGACTACAAATCTCAGAAACCCCTGCGCCGAAACAGCTTCTAAACTCCTTCCTCCCAAACTAAAAAAAAAACCCTTACGGCTCCAATAAGCGGCGCGTGCCAATGCCAACCCCAAGAAGGGGCTAGCCTCGCACCAAACGTCCTCTTCACATCCCTCCCAAGGGATTGCTACGCTCGCGCAAAACCTCCTCGCACGCACACCTCCCAACGGACAACACACCGTGCGCGCGAATGCCCTGGCCAATCACATGGCCAGCGCGCGCCAAAGCTTCTTCCTACCTCCCCTCCAAAACACACATGAGCATAATGTTGTAGACTAGAGGGATGGAAGGAAAGGAAAACAGAAAGGAAGACAGAGAGGGGGGAGAGACAGAAAGAGAAAAGGATGGAATAGAAGAGGTAGCAGTGACGGAAAGAAAAAAAGGAAGGAGAGAGGGAGCAAAGGGAGGAGGGAAGGGACAGAAAGAGGGATGGAAGGAAAGGAAAGGAAGACAGAAAGGAAGACAGAGAGAGGGGGGAGACAGAAAGATAAAAGGACGGAATGGAAGAGGTAGCAACAGACAGGAAGGAAGGAGAGAATAAAGGAGGGAAGCAAAACGGGAAGAAATGCAAGAGGGAAAGGGCGAGAAAGGTCAGAGAGAAGGAGGGAGGGAAGGAAAGAAGGAAGTACCACAGGAAGAAAGAAGAGAAAGTACATAGGACAGGAAAAGGAAAGAAAAGGTAATAAAGGAAGGACAACCTGGTGAGGGGAGGAGAAAAAGGAAGGAAAGAAAGAGAGGGAGGGAACAGAGAGGGGGAAATAAAGGGGAGGACTGATTGAGAAAAGGAATAAATTGGAGGAAGGAAGGAAAGGAAAGACAGAAGGAAGGAGGAAACACACACATACCCACACACACATATACATGCACAAAAATATACAAATATACACATACACACATACATACACACTTCTGTACTTACACACATCTACACATATACATGCATATACATATACAAACACACATACTGTATACATAAGTACACATATATGCATGCATATACACATATGCATAACTAAACACACATATATACACACACATATGTACACATACACACAAATACATATATATTATATATACATACATACACAGGCAGTCCCCAAGTTACAAACATCCCACTAAGAAACGCCTCATACCTAAGAACACAGCTGGATTGAATGGCTTTTAGGGGTTGCAAGACATTTGATTGTGCTTTTCAACAACGCTACAGCAACACGTGGCCGGGTCAGCTAGTTAAAATATATATAAACAGAGATACATAAAACCACATTGCTATTAAATTGCTATCTTATTGGACTTAACTTTTATGTCCAATAAGATAGCCTTGCCATTGCTATCTTATTGGATTTAACTTTTTCTTAAAGCATATTTTACTGTGCTGTTTTTACCTATCTTTAATAAAAAAAGGATTGTTTTCCTACTCGATGTGTGTGTTTTAAAGTCAGAGGGTTATTCCTGTTCTGGAGTGCAACAACATAGGAGTCTTCTCATGTTGCCTTTTCAGCAGCGTGTGTGTGTGTGGGGGAAGTTGGGGGGCAACGTTTCCCCCCATGGGATGAGGGGTATGTAAAGCAGGCAATGTGGGGTGTGGAGTGAGGGGTTCCCCTTGCCCACCACCAGGAGCCAGGGGCGGTCCTACAAGATAGGCCAAGTAGGCGGCCGCTTAGGGCGCCATCTGGGAAGGGGGCGCCATCCTGGCCGCATGGGGCGCCATTCTGGCCCTGCCGATGTTCCTCAGACAGTGCTGCAGCTGCCTGCTTTTTGGGCCCCGGCCTTGTGCGCTCCGACGCCGCTTCTGGGCATGCATGGAGGTTTTCACGCAGGCGCAGTTGCTCCGGAGCTGAAGTTGAGCACAGGAGTAACTGCACATGCGCGAAAACCTCCGCGCATGCCCAGTAGCTCCCTTGCGCAGAAGCCTGTAAGCAAAGCACTCCCTATCGGGCAGGCAGGGAGTGCTTCCCCTCTCCCTTTGTCTCCATCGCGTGGTTTGCAGGAAGGAGAAAAGAATCAGTGAAGGAAGTGTAAATGAAGGAATGAATGAAGGGCTTTCCTCCTCCTCCTCCTCCTCCTCCTCCTCCTCCTCTGTGACCTCTTCTCTCCCTCCTTCCTTTCTTCGGCTCTATTTCTGTCTAGACCTGAGGGGCCTGAGGCTATGAGGAGTTGTGGGAGTTGGAGTCCAAAACACCTAGAGGGAGGGAGGGAGGGCCCAAGTTTGCCCAGGCTGCGCTGCCTGTATTCGACCTCATTTGAACATTTTGGCTGTTTTTCTATTTACATTTACATTGGGATCCTAATTTTGGACTTATGGGAGACTCCTATGAATTATGAGACGGGTGGTAGGTAATATTCTGATTTTGATGCATTTACATTGCATTTCTTGTTGCTTATTATACAGTTCTGCTTAATATTGTCATACAATATAATAAAAATACAATATAACAATAGAATAATGATATATTTTATATTACATGTAATATTACAAACAATATTGCAGTATAGTGGTATTGTACAAAATAGTAATATATAATATTTTATTTTACTTTATTTTGGGTTATTTGAGTTTTATAGGAGTAATGAAAATATTTAGTAGAGGATAATTTTATTTAAATAAATAATTTTATTATTTTATAATAATAATATAATAGAATGTTACATTATATTATAATGTCAATATATTATAACATAATTATATTGTAATGTAGTATAATATAATTATGATATAATATACTATGAGTATGGTATAATATATTGTATATACATTGATACAATATAATACTACTAATGGTATTGTGATAGTATAATTGTATATTTGTTTTACATGGGGGGGCGGCAAAATAATGTTCGCCTACCATTTAAAATTACCTTAGACCGCCCCTGCCAGGAACCCAGGGATTCACCACATTGTGGGGCAAATCCATGGGCCTTTATGATGAAGTCCTATTTCTCAATTACTACTGTCCAATTTGTTGTGTGGATATGGCAGTGTGCAGTTTATATGGATTTATCAAGAGGATAGCTCTGACCTCTCAGTGCAGCCTGAATCTGCCACAGAAACCTGTTGCTAACTTTTCTTCCCTTCCTTTGCCTCCACAGAGTGATGCCCTGCAGGTGTATCCATGATGCTCAGCCTCAGCACCTGTTCAATCAGCACTCACATGCTCTCTGAGGCAGGTTTTCCTGTGGATAGAGCCCCTGAATTGGAAAATGATCCCCACAGATGTGTGCTGGCCCTGCCAGAAGAAGAGGCATGGCGGAAGCACAGGCTCGGACCATTGCAGTCTACTCAGTCTTGCAACTTGCTTGACCCAGAGACCTTGAGCGATGCCCTTGTGTCACGGACTGCCAGCTTTGATGCTCTCTATGAGCTGCGTTCACAGGACATGGAATCTAGTTTGGGTTTGGATGGCGGCAGTAGTTTTGACGTGGGGCAGAGCCAGCTTCTCCCTGTGAGCCCTGAAGTCATCAAGCGCCGTCGAGGAGGCCTGATTGAACAGCGGGATATCGTTAGAGCGCATGAAGCTCATAAGATACAGAGCACACCACAAGCAAGACGGAAGGAGTGGGAGTAAGTATGTGGCTGGATTTAAAGCATCTTCCACCTACCCTTAAATGCCTGGCAGAGGAATATTGTTCTTACTTCTCTCTTTAGCCCAAGTAAAATCGAGCAGAGCTAGGGAACATTTTCAAAACTATTAATCTGGATGGCAAGGATTTTTGTAACACTGTAAAGACTAACAGACAGAATGAAGTTGATAGCGTCAGCTTTTGTAAAATAAGCCTACAGTGCATCAGAGGAAGTAGACTTAGGACCTCATCACATTGATAGTGGGGGATAGCAGGGGAAACTATGGGGTAGCATGCTGATTTGTCCCCTTACCATGGTTGTTCATGGCTACCACCCCATGCATTTCCCTGCTGTTCCCAGTTTCTTTTACAGGTGTCGGGTAGTCACGAAGCCCAATGGAGCCCCACCAGAAGTAGTCATCTGTCATTGGATGGGCTTTGGTGTGCTGGCAAAGATGGAGAAAACCATTGATGTGATGAGATCCTATGCTACCAATTTTGTTCTATCAGTCTCTAAGGAGCAACACGATCCCTTTGTAGACAGAATTAAGAAAAGTTACTTTTTGGATTGATACTCCCAGAATCTCTCAAACAGCATGACCAGTATCCATTGTTTATTTATTTATTAATTATTTAAACTTGTTAGTTGCCACTCCCATACAGCTCGGGGCGACTTACAGAGTTCACGTTCACTGGGCAGACCAGTAAGAACGATACAACAACAATACACAATAGAAAGAAAAACAATACATTAATAAATACTAACGACGATTAGATGTTATAGGGCTGTCTTTCCTGGGGCCTTAGGCTCCTCATTTCGTTTGTCTCTAAGACTAGACAAGTCAGATCTAGTCCACATCCCAAAGCTTACACCCCAGAAAGTTCCCTGTGCTTCCTCTTCCTTTGGCAGGGATCGCTGTTTCTTCCATAGAGATCACGCTTGTTGTCAACAGTAGGGGTGGTTTTATGGCTTTGTGGGTCATCTGTCTCTCTGTTCCGAGGAGGAGGTCAGAGGACTTCCGGGTGCTCTCACAGGGGGTGGTGGGTCGAGCATGGAACTCGGCCCGACTTCCTGTTCTGCTTCTGCCTCCTGCGGCGCTTGCTCCCACGTGTCCATTATTTCCGCTTGGCCTCCAAGAGGGATGAAGACATCCGGTCTTTGTTGCTCGGGGATTACGGTAGTTCAAAAATAACACTTCCAAGATACGAGCGCGGGTCAATAAGTCAGTGACTTTTTGTATGAAATACAGGATTTTGGATTTTAAAAATCATTTTATTTTTCAACGTAGTCTCCTTTGAGCTCTATACACTTTGTCCAATGTTTCTCCAATTTTATTTATCCCTTCCAAAAAATAAGATTTGTCAAGGTCATCAAAATAGGTATTTGTCTGTGAGATGATTTCATTGTTGGAGTCAAATCTCTTTCCGCCGAGCCATTTCTTCAGGTTTGGAAACAAGAAATAGTCACTCTGGGCTAAATCCGGAGAATAGGGTGGATGATAGGTTTGCCTTAGCATAACTATACAGCAACAAATAAATACATTTTGTTAAAGGATGAAAATAATCTCAACCAGGGCGGATCGGCACTGCTCGTGTTATTAGATCTCACAGCAGTGTTTGATACAGTCGATTATGATCTTTTGACCCATCACTTAGCCATGGCTGGAGATAGGTGGGCGGCCCGCAAATGGTTGTCCTCTTTCCTCCACAATTGGGAACAGCGTGTGGAGAGGGGAGGTTTGGGCTCCGAGAGGTCCCCTCTCACATGTGGGGTTCCTCAGGGGGCAATCCTCTCCCCTCTATTATTCAATCTCTATATGTGACCACTTGCTCAGCTGGTGCGAAGCTTTGGGCTTGAGTGCTATCAGTACGCTGATGACACTCAGCTCGTTCTGAGGATGGAAGGCCGGGTGGACCCTGTACTTGATAATTTCCATCAGTGCCTTGAGGCCGTTACTGGATGGTTACATGCCAGCAGGTTGAGGGTGACTCCAGCGAAGACAGAAATCCTATGGCTGGGTCGCCCGGGCAGTGGGGATATCCAGTTGCCTACGCTGGATGGCGAGGAATTATGTAAGTCATCTTTGGTAAGGAACCTGGAAGTCCTTTTGGACCCGCTGCTCACAATGGAGGCCCAAATCTGCACTGTGAGCAGAGGTGCATTTTTCCACCTGCGTCAGGCTAGACGACTGGCTCCCTATCTGTCTCGGAACGACCTAGCTATGGTGATCTAGGCCAGTGTTTCCCAACCAGTGTGCCGGGGCACACTAGTGTGCCTTGATCGATCATCAGGTGTGCCGTGGGAAATTGGAACCTCCAGGAGGGGAGGGGAGAGAGTCTAGTGTGTTGAAGTATAAAAACTCTAAGAAACCTACCTCGATAAAGTCCCCCTCCCCACCCAATGTCTACTTGGTCTCTTCCTCTCCATGCATTGGGAAGACCCGTCTCTCTTTCCCCAAGTAGAGACCTCATCTTGCCTCCTGGGGGTTCTGTGTGGGAAGTTTGGCCCAGTTCTATCATTGGTGGGGTTCAGAATGCTCTTTGATTGTAGGGGAACTATAAATCCCAGCAACTACAACTCCCAAATGTCAAGGTCTATTTCCCCTGAACTCCATCTGTGTTCATATTTGGGCATATTGAGTATTCATGCCAAGTTTGGTCCTGATCCAACATTGTTTGAGTCCATAGTGCTCTCTGCATATAGGTGAACTACAACTCCAAAACTCAAGGTCAATACCCACCAAACTCTTAAACCTTTTTCTCTTGGTTATGGGAGTTCTGTGTGGGAAGTTTGTGTCTTTCTGCCATTCCTGCCAGGATATCTATGTTGAGTTCATCGAAACAGGCCCAGGTTTCACACTGAGTGTATAAATACATTTAAAAACATATTAACTAGATGTATTACTGTGTTAGAGTGTCATTTTGTGTCATTTTGGTTGGTGGTGTGCCCCAGGATTTTGTAAATGTAAAAAGTGTGCCGCGGCTCAAATAAGGTTGGAAAACACTGACCTAGGCTACAGTCATCTCAAGACTTGATTACTGTAATGCCCTCTACATTGGCCTACCTTTGACGGTGACCCGGAAGCTTAAGTTAGTGCAGAATGCTGCAGCTCGGCTACTCGCTGTAGCAACTGCACTGGTTACCAATTGAATTCTGGAAAACCTTTAAAGTGTTAGTTCTCACTTTTAAGGCCTTACATTGTCTGGGGCCAGTGTATCTGAGGGATCGCCTTATCAGTGTAAACTCCAGAGCTCACTGCATTCAGAAGATCAAAACCTATTGGAAATTCCCTGTTGCATGATCTTTCGTTTGACGGCGACCAGACGTAGGGCTTTCACGATCATTGCTCCATCGCTTTGGAATGCTCTTCCCCCTGAGGTCCGAGCGCTACGGGACCTGGTGGACTTCCGCAGTAGCTGCAAAAGTCATCTGTTCCAGCAGGCATTTGAGTTGTGTTAACCGAATTTTAATATTGTTTTAATTTGTTGTTTTAAATTGTGTATGCTGTACCTCTGTGAACCGCCCCGAGCCTTGGGAGTGGCGGTATATAAGTTGAATAAATAAATAAATAAATAAAATTTGGGGAGGAAGGGGTGATTTTTATTGAACTATTTGAAAAAGTTACCTCTTAGGCTCTTGTCCCTCTCTACTGAAATGATAGATTGTTGGGAGAAATGAACAACTACTTACTATTCCTCCAGGAGGCACAATTAAAGATTTCAGTCCAGTGAAGCACAACTAGACTCTTGCATACCTCATGATAGCAATGTGTTTTGAAGTGATTTTCTAGTTTATATGTTACTAAGCTTGGGGACCCGGCGGTGCCCGGGTTAATTGAGAAAGGCATTGTGTGGCAAAGCTGGTCTTTATCAGTTGGTTATGTGGCTTGCAGTGGTCTCTGGAAGCTAGTGAGGGTACTGCGAGTCCCATCGTCCATGGTCCATCCTTCTCCAAACTGCTCCAGGATGTAGAGTGGGTCATGGGGGTTATGTGTGCCAAGTTTGGTCTGCATTGGTCATTGGATGAAGTTTGTAGTGGTTTCAGTAAGTGAGTGAAGCTACTGCAAGCAGGGGCGGTCTAAGGTAATTTTAAATGGTAGGCGAACATTATTTTGGTGCCCCCCCCCAAAACATTATTTTGCCGCCCCCCATGTAAAACAAATATACAATTATAATATCACAATACCATTAGTAGTATTATATTGTATCAATGTATATACAATATATTATACCATACTCATACTATATTATATCATAATTATATTATACTACATTACAATATAATTATATTATAATATATTGACATTATAATATAATGTAACATTATATTATATTATTATAATAAAATAATAACATTATTTATTTAAATAAAATAATCCTCTACTAAATATTTTCATTACTCCTATAAAACTCAAATAACCCAAAATAAAGTAAAATAAAATATTATATATATTACTATTTTGTACAATACCACTATACTGCAATATTGTTTGTAATATTACTTGTAATATAAAATATATCATTCTATTGTTATATTGTATTTGTATTATATTGTATGACAATATTAAGCAGAACTGTATAATAATCAACAAGAAATGCAATGTAAATGCATCAAAATCAGAATCTATTACCTACCACCCGACTCATAATTCATAGGAGTCTCCCATAAGTCCAAAATTAGGATCCCAATGTAAATGTAAATAGAAAAACAGCCAAAATGTTCAAATGAGGTCGAATACAGGCAGCGCGGCCTGGGCAAACTTGGGCCCGCCCTCCCTCCTTCTAAGTGTTTTGGCCTCCAACTCCCACAACTCCTCATAGCCTCAGGCCCCTCAGGTCTAGACAGAAATAGAGCCGAAGAAAGGAAGGAGAGAAGAGGTCACAGAGGAGGAGGAGGAGGAAAGCCCTTCATTCATTCCTTCACTTACACTTCCTTCACTGATTCTTTTCTCCTTCCCCGCAAATGCGCGCGCGGCGGAGACAAAGGGAGAGGGGAAGCACTCCCTGCCTGCTTGATAGGGAGTGCTTTGCTTACAGGCTTCTGCGCGAGGGAGCTACTGGGCATGCGCGGAGGTTTTTCGCGCATGTGCAGTTGCTCCTGCGCTCAACTTCAGCTCCAGAGCAACTGCGCCTGCGTGAAAACCTCCGTGCGTGCCCAGAAGCGGCGTCGGAGCGCACAAGGCCGGGGTCAAAAAGCAGGCAGCTGCAGCACTGTCTGAGGAACATCGGCAGGGCCAGGATGGCGCCCCATGCGGCCAGGATGGCGCCCCTTCCCAGATGGCGCCTCTAGGCGGCCGCCCTACTTGGCCTATCTTGTAGGACCGCCCCTGACTGCAAGACCCATCATCCATGGTCCATCCTCCTTAGATCTGCAGCAGGATGTAGAGTGGGTCATGAGTACTCTGTGTGGCAAGTTTGGGCCTGGTCTGTGATTTTTAGGGGCTGCAGTCTTCTGTGGGAAGTGAATCGGGAGAAGGTACTGCAAATCCCATCATTTGTGGCCCATCCTGCCCTAAACTGCACCAGGATGTAAAGTGGGTCATGGGAGATTTGTGTGCCAAGTTTGGTTCTGATCCATCATTGGTGTGGGCCACAGTGCTGTAAGGAAGTGAGTTTAAGTACTGCAAATCCCGTCATCCATGGTCCATCCTCCCTCTAATTGCACCAGGATGGAGAGTGGGTTTTGGGGTTCTGTGTGCCAAGTTTGGTCTTGTTCTGTCATTGTTGGGGGCCGCAAAGTGTTTTGGCCTTAAACTCCTACCATGTCTGACTGCCTCAGGCCTTTTTCTTACCCCCCCTCCCCCTCTGCCACTTTAGAGTGTCGGAATGTTGGTGGTGCTGGCCAATCAGAGGCATTATGCAAATAATCCCACAGTGGCAACCAATCAGAAAGCTGACACATACATACAAACAAACAAACATACAAACACTCTCTTTTATTATATATACAGATTTATGTAGTTTGACATAGCATTCGTATGGGTGTGCCAGAGATTTTGGTTTGGTTTTTTCCCCCCTTTCACCCTGTTTTTTTAGGACTGTTTAAAAATAATACTCCGACTCACTCTGAGTTCTTGAGGAGGCAACTGATTTATGCTAAGTAACATTGCTGCACTTGGTAAAAAAAGGATGCAGATGTACATGAATATGAGATGAATGTAGAAATCGTCTTCTGAAAACCCTTTTTGCAAGAGGGTGTGAAGGCCATTAAAGCCATGTAGTGTTCTCAGCTTCTGCCTGGCCAGAGGTTACCTGCCGGGAGACAGTCTCCATGGCAGCTCTGCCTGGAATATGTCAAGCCCTTAGCAAAGTTCCTATCTCTGTAATTGCACCAGGGAACAAAGAGAAAGCTAGGCCTGGTGGTTCCCAGTGCGCAGCATTGCTAAGCAACTGGGTAGCTGCATTTCGCAAAGCCTGGAAATACTAGCCACTTAAAAAAAACCTTGTAAATATTGTAGACTTGCATTATAAATAGGCAACCACAAGCTGGATGACTTGGGGTGGCCTCAGGGGCTTTACAGCTGACCTCACTAGATCACCACCCAGGAGTAAAGATACACCTGTCAATGTGCATCGCAGTTGTTTTTTGTCACTTAACGAATAGAAGGCTTCCTTAGCCGATTCTTTACGAGTGTAAAAGTGACAGTGGCACCACTGTGTAACTCTGCTGCTCAGTCTCATGATTTGGTTCAAGGAGCAGTTTGAGGTGAGAGGGAAACGTTTAGATACAGAGTAAACGAGCAGGCTGGTAACATACATAAACACAAAACAACAGTGTGCAGGTACCTGATGGTAATTAGACTATATATACTGGAAGCATGCAAGGAATAACACAACCCCGTTGTATGAAAAATAACACTCTATTGGCAAATACAATCACTCTATCAACATGTAAATATGAGCATGGATATCACAATTACAGATAGGCAGAGAAGGCGCACTGTCGACCACCCCAATGTACTTGCGCAATGGCTATTTGTAGTGCTGTGGGTCGTCCGCGATGGATTTCAAAGGCAGAACTGGGCTGCTGGGGCTCGGCGTGAGTCGGCGCGGCGAGCTGGCGGCGCTTAGCGATGACGTGTGTCGGCGCCTGCAGCGGACGTCGTCAGCGTGTGTGATGCAAGTGACGACAGCACGTAGAGGGTGGGAGGAGGAGGGGAGGGCATGGGCGGATGAAGCAATGTAGAATGGGGAATCCCCAATGGGAAATCCCGGGCGTCTTCTAGCGAGAACTTCGAAAAATCCAATCCTTTTCTGGCCAAAGGAATGGCAGAACGCGTCTGGCGAAAACCACAGGTGGGAATCCCGGGAATCAAGACACGGAAGGGGATGGTGGGCTCTTGAGTAGGATGGGTTGGATTCACAAACATACAACTAGCAGTCTAATAAAGGGCGTCAATGCCCAGTGAGGGAAGATTCCCCCAGGACTCGTGTGTAAGGGGAGGCGGTGTGGCTCTCTCTTAACACACAAGCTCGGTGGTTAGCAGAGTTTGAGGTGAGAGGGAAACATTTAGAGCCAGGAGCAACCTCGGTACCTGACAGTTTCTCCTCAATGCCTGGAGGTCGTGATGGGATGGCTGCGTGCAAACAGACTAAAGGTGAATCCAGCGAAGACTGAGATTTTATGGCCAGGTCGACCGGCAGAGCTTGCTTGCTCACTGACCACCTTCGACGGTGTGACGCTCCCTAGGGGGCTGTATTTATCTGCATTTGGTTTGCCATGTGCCTGCATGGACCCTTTGTTCTATATCCTCTTTGTTGGCCATGTGCTTCTCTGTCTGGCCATGTGGTCACTCGGATGGGGCTGCTTCCTGGCTCCATACCTGGTGTCTCCGCCCTCAACTCCACCCTTTTCCAGAGTCTACTTAAGGGGCCGGACGTCCCCTCCGCCCTCATTCCAGAGAACTCACGGACGAAGCAAGGCTGGAACCTAAGCTTGCTGGGACATAGCATTCTTAGTTCACCTACCGAGTCTACCTGCTCTCTCAACCAAGCTGCAGTGCATAGGAGGCCCGTCCTCAACAGAGACTGCGGATTTTGGGGGTTTTACAGGACTTCGTGGGCCTACAAAGACCAGAGAGGAACAGGATACCTGGGATCCAAAGAAAGGTACCTTCGCTTTGCATGAGGCAAGTGAATGTTTTCCCTTTGTTTAAAGCAATCTTTCTCAACCAGTGTGCCGTGGCACACTAGTGTGCTGTGACGGACCTCCTGCTGTGCTGCGAGAAAAAGCTCTCTGCCCCCCTTCCCCCCCCTCCTGCTGAACTCCTGCCGAACTCCTGCTGCTTGGGGGAGGAGGAAGGGCCGGGCAGTGGCAAAGAAAAAGAAGAAAAAGAAGAAGGGACCGGGGCGCCGCCTCCTTTGGCCGTTTCCCCAGCCAGCCTCCAATCCGCCATGACTCCCACCATGACTCTCGCCCCTCGCTCGCTGAAGCTGTGAGGAGGAGGCCCCGCCCCACTGAAGCCCGTCCACCGCTCATGCTCCTCCTGTAGGAGAGCTGAAGCTGGGGGGGGGGGCGGCATGGCGCGGCCTGTAGGAGAGCTGAAGCTGGGGGAGGGAGGGGCATGGTGCGGCCTGGCTCTGCCCCTCCCGGCTTCAGCACTCCCAGCAGCTGCTCCAGCCTTGAGGGGACAGTGCCAAGCCAGCATTGTGCTGGCTCTGGCACGGCTGGCTTGGCACTGCCCCTCAAGGCTGGAGAAGCTGTGGGAGAGCTGAAGCTGGGGAGGGGCGGGGGCATGGCATGGCCTGCTCCTCCCCCCCCTGGCTTCGGCACTCCCAGCAGCTGCTCACAGCAGGCCACCAACCCCAGCCGTTCTTTACTGTGTTAGAGTCTCATTTTTTGTGTCATTTTGGTTGGTGGTTTGACTCTTTGAACCCCAAGCATTTTTTTTAATGTTAAAAGTGTGCCGCGGCTGGCGGGGCGGCTCCGCCCCTCCTCCTTCAAAAAGGTTGGGAAACACTGGTTTAAAGGACTCTTTGGAACCAACCAAGCATTTTGGGCCACCAGCATCCTTTCACTACTGGTTGTTATCCAATAAGGATTCCGGGCCCCTTTTCCTGTTTTGGTTCACTATTTCTGAGTCTAGCACTCTTGTCGGGGGTTATTATAGAGAGATCCTGGGTCATCCTGCATGTGGGAAGGCTCGATTCTCTACCTTCAGGGTCATAGCTTGCAACGTCCATCCTTTTAAAGCCCTTTTTGACCCGGAAGGCAGAAGAGACGGTGTACCTTTAGTTCCATCTACTACAGTGAAGAGCTTAGGTGTTGTATTAGATTCTCAACCAGGTCCAGATTAACCCCTTTTGGCACCCTAGGCCACGCTTTGGAATTTAGAACAATCTCTATTTGATCCTAGCACCTTGTTACTAAACCCCTCTTTTCCCAGTGTAAAAGTGTAGAATACTTCCTCTCAACCCAAGTCACCCATGCTAGTGTTCATTTACTTGGAGGTTGTTGAATCGTATGTCAGAAAATCCCCATGGGGACTCTTGGAGCACCTCTTGAGGATGGAAATGACCATAATTTTGTTATTGTACCCCAAATGCTTTAACTACTCCACTTTCAATGTGGGTTGAGTCGTTCAGTTTATGAATACTATATGTTCTAGCACCTTAGTAGAGCTTATTATATCATAATTGCGATATTAGCGGGTAGGTTGGCACTCTGCCTCTTACCCAGAAACAGCACACAACTTCTAAGCCACAAGAAAAGTGAGGAGCAGCTCCTGGTAGGGTTGCCATTTTTTGATATAAGAAATAAGGGACATTTACGGAATTTTCCACAAAAATAAGGGACACTTTGTTAAAAACTTGAAGCTCAAACATTAGGTAGAAATAGTTGTATTAACAGAATAAGATAATGATTGAAACTCACAAAAGAAACTGACTTACACCCTCTTAACAGTACATGGTATGTTTCTGCATGCTTTGTCATGCAGAAAAAACATTATTAGAACTACCTTATTTTCTCCATCTGTATTTAGTACTTGACTTTGCTGACAGTGCACAGTCTAAACATTAAAATAAAATAAATTTTATAAGACAGTACGTCTTCATGATTATTATGTCAAATGGTGTAGTATAGTATGGGATGCACAGCATTGTATAGTATTGGGATGCACAGCTAGGCCTATTTTAAGAGTAACTCTCAAGCAACCAGAAACTATCTTTACCCAACATGATCCAACATTCCCCTTGGGTAATGGTTAATTAGTCTACTGTACTTTGAAAAAGTCCTGTATCGCCTCTTCCTTCCAACGGGGACGCAGGCTGCCCTGCGAGTTGGAATCCCTGGGCAGGCATTGCCGAGGAAACCACAGCGTGCACCTTCCTCTGGTCAACCCCGCCCAGTCCTGTCCTGCTTGTAAAAAATAAGGGACAGGACCTGAAAATATGGGACACAAATTTTAGGGCCAAAATAAGGGACGTCCCTTAGAATAAGGGATATATGGGAACCCTAGCTCCTGGCCTTTCTACCTCACTACAAAAGGCTAAAATCGGCAGCATACACTGATTTTAGCCCAGGTTACCCATGGAGCTAGCCAGCTTGCATCACATGACGCTGCTCTGAACTACATTTCCCAGAATTCTGCTGGAGCAATTCTCATAATTGGCAGGCGATAGCCTCTACTCTATAAGACTGGTGGGAAAACCTCCATACTGATGATCTGACTTGGAATAAGGCAGCGCCCAATGTTCTGAATTCATTGCACTATAAAGTACAGTAGTCATGGAATTGTTTCAGAATGTGCTTTGCTAATCACAGATGTATTCTTGCCCTAGTTATTCATAATGACCCTGTTTCCCAAGAGACATAAATAAGTTATATAACTTTACTTTTGTATGTTTCTTTATTTGTATAGTTAAGAGGAACGAGGGCATTATTGGGTGGAGGAGCTGAGGTGGGGGATCATGCTCTTTTATTTATTTATTTTATTTATTTACTCGGCTTTTATGCCGCCACTCCCAAATAGGCTCGGGGCGGCTTACAGCCAGAAAGCAGAATAACATACAATGAGCAAAGACACTTTAAAATGCAATATAAAATACAGAATAAAAATACACAATAAAACATCATTAAAACACGGTTGGGGTAGTTACAGTGGTCGAGCAATGTTGGCGTGGCATGAGGGACCCGGAGGGCCTATAACTGAAAAGCCAGCCGGAAGAGGTGGGTCTTACATGCCCGCCTAAATGGGAGTAAGTCTGGGATTGCTCGTGTAGCTGCCGGGAGGGCATTCCACAATATCGGCGCTATGACCGAGAAGGCCCTTCGGCTGGTGGCAGTTTTATTTGGCCACTTTAACTGAGGGGACGGCTAGCAGGTTGGAATCCTCCGAGCGAAGTGATCTCGTAGGGTCCCTCAGATACGCTGGCCCCAGGCCGTGTAAGGCCTTAAAGGTAAGAACCAGCACTTTGAAGGTGATCCGGTGCTCAATAGGCAGCCAGTGCAGATCCCGCAAAATACGTGTTATGTGGCACCCTTCTGGGGAGCCAGACAGGAGCCGGGCGGCGGTGTTCTGCACCAGCTTGAGCTTCCGGATCACCGATAAAGGAAGGCCAACGTAAAGAGCTTTACAGTAATCTAGCCTCGAGATGACAGTGGCTTGGATCACCGTGGCCAGGTCGGACCGGGACAGGTAGGGGGCCAGCCTCCTTGCCTGTCGGAGATGAAAGAAGGCGATCTTGCTGACCACAGAGACCTGGGTCTCCATGGCCAGCTGGGAGTCCAAGTGGACCCCCAGGCTCTTCACAGAAGACGATGGGCATAACGCCGCACCGTCCAGGGTCGGAAGCTGGACATCCCCACCGCCCGGACGACCCGGTCACAAGATCTCCGTCTTCGCCGGATTCACCCTCAACCTACTGGCTCGCAGCCATCCAGTAACGGTTTCGAGGCAGCACTGGAAATTATCGGGGACGGGTCCAGACCTGTCTCCACCCTCAGAATGAGCTGGGTGTCATCAGTGTACTGATGACACTCAAGCCCATAACTCCGCACCAGCTGTGCAAGCGGCTGCATGTAGATGTTAAATAATAGAGGGGAAAGAATGGCCCCCTGCGGGACTCCACAAACTAATGGGGAGCCCTTGGAGACCACTCCACCCCTCCTCACATGCTGAGACCGCTGGTGGAGAAAGGAGGTCAGCCATTTAAGAGCTGTCCCCCTTACTCCAGCCATGGCCAGGCGGTGGATCAAAAGATTGTGGTCGACCGTGTCAAACGCTGCTGTGAGGTCCAATAACACGAGCAGCACAGACCCGCCTTGATCAAGCTGGCAGCGGAGTTGGTCTGTGATGGAGACCAGAACCGTCTCCGTCCCGTGCCCCGAACGGAAGCCGGACTGGAAGGGGTCAAGCCATGTTGCATCATCTAAGAAGGACAGCAACTGCTCCATTACTGCCCTCTCAGTAATGTATTGAAGTAACAGGTTTTTTGACTTACTTGGTCTTCAGCTGAGGGATACAACTCTGTCAAAAGGAAAGGTCCTCTAAGATCCTGGAGAAGGACCATGATCCCCCAGGGTTGTCTCGAGTAGCAGGAGATCACCATTAGCGCCGCTGTCTCATTCGCACGGGGAGAGAAGCCCCGAGAGTCTTCCCCAAGATGGTGCATGTCCTTGAGGACACCGGCGTGGAGATCGCTCCTGGAGCTGATGTCGCTGGACTGACCCCACCCCCTTGACGGCCGTGGGATGACTGCGCAAGCGTGGACACCGAGCAAGGAGGAAGCGGAAATGGCGCCATCCCACCCCCAGCACCACTTCCGATTATCGCCGTGGAGGAGCTCTGGGAACTGGCGCTGGGGCAGTGGAACCCACCCAGAGTATGTGGGGGCGGTACTGACTTCCTCTGGATACGGATCCCAGCGGTTTCGAGGCCCGCCACCGACGATTCCATTCCAGAACCGTTTGGGGAGTGGGCTTCGGGAGTTGGAGACGAACGGCAACATCACAGCCTGTAGGAAGTGGACTAAAGAGGCGAACGACTCCCCTATTTATTATGGTTGCGAACTCCCTAAACCACCCGTCTAACCACCCGTCTCGTGACTTGCCCCCTCCTCCTGGAAGACCGACTCTCCTTGGGACTCAGGGTCACCCCACAAGGTTTGGAGGTCTGCCCCCTTGGATCTCGCCTTCCCTCTTTGTCCCCCAAACATCGATGTGCCTCACCTGAACTACTGATTCTAGCCCTATTGTTGTAGTTAGTGCTGTGTGTTTGTAGCTAGTATTTGGTAATGATCTGTTTTTTTTTATTATATCTATATTGTAATTGTGTCATGCCACTGTTGTAAACCGAGCGGACATAACCAATATACTATATAAACTATATATTTTCTCTAGGTGTGGGCTAAAAAGCCTGTCATCATCCATATAGTGCAGTGATAAATACATACATACATATTCGGGTCCGCAGGATGTTACTATGCGGGATTACACCCTTTATTGAAATTGTACTCCTGTGACACTGAGCATATTGCCTTGTTGAATGTTTGCCGCTTGACAAAGCCCTAGCGAAACGGATCGGGCCCTGCAGCTCTACCGTTGCGGCCCTCCACGTCCTTCCACCCTGGGCTTGGCCGCTTTTCAGGCTACAGCGGGATCGCTACACCGTTTCCCCTACGGGAGCATTGGATAGCCATTGACGGCGTACATCGCATTGTGCCTGGGATTTCTCCATTGGAACATTCGCAGCAAGAGCGACCTCCTCCTTCCCCAGTCGTGCACCCCCCTCCCCTTAGATGTGGTTTTGAGGGTCAGGGCATTATTAGACTGTGGAGTATATTCCATGCTGGGACATTATTTACTCTCGGAGTAAGCTCACCGTATTGCTGCGGACCTTTATCCTTTCCCACTCGCACACCCTGCTCCTTTATATCGCCTAGTAGCTGGTATGTAAACGCGACCCGCTGTTTATGTATTCTATTATGTATGTATTTATCACTGCGCTATATGGATGGCAGGCTTTTTAGCCCACACCTAGAGGAAAAAATATATTTTATATAGTATATTGGTTATGTCCGCTTGTGTTAATTGTTTGCCAGTCAGCACTCACGTGTTTGTTATAATACTTACTGTTGTAAACCGCCCCGAGCCCACGGGGAGTGGCGGTCTATAAGCATGAAGTAATAAATAAATAAATAAATAAATGAAATTAGGTAGATGGAGGTAACAGGTACCACCACGGATGTAGTCTTCTTTCTTGGGGAACAATAGCTTGTGCCTTGCGGATTCTCTTAAACCATCGATCAACATGGCTATGTATAAAGGCACTCAGGCAGGGTGGACCTTTCCTAATCTATCCCACTACTGCCACCAAATATAATGAGATGACTTAGGCAGGGCGGATCTTTCTTATTTTTTTATCCCACCGCTGTATACCAATTATAAAGGGATGAGGCTTATCAGGGTATTTAAAACCCAAAAATCAAAACTGTGATAAAGCTGGAATAATCTTCTGGCCGGAAAACCTCTTGAAAGTCCACTGGCCACCACCAAACTTATAAGCAATATTAAGCCTTTGGCTCACTGGAGATATCTTAGGCAAGAATACACCAGTTCTCACTCAGGATTGTGCACTGAGGTAAACATTGAAGATATTACTTCTTTAAGATGTATGCTGCCACCATTAGACTTTTGATTACTACAGGAAACTGCACTGGGAATGTGGCGCAGCTGTCTAATTGCCAGCTGCATAAGATCTCTCTGACCAGTAGGTCATGAGTTTGAGGCCTGCCCGGGTCGAGGTGGGTGCTCGACCTTTAAGTGTAGCCTGCTGTCGACCTTTGCAGCCCGAAAGACAGTTGCATCTGTCAAGTAGGAGATAAAGGTACCACATTAAGTGGGGAGGCAAATTTTGACTGAATTATGAGGCCATTAAGAACTCCAGGAACGCTGAGGAATGCGGAAGGAAAACAAGGGACGCTGGGAACGCTGAGAGATGAGGAGTGCGTCAGCTCCCCCTGGTGGCCAAACTTTGCCTCTGTTCGTTTATATGTGTGTATGTGGAAACGGCAGGGATTGTCTGCTAAGTATGTGTACCTGTAATCCGCTCTGAGTCCCCTTCGGGGTGAGAAGAGCGGAATATAAATAAAGTAAATAAATAAATAAATAAAAACTTCTTTGACAGAGGCACACAGGGGCGGTCCTACAAGGTAGGCCAAGTAGGTGGCCGCCTAGGGCACCATCTGGGAAGGGGGCGCTATCCTGGCTGCATGGGGCGCCATCCTGGCCCTGCCGATGTTCCTCAGACAGTGCCGCAGCTGCCTGATTTTGGGCCCCGGCCTTGTGTGCTCCGACGCCGCTTCTGGGCATGCACGGAGGTTTTCGCGCAGGCGCAGTTGCTCCAGAGCTGAAGTTGAGCGCAGGAGCAACTGCACATCCGTGAAAACCTCCCCGCATGCCCAGTAGCTCCCTTGCGCAGAAGCCTGTAAGCAAAGCACTCCCTATTGGGCAGGTAGGAGTGCTTCCCTCTCCCTTTGTCTCCGCCACGCGCGCGTTTGCAGGGAAGGAGAAAAGAATCAGTGAAGGAAGTGTAAGTGAAGGAATGAATGAAGGGCTTTCCTCCTCCTCCTCCTCCTCTGCGATCTCTTCTCTCCCTCCTTCCTTTCTTCAGCTCTATTTCTGTCTAGACCTGAGGGGCCTGAGGCTATGAGGAGTTGTGGGAGTTGGAGTCCAAAACACCTAGAGGGAGGGCCCAAGTTTGCCCAGGCCCTGCCTGTATTCGACCTCATTTGAACATTTTGGCTGTTTTTCTATTTACATTTACATTGGGATCCGAATTTTGGACTTATGGGAGACTCCTATGAATTATGAGTCGGGTGGTAGGTAATATATTCTGATTTTGATGCATTTACATTGCATTTCTTGTTGATTATTATACAGTTCTGCTTAATATTGTCATACAATATAATACAAATACAATATAACAATAGAACAAGGATATATTTTATATTACATGCAATATTACAAACAATATTGCAGTATAGTGGTATTGTACAAAATAGTAATATATAATATTTTATTTTACTTTATTTTGGGTTATTTGAGTTTTATAGGAGTCATGAAAGTATTTAGTAAATGATAATTTTATTGAAATAAATAATTTTATTTATTATTTTATAATAATAAGATAATAGAATGTTATATTGTATTATAATGTCAATATATTATAATATAATTATATTGTAATGTAGTATAATATAATTATGATATAATATAGTATGAGTATGGTATAATATATTGTATATACATTGATACAATATAATACAACTAATGGTATTGTGATATTATAATTGTATATTTGTTTTACATGGGGGGGCAAAATAATGTTTTTTTTGGGGGGGCACCAAAATAATGTTCGCCTACCATTTCAAATTACCTTAGACCGCCCCTGGAGGCACACGTGAGGCAGATGTGTTGAACAATAGAAAAATGATGTTTATTTAAGAGAACTTGAACAAAATTGGCATTAAGCTTAGTGATTTAGAAATATTGGCACAAAAACGTATGGTTCCTTTAAGCAGTTCAAATCTTAGTTGCAAACTCCTTTCTTCCTCAGAAATTACTGACAGGATTTCCTCTGTCTAGCAATTCTAAACTCCACTACAGATAGTCCTTCCCAGGATCGATCTCCCCACTCCTCCACCAACTATCTTCCCTGATAACTGTAAAATCTTCTCACTAGCTTACTCTGCTAGCTAACTGACCAATTTCAGGCTTCCTTCCCAATTCTCTTCTCCACTCCAGACTCCTAACTCCTTATTCTCTAGCACACCGACTCCAACTCTCTGACAGGGTTTTTAAACGCCCCCTTTAAGTCAACTTTTTTTCTTTTCCTAAGTTAGGCTCCACCCTCTCTCTACCAGCCAATCCTAACTCCCCTCATTTCCCTCCAAGCTTACTCCTAAGCATGCCTTCTTTAAGGAATGAGATCCAAGATGGATACTCCCAGGCACCCTTCTAAAATGGCTGCCAATTCCTGGGCCTACTTTTCCAGGCTTTACCAAGCCTAACAGGTAGGGAATTCATCACACTATGCCTTTCCATTAACACCGTTGAAGTAAAATTCAACTGCAAGTCTCATTTGCTCCTGTATAAGGAAGAGAAGCATCATATGTTTCTACAAAGGAACCAACACATCCTTGGCTGGTCTTGATTCCTTCCGCTGCTGGTCTTGGAGATTGATGCCTCCCATTGCCTATCCCAGTGTTTCCCAACCAGTGTGCCGGGGCACACTAGTGTGCCGTGAGCGATCATCAGGTGTGCCGTGGGACATTGGAACCTCCAGGAAGGGGGAAGAGAGTCTAGGGTGTTGAAGTATAAAAACCCCAAGAAACCTACCTCGATAAAGGCACAAAATTACAACCACCCCACCTCCCCACCCATTGTCTACTTTGTCTCTCCCTCTCCATGCATTGGGAAGGCCCGCCTCCTTTTCCCCAAGTAGAGACCTCCTCTTGCCTCCTGGGGGTTCTGTGTGGGAAGTTTAGCCCAGTTCTATCATTGGTGGGGTTCAGAATGCTCTTTGATTGTAGGGGAACTATAAATCCCAGCAACTACAACTCCCAACTGTCAAGGTCTATTTCCCCTGAACTCCATCTGCGTTCATATTTGGGCATATTGAGTATTCATGCCAAGTTTGGTCCTGATCCAACATTGTTTGAGTCCACAGTGCTCTCTGGATGTAGGTGAACTACAAATCCAAAACTCAAGGTCAATGCCCACCAAACTCTTATAGCATTTTCTCTTGGTTATGGGAATTCTGTGTGGGAAGTTTGTGTCTTTCTGCCATTCCTGCCAGGATATCTATGTTGAGTTCATCGAAACAGGCCCAGGTTTCACACTGAGTTTATAAATACATTTAAAAACATATTAACGATATGTATTACTGTGTTAGAGTGTCATTTTGTGTCATTTTGGTTGGTGGTGTGCCCCAGGATTTTGCAAATGTAAAAAGTGTGCCGCGGCTCAAAAAAGTTTGGGAAACACTGGCCTATCCTACCAACAATACTGTTTTGGCTCTGTTTGCAGCAAGAATGTACAACAAGCACATTTTGATTTCTCTTTGCATTAGCTCTACATCTACACAACTCTACAAATTGGATCATGCTGTTGTTCTGTATATGAGGTTTGAATTTATTGGTAAATGTGAGAAATGTTGTAATGAAGCTGGCAAAACAGATCCTGAACAATAACAGTCCCAACGTCTAGTAGAGAAAATAATGTTTTATGTTTGCAAATCATATCAAAATAGCTTTGATTACTAAAACATGTGCAGAATCAAGTATAGAGTCACATAGAGGAGAAAGAGGGGGGAAGAAGAAAATGTCTGTAGGCTAGCGTGATGTAGGAAAGCAAACATGCAGGAAGTCTCCAAACATGCAAATTAGCAATTAGCGAGTACTGACATTCAAAGGTTACTAAACCTAATGCATTTTCCTCTGAGTTCTGTTACTCTCCGTGACATATTCTAAGAGGAGCACAGGAGTCCCTCTCATGCCAGCTTCTAAGTTAAAGCATTTGAGCATTTACTATAGCCAGAATTTTCAACTCCAGCTGCTGGCAACCCACTAGGGCAGGGGTGGGCAATTATTTTTTCCAAGGGGCCACACGAGAGCCAAAACATATTATGGAGAGCCACACCTAAAGGCTGAACTACATTCTAATCTACATTATTTATTTATTTATTTACTATATCTGTATCTGTATACCTTTATAAAACGGAATGTTTGTATGTGTGTATGCGGAGGGCGGGAGGGCGGAAGGGCGGATATGTGGCAGCCACTTTCACAGGCCAGGAAGGATATGTGGCAGCATTATTTGCATAAACGACTCCCATTGGCCAGCCACGAACATTCCGAGACTCTAAAGTGCCAGAGGGAGGTAAGGAAAAGCCCTGAGGCAGTCAGGCATGGTGGGAGTTTAAGTCCAAAACACTTTGCAGCCCCCAACAATGAGACAACAAAACCAAACTTGGCACACATAACCCCCAAGACCCACTTTACGTCTTGGTGCAGTTTGAGGAGGCTGGGCCATGGATAGGCCAGCATCCCAACATCCCAAATCTCAAAGGTGCCAGACAGAGTTCTTTACACAAAGGCTTCCTTCAGCTGATTTTACAAACTAGGCCTCAGCCTGTATTGACAGTAAGGCTTCCTCAACTTGATTTTCGATACTAGGCCTCAGCTTGAATTCACAGTAAGGCTTACTTAACTTTATTTTCCTGACTAGGCCCCCAAAAATGACAGAACAAGATTGCAGTTGGTACACAGACCCCCAAGACCCACTCTACATTCTGGTGCAGTTTGAAGGACTTGCAGTACCTTCACTCACTTAGTGTGACCAGCACGGGTGACGGACCTGGACCAAACTTGGCACACATAACCCCCATGATGCCCTTTAGGTCCTGGTGCTGTTTGAGAAAGATGAACCACGGATTATGGGATTTGTAGTACTTCATAGCGCTTTGCTTCCCAGAGACCACTGCGGCCCACAACAAAGACCGATAAATATCAAACTTGGCACACAGAGCCCCCATGACCCACTCTATGTCCCGGTGCAGTTTGGAGAAGAGCAGAGCATGGATGATGGGGCTTGAAGTACCTCCACTCTATGTCCTGGTGCAGTTTGGAGAAGAGCAGAGCATGGATGATGGGGCTTGAAGTACCTCCACTCACTTCCTGAGACCGCTACGACCCTCATCCAATGACTGATCAAGACCAAACTTGGCACACAGAGCTCCCATTACCTACACTACATGCTGGTACAGCTTCAGTAGGATGGACCATGGATGATGGTACTTGAAGTACCTCCACTCCCTGAGACCACAGCGACACTCATCCAGTACCAATAAAGACAAAACTTGGCCAAAGAGTGCCCCCATGGCCAACTCAACATTCTGGTGCAGATGAAGCAATGGGCGGAACAGACAAACCAGGAAACCAGGAAGTGGATGAAGAAGAAGACTCACTTTCAGAAGGGGATATGAAAGATGAGGACGAAAAGGATGAAGACAACCATAAAGATGGGAGGCAACCAATGG
Organism: Anolis apletophallus; assembly: GCA_030556195.1. Taxonomy (NCBI): domain Eukaryota; kingdom Metazoa; phylum Chordata; class Lepidosauria; order Squamata; family Anolidae; genus Anolis; species Anolis apletophallus. The sequence goes on along the minus strand of JARBWK010000005.1, from coordinate 152,813,237 downwards.
AAAGTTTACTCTCTTAACGTAAATGGGCTGAACAGCCCAAACAAAAGAAAACGAGTCTTCCAGAAAATCAAAAAAGGCAAATATCAAATAATAATGCTACAGGAGACTCATATTAACCACAAATTCGTCTCACACCTAAGAGAAAAGAAACTGGGGAAGGAGTACTATTCCTCATACGAACAAAAGAAGAGAGGGGTGGTCACTTACGTTGCAGAAGAACTCAATCCGGAACTTAAGTTTAAGGACACAGAGGGTAGGGTGGTGGGAGTCCTGATCAATAATATGGACGGAAAAACATTAATATGCAACATATATGCGCCAAATGGAGCAAAATCAAAATTCATAAACTTCCTGAAGGAAAATATACAGAAAGTGGAATATGACAACCTCCTAGTTATCGGAGACTTCAATGGCGTTATAAGTCCAAAGCTGGACAAAAGATCAGAACAAAAAAACCCAACCACCAAAGAACACGGTACCCTACCAAAGAGTTTCCTCAAACTAAAAGAAGACCTAGATATGCAGGATGTTTGGAGATACCTCTACCCAGATGAAAGAGACTTTACATACTTTTCAAACCGCCACAAAACGTGGTCTCGAATAGACATGGCGTGGGCCTCAAACTCTCTCATTCCCAAGATAGACAACTTAAAAATAATCTCTAGAGACATCTCGGACCATTGCCCACAAGAGCTTACAGTGAACTCAAAGCAAAAAGGAAGGAGATGGAGATTAAACGGGAACCTATTAAAAACTGAAAAAGATATCAAGAAAAACAAAGAATTAGTAAGGGAATTCTTTGAAACCAACGACACGGGAGAGGTCCAACAACAAATAGTTTGGGACACTCTAAAGGCGGTAATGAGAGGACACTTCATCTCGCAGAATAGTGCCAGGGAAAAAGCGAAGGACAAGGAGATAAAAGATCTAACAAGGGAGATAGATGTAAACGAAAAACTCCTGAAGAGATTCCCCACGAAACAAGACATCAGGAAGAAACTAATAAACCTTAAAAGAAAGAAGCATTCCTTAGAACTCGAAAGTATGGCAAAAAGCTACAAATACGCAAAACAATACAGTTTCGAAAATGCAAACAAGCCAGGGAAATGGCTATCAAGAAAAATCAAGGAGAAACAGCAACAACAATACATTCCCAAAATTACATCTGAGGGCAAGGAATACACAAAAGAGGAAGATATTCGAACAAAGCTTCTTGAATTTTATAAACAGCTTTATACGAAGGACGGAATCCCGGAGGATGACATCACAACATACTTGTCACAACAGAAAATATCTAAAATTTCAGAAGATGAAAGAGAATCTCTAAACGAGGAAATAACAGAGGCAGAAATCAACACAGCCATAAACAAACTGGACCCTAATAAATCCCCAGGCCCAGATGGCCTCTCCGCAGATTTCTATAAAGCGATGAAGGAAGAAATAACACCATACCTCAAAGGTATAATGAACACAGTGATGAACGGAGGAAACATCCCACCATCATGGTCAGAGGCCATAATCACCCTTATACAAAAGGGAAACTCGAAAGCGCCAGGTCCACACGAATTTAGGCCAATATCATTGCTGAATGTGGACTACAAACTATTTACCAGCATTCTAGCCTCCAGGTACAAAAAATTCCTAACAACCTGGATAGGGGAGGAACAGGCGGGCTTCTTGCCCAATAGAAGCACGAAGGACAACCTACGCACAATATTGGATACCATCGAATACTACGACACGAACATACAGAGGGAACTGGCACTGTTGGCACTCGATGCCGAAAAGGCATTCGATAATCTCGAATGGAACTTCTTCAAACTACTCCTAGAGGAAATAGACATCGGCCATCAAATGAAGAACGCCATCAGAGCCATATATACGAACCAAAAAGCCACAATACAGGTGAATGGAACCCTCACAGAAAAATTCCAAATCACCAAAGGCACACGCCAGGGATGCCCCCTCTCCCCTCTAATATACATAATGGTGCTGGAAATATTAATAAGATCCATTAGGGAAGACAAGGAGATAAAAGGAATGCGAATAGAGAATAACAACTACAAAATACGGGCATATGCAGATGATATAATCTGCATAATTGAGGACCCGATTAACAACATCAGTCCCTGGATGAAAAAAATAGAAGAATATGGCCGAGTGGCCGGCCTTAAGATCAACAAGAAAAAATCAACAATTCTAACAAAGAACATGTCAAGCAAAAGAAAAGAACTCCTCCAAAAAACCTCCGGCATCACTATAAACTCAAAAATCAAATACCTAGGAATCTGGTTGACAGCAAAAAACTCACAACTGCTGAAAAACAATTATGAGGAGAGTTGGAGGACCATTCAAAAAGATCTGGCCAACTGGAGATTTTTACAACTATCCCTCCTAGGAAGAATAGCCTTGATCAAGACCAACGTCCTACCCAAACTCATGTATCTCTTCCAGAACATTCCAATCATAAGAAATAAGAGTTTGTTCAAAACATGGAAAAGAGAAATCTCAAAATTCATATGGGAGGGAAAAAGGCCGAGAATCAACCATACCATTATGATAGACAAAAAATCTAGAGGCGGATTCGGCCTTCCGGACCTTATGATATACTTTGAAGCCTGTGCACTAACGTGGGTGAAGGAATGGATCACACTAAGAAACAAACACCTACTAACACTTGAGGGCTTCGACTTACGAGTGGGGTGGCACGCCTATTTATGGTATAAGAAAACATCTGTGGAGAAAAACTTCGGGAACCACTTCGTAAGATCAGCCCTCATACGTGTCTGGAACAAATATGCAAAACGATTTTACACCAAAACACCACTCTGGATATCCCCAATGGAGGCAGAACACCGGAGACTCCTGGGTTGGTCCATTTGGCCCACGTACAAAGACCTGTTGAAAAAAGCAGAAGGAACCCCGGAGCTTATAACTCAAGAACAAATGAAACAAATTCTAGAGAATACAACCTGGCTTCAATACCACCAACTGAGAAAGAGATTTAACCAAGACAAAGAAGAGGGCTTCCACACAGAAGAGGACTTCTGGGACAAACTCATCACAACAGATAAAAAAACATCACAAAAACAGAAATCCAAACTGTTGGAAGTGCCAGGCACAAGTGGGCAGTTTCTTCCACATGTGGTGGTCCTGCCCAGTCACCACAAAGTACTGGAGAGAGATACACAAGACGGTACAAACCATACTGAAGACAAGATTCCCAATGAAACCGAATACTATCTATTGGGACTCACAGATAGAGAAAGAGTTATGGACAAGAACTCTGAGAAACTCTTCACCTACATGACCACGGCAGCAAGAGTTGCATTTGCCAAAATATGGAAATCCAACAAAACACCGCAACAAGAGGACTGGCTCCAAAAATTATGGGATATCAAAGATATGGACACTTTAACATTCTTCCTGAGCAAAAATACCTGCCGGCCTAGAAATGAAACAGTTGGAGTCCAATAAAACTACACAAAAAGACCAAAAAGGTAAAGCATAGCAAGATATCAAATCGAACATGAAACTCTGCAACACATTAAAGAACATCTTTATCGAAAAGAAAGAAGAAAGTCAAATCCACCTAAGAACCGAATGGAAGTCAACTGTCTATGTAAACTATGTGTTAGTTCGTGAAGTATGTCACAGTACCTCCCCACCCCAAACCTACCGAACACCTCCCCCCCCCCCTCCCCTGTTTCCCAAATGTCTATTCCCTATTTTCTGTATTCAAAAAAACCAATAAAAAACATATTTTAAAAAAAAACATTCTGGTGCAGGTTGTGGGAGGACGGATTATGGATGATGGGACTTGCAGTACCTTTACTCACTTCCTGAGACCGCTGCGACTCTCATCCAGTGACCGATCAAGACCAAACTTGGCACATAGAGCCCCCATGACCCACTTTAGACCCTGGTGCAGTTTTCAGGAGGATGGACCACGGATGATGGGACTCCACTCACTCCTGAGAGTGCTGCGACCCTCAGTCAATGACTGTTCAAGACCACATTTGCCACACAGAACCCCCTACATCCTGGTGCAATTTGGAGGAGGATGGACCATGGATTATGGTCCATGGTCCATAATCCTTCACTCACTTTCCGAAACCACTGCGAGCCAAATGAACAACTGATACGGACCAACCTTGGCACACAATGCCTTCCTCAAATAACCGGGCACCGCCGGGTCCTCTTCTGTAGTTTGGAGGGGGACAGAACATGGATGATGGGTCTTGCAGTACCTTCCCTCACTTTCCAAGACTGCTACAAACCTAATCCTATGATTGATCAACACCAAACTTGCCACACAGAGCCCTCATGACCCACTCTACATCCTGGTGCAGTTTGGAGGAGGGTGGACCATGGATGATGGGACTTTAAGTACCTCTACTCACTTCCCAAGTCTGCTGAGACCCTCATTCAATTACTGATTGAGACCAAACTTGGCACACAGAACCCCCATGACTGCCTTCACGTCCTGGTGAGGTTCAGGGGACGACTGACAATGGATGATGGAATTTGTAGTATTTTCACACCCCTCTGTTCCCACAGACCACTACGGCCCCCAACAAACACCGATAAAGACCACACTTGCCACACAGAGCCCCAGTGACCCACTCCACATCCTACTGAAGTTTGGAGGGGGACAGAACATGGATGATGGGACTTGCAGTACCTTCCCTCACTTCCCAATCCTGCTACTAACCTATTCCAATGACTGATCAACACCAAATCTGGCACACAGAGCCCTCATGACCCACTCTACAGCCTGGTGCAGTTTACTGTGAGACGAACCACGGATGATGGGACTTGAAGTACCTTCACTCACTTCCGAAAAACAATGCACCCCTCATCCATTCACCAATACAGACCAAACTTAGCACACAGAGCCCCATTTACTATATATTACACAACATTAATATTAGCATATTAATATATCAAGATATATTAATATATTATTAGTACTAATATCATAATTATATCTATGTATATAATAAAAGTCAATTTTTGCGGATATGTGCCTGCGTTTCGATTGGCTGCAACTGTCGGATTATTTGCATAAATGGCTGTGACTGGCCAGCCTCCCAACATTCCAACACAGCACAGAGAGGAAAGGGAAGGGCCTGAGGCAGGCATAAATGGCTGGAGTTGAAGTTAGCCAGTTGACAGTTTTTCTGTTGGAAATGGAATGTTCAGTACCTTCACCCAATACACTTCTCAGGTGACTCAGAGGGAAAGCAAAAGGCCTCAGGCAGTCAGCCACTAAGGCCCACAGCAATGACGGATCAGGACCAAACATGGCAAACAGGGGCCCACAGGCCCACTACACAACCTGGTGTGATTTAGGGCAGGATGGGCCACGAATGATGGGATTTGCAGTACCTTCACCTCATTCACTTCCCAAACAACACTGCAGCCCCTATACATCAGAGACCAGACCAGGGGCGGTCCGTCCATGTAAGCAACCTACGTGGCCGCGTGGGGCGCCATCATGGATGGGTGCTGCCACGCTGGCCGCGCCGGGCGCCATCATGGATGGGCGCTGCTGAAGCGGAACTCCCTGCTGCTGCCTGCAGCAGCTTCTGGCTATGCGCGGACATTCTCGCGCATGCTCAGAACTGCCGGAGCTGAACTTCAGCTCCGGCAGTTCTGGGCATCTTGCGAAAAATGTCCGCGCATGCTCAGAAGCTGCTGCAGGCAGCAGCAGGGATCGGCGCTGGACACGTCGCCGAAGTGGAACAGCAGGGATCAACGCCGGCCGCCCCGCCGTCTCGCCGCGCTGCCGGGTGGAGGCATGCTCGGGAGCCAGTGCTGCCCGCGCCACGCCTCTGTAGCCGTCCACGCAGGACGGCAGTGTGCATGTGCGAACTGGGATGCCGGCGCGTATGCACGAACCGGGACGCCGGCGCGCAGGCGCAGCGGCATCCAGAAGCCACCGGGGGGGGGGGGGGCAAAATAATCTTCGCTTACCATGATGGGAGAGGTAAGACCGCCCCTGGACCAGACCCAAACTTGGCACACAGAGTACCCATGACCCACTCTACATCCTGGTGCAGTTTTGAGTAGGACAGACCACTGATGATGGGATTTGAAGTACCTTCACTCACTTTCTGAGACCGCTGCAACACTCATCCTGAGACTTCCAGTACCTTCCCTCACTTCCAGACACCCCTGCAACCCTCATCCAGAGAATGATCAAGACAAAATGTGACACACACAGCCCCCATGACCCACTCAACATCCTGGTGCTGTTTGGAGGGGGATGCACCATGGCCCCCTCGCAGTACCTTCACTTAATTCCTGAAACCACTGCAAGCCACATAAACATCTAATAGGAACCAACCTTGGCACACAATGCCTTCCTCAAATAACCCGGGCACTGCCGGGTCCTCAGTTAGTCATAATATATATGTGGACATTCTAATATATTGAAATTTTAATATAATATAACATTATTATATTATTTATGATATATTATTATTATAAAATTATTATAAAATAATAATAAAAACCACTAAAATAAAAAAAAATTCAAGAAGACAAGGTGCGAACCAAGATGGAGGCTGACATCCTCAAGAGAGGAAGGATCCCAAGATGGAATGGCCCAATGGACCCAGCCTAGAGGATGACAAAGCGGACCCAGCCACCGCTGCAGCAGAGCAGAGCAGCAGACGATCGGAGGCTGCAGGCCTCCGCCTGCTCTTGCCCCCAGCCATTCCGTCTGAGGCGTTCCTGATCGGCTGATCGCCCTGGCATGGAGTGCCTGCTATCCCGGCTTTGGAGTGCCTGCCATCCTGGGAGGCGATCTGGGCCTGCAGTGGGAGCAGTTGGCGACCTGCGGTGGCTTATCGCCCTGGCGACCCAGGAGACGATCAGCCGCCGCAGGTTGCCAACTGCTCCCGCTGCAGGCCCGGATCGCCTCCCGGGATGGCAGGCACTCCAAAGTTGCCGCTCCTCCAATCGTTCTCCGGAGCGGCAGGCTGTCTGCCGACGCAGGCCCCACAACCCATGATGGGATGGCGGCAGCGGCAGCCCTTCCTCTTGCAGAAATGGCCCCGCCCCCGACGCCCTTCTCCCCAGGCCAGTCAGAATCGGATGGCAGGCCGCATCCAGCCCGCGGGCCCTAAGATGCTACATAGGTTGTCCCCAATCCCTGCATCCTGATCCTTTTTATTTGATACACCAGGGATTGAATTTGGGGTTTTCTTAGGCAAAGATAATGCTGTAGCACTCCCCCCCACACACCCCCACCCTGGGGAGGATATGTTGAGAGAGGGCATACATCTGACAATAATTTCACACATACATGCTGGCTGCAATGCTAAATGAGGAGTTGCTTATCAACATCATCATCATCATTGTTTATTATTTGATTAGTCGCCCTCCACCAAAGTTTTCTGGGCGACTTACATAACATAAAATAAGCAGTACATCAGTAAATCAGAATATATACAGAATAAAGACCTTGATTTAGTTACAAGTTGAATGCTCTGCTAAAGAATTACAGCAAATAGGTCTACTCCGTGTTACCGTGTAACTAATACAACAATCCACAAATACAAGTGAATATACTCAGAAATAGAATTGTATATCAAATATATTAATCAGTCTTGTATTTAAGGGAAATAACCCTTCCTTCTGTGGCAATCTAACACTCAACGTTCTACACACAGCATTCTACACCAGGGCTGTCCAACTTATACCGGCCCAGGGGCCTGAATTCCGGTCACTGATGACCTGGGGGGCCGTAGGGTCTGCCCCCGCCCCAGCTCCGCCCCCGGCTTACTACTCATAAGAGGCATGCATACAGTCAAATATAATCTTTTACTGAGATAAAATGCTGGGTGGGAATTCAAGAGGGGCATGCATACAGTCAAATATAATATTTTACTAACATTAAATGCAGGGTGGGCATTCAAAAGGGGCATCCATACAGTCAAATATAATATTTTACTAACATTAAATGCAGGGTGGGAATTCAAAAGGGGCATCCATGCAGTTAAATATAATATTTTACTAACATTAAATGCAGGGTGGGCATTCAAAAGGGGCATCCATACAGTCAAATATAATATTTTACTAACATTAAATTCAGGGTGGGCATTCAAAAGGGGCATCCATACAGTCAAATATAATATTTTACTAACATTAAATGCAGGGTGGGCATTCAAAAGGGGCATCCATACAGTTAAATATAATATTTTACTAACATTAAATGCAGGGTGGGCATTCAAAAGGGGCATCCATACAGTCAAATATAATATTTTACTAACATTAAATGCAGGGTGGGCATTCAAAAGGGGCATCCATACAGTCAAATATAATATTTTACTAACATTAAATGCAGGGTGGGCATTCAAAAGGGGCATCCATACAGTCAAATATAACCTTTTACTAACATTAAATGCAGGGTGGGCATTCAAAAGGGGCATCCATACAGTCAAATATAACCTTTTACTAACATTAAATGCAGGGTGGGCATTCAAAAGGGGCATCCATACAGTCAAATATAATCTTTTACTAACATTAAATGCAGGGTGGGCATTCAAAAGGGGCATCCATACAGTCAAATATAATATTTTACTAACATTAAATGCAGGGTGGGCATTCAAAAGGGGCATCCATACAGTCAAATATAATATTTTACTATCATTAAATGCAGGGTGGGCATTCAAAAGGGGCATCCATACAGTCAAATATAATATTTTACTAACATTAAATGCAGGGTGGGCATTCAAAAGGGGCATCCATACAGTCAAATATAATATTTTACTAACATTAAATGCAGGGTGGGCATTCAAAAGGGGCATCCATACAGTCAAATATAATCTTTTACTAACATTAAATGCAGGGTGGGCATTCAAAAGGGGCATCCATACAGTCAAATATAATCTTTTACTAACATTAAATGCAGGGTGGGCATTCAAAAGGGGCATCCATACAGTTAAATATAATCTTTTACTAACATTAAATGCAGGGTGGGCATTCAAAAGGGGCATGCATACAGTCAAATACAATATTTTACTAACATTAAATGCAGGGTGGGCATTCAAAAGGGGCATCCATACAGTCAAATATAATCTTTTACTAACATTAAATGCAGGGTGGGCATTCAAAGGGGCATCCATACAGTCAAATATAATCTTTTACTAACATTAAATGCAGGGTGGGCATTCAAAAGGGGCATCCATACAGTCAAATATAATATTTTACTAACATTAAATGCAGGGTGGGCATTAACATCCATGTCAAATATAATCTTTTACTAACATTAAATGCAGGGTGGGCATTCAAAAGGGGCATCCATACAGTCAAATATAATCTTTTACTAACATTAAATGCAGGGTGGGCATTCAAAGGGGCATCCATACAGTTAAAGATAATATTTTACTAACATTAAATGCAGGGTGGGCATTCAAAAGGGGCATCCATACAGTTAAATATAATATTTTACTAACATTAAATGCAGGGTGGGCATTCAAATACACAATACATAATAACATAAAGGTTAGCCTACCTTCCCAAACGCGCGGGATCCAGGAGCAGCCGGACCACGAGCAGAGGCGATGACCGACTGAGGCAGCAGCCGGGAAGGTACAAATCACGTCTGCGTGGGCCACAGGGATTAAGTAGCTGAGATTTCGGCAACAGGAGTATCGTGAGACTACGGAAGCCACACGGGATTTCGCTCTCAACGCAGGCGAGATTTCACGTTGAGAGCGAAATCCCATGTGGCTTCCGTAGTCTCGCGATACTTGCTCCGAAACCCGGAAGGGGTAATTTTAAAAAATATTTTAATTTTATTTATTTTAATTAAAAAGCTTAGGGGGCCGTAGGGAGGGGGCTGGGGGCCGTATACGGCCCCCGGGCCGCCAGTTGGACAGCCCTGTTCTACACAATACGTTCTACACAATTCATTCAGTCCATAGCGTTCTACACAATATGTACTACACAATTCTTTCAATACATAGCGTTCTCCACAATTCGTTCAACACATAGGAGTTCTACACAGGCCGTCACACTTGTGGAGCGTTATACCAGCGGAAGCATGGATAAATTCCAATAAAGGCAGTCCAAGTAAGTCCCAGTCCGTGAGAGGATCCTCAAATGAGGCACTTGTACAATCCACGGGTGTGTTCTGCACTTATATAGTAATAAAAGTTATTGAGACGAATGGCTCTCCATGCGGCGCTAGTAAACAAAGCCACCGATGTGTGTTGCTGGAGACCGCTGGAAAGGAGGAACGTTGCAAAGGCCTATCGTAAAGGATAAGCGTCAGTAGAGAGGAGAAAGCTCCGTGTCGCCCAAATGGCGATGTTAAGCAAGGAGAATGCCGAAAAGCCTTAGATAGGGGTGAACATAGGTTGGATGCGAAGAGGAGGAAAACAAGAGGAGAAAGCTCCGTACCGCCTACGGGGAGAAATGGATGGACCCATTCAAAGGAACTTCATCAGGGTGGCTTTCAGGCAATAACAAAGCTTCTCTTGAGTAATCCAAGTCAGTAATTCATATAATAAATCACAACGGTCTATACTACCTTGTGATGCCCCTAGTTGAATTTATTGTGATTTATTACATGAATTACTGAATTATATGAATTACTCATATAAGGTGGCAATGGGTTCCACAGTACTGGAGCTGAGACCGAGAAGGCCCTACATCTTGTCGCTTCTAGACGTACCTCCTTAGGACCCGGCAGTTTCAGAAGATTTTCTTGAGACGATTGCTGTGCCCACTGGTGCTGGGAAGGGGAGAGGCGGTCCCTGAGGTATGCCGGCCCTTGACCATATAAGGCAGGGGTGCTCAGAATGGTGATTGGGATCACCAGGGTGATCTTCGGGCCTCATCCTGGTGACCTTCAGGCCTCTGACCAGGTTTTTTGCTGTTGGTCCTCTTCACGCGCCCCTGCACGCTGCAAAGAAGTCCTCCGTCGTTGCTCCTCCCCGCTCCTTGCTCGCGCCGCCTCCAAAAGCTCCAGAGTCCAAGAGGCAGAATGGGCCCCCTCTTTTGGATTCCTCCTCCTCCCTCTGTCCTTCTCCAGCCACTCAGAGTCGTAGGAGACCAAAGGGGGCGGGCTTGGATGACGCAATGCATGGCTGGTCCCGTACGCATGCGCAGAAGCGCCCGTTCTGCTTCTCTGACTTCTCGTGAGCTCTTGAGGCGGCACGCATGCTGGCGGCGTGGAAATAGGAGCACCGACGGCGGAGGAGAAGAGGGCCGCTTTGGGGTGATTTCCTTACCGCATCTCAAAGGTCGGTCTTTTACTTTGGGGTGGGTGCTTGATTGTTCTGTGGCATGTCTCTTTGTTTATTTTTAATGTTTAAAAATAGCCTTTTAGCTCCAAAGCCTCTCTGCTTACTTTGTTCCTTGAGAAATATATGCTGGGGAATATGGAAATGTGGGAGAAATGGGGTGGTTGGATGTATTTATGCATGCCCCTTTGTTTACCTTGCTGAATATTAAATGGCCTTGCAGTTCAAAAGCCCCTCTTCTTACTTTCTGGCTGATAATATGTGTGGTAATATGGCAGTGTGGGAGAAATGGGGTGGTTGGATTATTTATGCATGCCCCTTTGTTTACCTTGCTGAGTATTAAATGGCCTTGCAGTTCAAAAGCCCCTCTTCTTACTTTCTGGCTGATAATATGTGTGGTAATATGGCAGTGTGGGAGAAATGGGGTGGTTGGATGTATTTTTATGCTCTGTTTTATATTGTTGTTATTAAATTGAAATGTTGATGTTTTATAACTTCATTTTATGTAAACTGCCCCAAGCCTGCTGGAAGGAGTGGTACATAAAAATGAATAATACATATAAATAAATAAATAAGAAAATAGTTATACGTTTTACATTTCGGGGCAGGTGATCTTTGTGACTTGGTTTTTTAATCAGTAGCTCCCATGCTGAAAAAGTGTGAGCACCCCTGATATAAGGCTTTAAAGGTCAGGATCTGAATCTCATAAGAGACCCGGTATTCAATTCAATCGGTAGCCAGTGTAGATGTTGTAAGATCGGTGTTATATGGCATCTCATAGATGTTTTTGTCAGTAACCTGGCTGCCGCATTTTGAACAAGACGAATTCTTCGGGTTGCTGATAAAGGGAGGCCGACATAGAGTGAGTTGCAATAATCCAACCTCGAGGTAACCGTGGCAAGGATCACTGTTGCCAAGGCCTCTTCCGAAAGATAGGGCATAAGTTGTTTCGCCTGACGTAGATGGAAAAAGTCTTGTTTACTGATAGCAGCAATCTGGACTTCCATTGTCAACAATGGGTCCAGTATGTGAAATAGCTGTGGCAAGTGAAACATCAAGCGAAGTTTTCATATTCCCTGACAATCAAATTTTTGGAAGTTACTGTTATGTCAACTAAAATGCTAACATTCTGAAGTCCTCTGTAAATACAGCGAAGGGGGGGGGGGGACACATCTAGACATATGCTGAGCAGTAGTAGGCGGATGCTTGAAGTCCAGAGCATCATTTCTCAAATATAGAGGACTTCAGCATATTATTAAGATACCTGATATGTCAAAATAAAACACCTATTTTCTCCCCTATATACTTCTCACTTCTCTCTGTGTTGTATGTCTACTAGGCATGTTTTAGAATCCTAAAATGGCGATTCTTATATCAAATGGGGGGGGGGGATTTTTTTTGTGATTAGTATATCAAAGACTACAAAAAATTTCCCAAAAATTTCGGAAATGTAACTTAAGTACTAACGAAATTCGTTAGTAATTCGTATGCCAGAGCATGCGCATTCCAGATGGTTTTGGCCTACAACTCCCAGAAATCCTAACAGCTGGTAAATTGGCTGGGATTTCTGGGAGTTGTAGGCCAAAATTTGAATAAACCACACTGAATTCTAGATGGGACTCTCCAAATAGGAAGGAGGGAGGGAAGGAAGGGAGGGGGGGTATTCTATTCTTGGAAGCAGCAAAAGAAAAGGAGGAGGAGCCCCCCTCGCTCCTCGCTGCCCCCTCTCACCCCGATCCTGAGGAGCGAGGGCCCAAGTTTGCCCAGGCTGAGAGGAAAAGGAAGAGGCCTGAGGCTGTGAGGAATGGTGGGAGTTGAAGTCCAAAACACGTACCTGGAGGGCTGAAGCTGGCCCCTGCGATGGGGCATGGCAGTAGAGCAACGGGGAAGAGAAGCATCTGAGAGAGCGCAGGGAGAGAGAGGAGGGGAAGCGCGCACGCGTGTGTGTGTGTGTGAAGCAGGCCCCTGCGATGGGGCATGGCAGCAGAGCAACGGAGAAGAGAAGGAGGGGGGGGGGAAGCCTGGAGGACTACACTTTCCAGAATGCATTGCCTAGCCTACCTAGCAGCAGCGTCACTTCCAGTTCCTCATAGAAATGCGGGAAAAAGAAGAAGCCCGGGCTCGCGGCAGCGATACGTAAAACCTCAACAGTCCCATGACATACGAATCTCTTACGAATCCTTTTAATTTCCGTTTCATTTTTCTCATGCCTAATGTCTACCTATCAATCCAATGAGCCTACAAAGACACCTTCAGTTTGACTGGAAGGTAAACCCACCCATCATTAAAATAGGGATGGGATGGGACAGCATATAGAGAAGCTCTGCACCAGGGCTGCTCACACTGTCGATCATGATCGACCAGTCGATCGCGGTCCTGTAACTGGTCGATCGCGCAGCCAGGGCCGAATTTCATAGGGGCGCTTCTGCTCCGTGCACGGCGCATCTTCCTCTGGGCTTCCTCAGGCTGCCCCTGACGCGACTACCCCACTTCCATCCTCAGTGCCGTCGCAGCGTGGCCTGAAGAGGAGGGAGGGAGAAGAAGGAGGGCAGCAGAGGGACGGAGGGGTGAGCACCCGGCCCACACATGCGCATTTGGGCCTCTCTGTTGTGTCAAGGGAAGGGCGGGGCGCTCCCGCTGGGTGGAGCCCGTGCCCGTAGAGGAGGCTTTCTGAAGAAGAGCCATGGCCAAGGTGGGGAAGGCGCCTCTTCTGGGAGCCGGGTCTCCCTCCTTGGCGCTGGCAATACCACCCTCGCTGTTCTACCTGTGGGCGGTGGTGCCAGTCTACCCTCACGCTCCCAAGTGCCCACGGCGCGGTCTCGGCGCCCAAGGGGCACAAGCGCTTCTGCTGCTGGCGGGACTGCGCATGCGCCAAGTGCGGACTCATCGCTGAGCAGCGGCGGGTCATGGCAGCCCAAGTGGCACTCCGGAGGTAGCAGGTGCAAGAGGAGGAGGAGGAAGAGCAGGTGCCAAGAGGTGGGATCAAGGAGCGGAGTTGCCTTGGGAGCTGGGCTAGGGGGGAATCTGTACTGGTAGGTTGTTAGGAATGATGGGTGTTGAAGTCCAAAACCCCTGGAGGGCTGAAGTTTGCCCATGCCTGATCTACACTCTGTGAGATGAATGCAACCTGGCCTTATTTATTTATGTTAACTTTGTGTGCTACTGTTTATATGTGAGTTTATTGATTGTACTGTTTTATTATTTGCTGCTGTGTTGTTTTTACTGATGTGTCATTAGGCTTGGCCTCATATAAACCGCCCGGAGTCCCTTTGGGGAGATGATAGCGAGGTATAATTAAAGTTGTTTTGAATGGCCTTGCAGCTTCGAGGTCTGTCTGCTTTAATTCTGCCTGTTTATATCTATGGAATGATGTCAGGGTGGGAGAAGGAACTCTTGTCTGGATGCATTTTGGAATGTCCCATTGGCCACATTGATCAGCATTGTGTGGCCTTGCAGCTTAAAGGTCTGTCTGCTTTCATTCTGCCTGTTTATGTCTGTGGAATGATGTCAGGGTGGGAGAAGGAACTCTTGTCTGGATGCATTTTTGAATGTTCCATTGGCCACATTGATCAGCATTGAATGGCCATGCAGCTTAAAGGTCTGTCTGCTTTCATTCTGCTGTTTATATCTGTGGAATGATGTCAGGGTGGGAGAAGGAACTCTTGTCTGGATGCATTTTTGAATGTTCCATTGGCCACATTGATCAGTATTGAATGGCATTGCAGCTTCAAGGTCTGCCTGCTTTCATTCTGCCTGTTTATATCTGTGGAATGATGTCAGGGTAGGAGAAGGAAGTTTTGTCTGGATGCATTTGATGAAGTGTCCCTTATTTTTGCAAAAAATCACGTAAATGTCCCTTATTTCTTCTATCAAAATATGGGTAGGTAGGTAGATCATTTTGACTTGGTTGTTTTATAAGTAGCTTGCATGCTGAAAAAGTGTGAGCACCCCTGCTCTACACACTTCATGGCTTTCACACATTTCATGCAGTAAAGCTGGAATTGCCCTGGAATTGCCATGTAGGGAGCCACAGCCACTCTATGTAGCTGCCGGGATGCTGGTGCCCTTTCCCCCCACAAGTTACACGACAAATTAATAAAAACAAGGATAATAACAGGTTAAAAGGTTAATTCTACTCTGTGTCTATAAGCACATACCACTAGAATCCAATCACGTCTTTCATTCACCCTTTACAGTTTTTTAAATACAGGCAGCCCCGAGTTACAAACATTTGACTTATAAATAATTCGTAGTTAAGAATGGGAGTGAGACAACAGAAGTGAGTGAAATCTACCCATCGGAAGGAAAATTCATTCCTGGAAGAATTATTATCATGGGGGAAAGATGTCTACATTGAAGCTTTATCACCAATCCTTCGCAACAAGCCAGTTTTTTTTTCCAAAATCCAATTATAACAGAGACAGAAAAGTGAAGTGAACAGGGGCACAGACAGCTAAATAATTTCCCGATAATTTCCATCTGTGCCTTGAGGCTGTTACTGGATGGTTGCGTGCCAGCAGATTGAGGGTGAATCCAGCGAAGATGGAAATTCTATGGCTGGGTCGCCCGGGCAGTGGGGATATCCAGTTGCCTATCCTGAATGGTTAGGCATTATGCCCGGGGCAAACACAAGGGCTGTAAACATTATCATTATCATTATATGACTTATGTATTGGTGATTTTGTTGCTATTGGGTCCTTTTTCTTACCCAGTGTTTAGCTGTTGAGGCATTATGCCCGTCACCATTGGTAAAGATCTTGGGAGTCCTCTTGGACCCTCTGCTGACAATGGAGGCTCATCTTCGGCGTTGAGTATTTATGTCACAGCGGATAGGCAACAGAAATATAGAAGTTTAATTCCTCATCGGCCCAAAAACTCCAGTCTCTGTTCGAGTGAATAATGAAACTCTCATTCAATTCACAAGGTAAATATATAACTTTGTATTGAATTGTATTTAACAATAACTGGCAAAACATCGAAAAACAACAGCCATCACAGCTACCTTTCTAAACATCCTTTCCTCACAGATATTAAATCCCAACTGTCACTTTGTAACTGACATTCCTCAAGGTTCCATTTAGCAGTCTTGAGACAGCGCCATCTGGTGTCAAACATGTCACACTGCAGGTCATCTCAAACTGCGAAAATATATCTTGTGCTGACTCATGAATTGCTATTCAAAATGCAATAATCTGACAGCTCAGATCTCCGCTGTGAGCAGAACTGCATTTTTCCATCTGTGTCAGGCTAGACGACTGGCTCCCTATCTGTCCAAGAGCAATCTGGCTACGGTCATCTCAAGACTGGACTACTGTAACGCCCTCTACATTGGCCTACTTCTGTTGGTGATCCGGAAGGTCAAGCTGGTGCAAAATGCTGCGGTTCGACTTCTTACCGGGGAGCCAACGAGGTATCATATAACTCCAATCCTGCAGCAGTTGCATTGGCTACCGATTGAGCACCAGATCACCTTCAAAGTGATGGTTCTAACCTTTAAAGCCTTATATGGTCTGGGGCCGGCATACCTTACCCTCTACCAACCCCAGAGATCACTTCGTTCGGAAGACCAAGATCTGTTGGATATTCCCAGTTTTAAAACCTTCCGTTTGACAGCAACCACGCGCAGGGCCTTTACGACGTGGCACCATCCTTATGGAATCCTCTGCCTCCAGAAATCCGTGCCCAACGGGACTTACTATCCTTCCGTAGGGCTTGTAAAACACATCTGTTTCAGCTAGCATTCGAATTCAATGTGATTTTAAACTGTCTTTACTCTGGTTATGTCAGTTGCTCTGCTTTGTCTTGTGAAACGCCCTGAGCCTTTGGGGAGTGGTGGTATATAAGTTTGAATAATAAATAAATAAATAGCACAGGTGTGCTAAGCCTTCCCTATGCTATCCAAAGTGTGTGTGTGTGTGTGTGTGTGTGTGTGTGTGTATATATACATATATACACACACTCTCTCTCTCACAAAAAAAATGGAGTTACATTCATAAAATGTACCTGTTCTGACTTACATACAAATTCAACTTAAGAAAAAACCAACAGAAACTATCTTGTTTGTAACCTGGGGACTGCCTGCATAAGACACACAGCACTGAAGACTTCTTAGTTGTGTATCTCAGTGTTTCCCAACTGCTGTGCCGCAGCACACTACTGTTCCATGACGGATCATCTGGTGTGCCGTGAAAAACGTCTCCCCCCCCTTCTCCCCCTCCTGCCGAACTCCTGCTGCTTGGGGGAGAAGGAGGAGGAGGAAGGGCCGGGCGGTGGCGAAGAAAAAGAAGAAGGGGCCAGGGCGCCGCCTCCTTCGGCCGTTTCCCCAGGGAGCCTCCAATTGAAGGAGGGAGGAGGGAAGGGTGATGTCACTCAGGCTCCACCCCCTTCTCAGTGGCAGAAGCTTGCTCGTGCCTGATTGAGTCATGGTGGGGGTCATGGCGGAGAGCGGCCCCCGTCCCCGGTGCCGCTCTCCGCCATGACTCTGGCCCCTCGCTCGGTGAGGCCGCACGGAGGAGGAGAAGCATGAGTGGTGGACGGGCTTCAGTGGGCAGGGCTGAAGCCCGTCCACCGCTCATGCTCCTCCTTCTCTGTGTGGCCTCAGCGAACGACGGGCCGGAGTCATGGTGGAGAGCGGCACCAGGGACAGGTAATTGCTGCCTTCTCCCTCTCCCCCACAGCCCCTTTTGCCCGTGAGCTGCTACCCGTGGCAATGGGAGTGGCGGAGGCTGGCGGCGGGACCCTGGGCTTGGTGGTGGCCCTCGGCCTGCTCTACTGCCTGAGGGGCCCGCTTGCCAAGTTTGGTCCAGATCCATCACTGTTTGAGTCCACAGTGCTCTCTGGATGTAGGTGAACTACAACTCCAAAACTCAAGGTCAATTAACTATATGTACTACTGCTGTGTTAGAGTGTCATTTTGTGTCATTTTGGTTGGTGGTGTGCCCCCGGATTATTTTAATGTTAAAAGTGTGCTGCAACTCAAAAAAAGGTTGGGAAACACTGGTGTACCTAACAACATATATACTAAGTATACTAGGACACATATAGTAAGTAAATTAAAAAGGCGGAATGCAATTTCTTATCAGTTCAAATTGCTGTATTCAGCTCACGTACCAGTACTCTATCCTTAATGGTCGTGGCTATTATAAATGATTTAATTAAGACGGCAGAGCACTCTTTCATTATTTAGACAGTATGTTCCTTTTGGTCTCAGCTGCCAAGAGTTATGGCAGTCATATCCTCCTTATTTTGGTATTCGTGTCACTAATGCACTGCCATGGTTTCCAAAGACTTAATTAAATCAGCAAAATACTATGTTAAACTAACATTTAGCCTGGCTGGAATCCCCCAGAGTCAGGAAAGACATGGGGAAAGGAACAAAACTCTTGGTAATGCTTCTCACTATTGCATCTACATATGATACCAGAGGTTATTACGAATCCATTTTTCTCACGCGTTCTCAAATATGAGAAGGTCAAAGAAAGACCAATTTAATTTCTGACTTGTTTACCTTTTTAACTTTACCTTAATCCTCCATGCTTGATAAATTGGAATTGTCTGTATCCTTGTGCCAATTTGTGTCATATATTATAGACTAACAAGAAAGACAAGAAAAATGCAATCTTGATCAATGAAAGACGTCTCCATTGCTCTCTACTTGGTGATTTATGTCTAACAGGCATGTTGGTTTTATTTATTTACTAGCTTCGGGACCCCTGCCCTGCCCGGGTTATTTGAGAAAGGCATTGTGTGCCAAGGTTGGTCCTTATCAGTTGTTTATTTGGCTTGTAGTGGTCTCAGGAAGTGAGTGAAGGTACTTCAAGTCACATAATCCATGGTCCATCCTCCTCCAAATTGCACCAAAGTGTAGAGTGGGTCATGGGGGTCCTGTGTGCCAAATTTGGTCTTGGTCAGTCATTGGATGAGGGTCGCAGCAGTCTCGGGAAATGAGTAAAGATACTTCAAGTCCCATCATCCATGGTCCACCGTCCTCCGAACTGCACCAGGATGTAGAGTGGGTCATGGGGACTCTGTGTGCCAAATTTGGTCTGCACTGGTCATTGGATGAGGGTCGCAGTGGTTTCCGGAAGTGAGTGAAGGTACTGCAAGACCCACCATCTGTGGTCCATCCCCCTTAGAACTGCAGCAGGATGTAGAGTGGGTCATGAGTACTCTGTGTGGCAAGTTTGGGCCCAGTCTGTGACTTGTAGGGGCTGCAGTGGTCTGTGGGAAGTGAATCGGGTAAAGGTACTGCAAATCCCATCATTTGTGGCCCATCCTGCCCTAAACTGCACCAGGATGTAAAGTGCGTCATGGGGGATTTCTGTGCCAAGTTTGGTTCTGATCCGTCATTGATGTGGGCCACAGTGCTGTAAGGAAGTGTTATAAAATGGAAACTTTTTAATAAAAATCAATTTACAAAAAAAAGAAAACAAGCATATTGTTGCAAAATAGAGGAAGAGGTTGTTGTTGTGTGTTGTCAAGCCATTTCTGACTGATGGTGGCCCCAAGAGAATCCTATTATGGCAGTATCTCAGCAACATGTGTTCAGAGGGGAGTTGACCTTGCCTTCTTCTGAAGCTGAGAGAGTGTCACTTGCCCAAGTTCTACCAGTGAGTGTCCATTACTGAGTGGGGATTTGAGACATGGCCTCCCAGTATCCTAGTCCAATGTTTGAAATAATACTAATAATACTAATACACTTTATTTATATTCCGCTCTTCTCACCCCGAAGGGGACTCAGAGAGGATTACATCACACATACGGCAGACAATCCCTGCCGAAAGACGTACAGTTACAATACAACATACAATTTTTGAAGGATTTTTCTTCTTCTGGCTGTGTCACAGGGTGTGTCATTACGTCACAAGGGGGGTGCTGTTGCTTCATCCTCATGTCGGAGGGCCTCTGTTCCTCTGTTCCGCATTCCACCTTCCGACAGCCAATCTTTATTTATTCAGCCGTTGTAAAGTCCTTACTGAAAAGAATCCTCCCCCGCTTTTGGCGGTTCCCAGTTCATCTATTTACAGCTGGGCTGTTTTTGAACTGCTGGGTGAACAGTGGACAGGGCTCACAGCTGGTGTCCAAGCCAGCTCGGGAAGCTCGGGAATCGAACTAGCAACCTTCAGATTGCCAGCACAGCTGTTCTACCGCTGTGCTATCTCTCCGGCCCTACATTAAAGGGAAAAATACAGAGTTTAATAAGCACAGGGAAGGAGAACATGCCGAGTTTGAGGAGGAGACACAAGAAGTGAATCAAAAAGTGCAATGTAACAGCAATATAAATTTCAAGCAGGATGGATTCTCAGGTTCCAAAATCAACATTTATCAATAGCATTCAAAGTAATTTTAACAATTTTACTGTAGTCAGAATAATGCATACATGCTGTCTTTATCCATATATTCATACACAGCAGATATGGGCGGTAAACTCACATGCAAGTGAGTGGACGTCGTAAAAAGGCGGAAAGGAGTTCCTGCGTCATCCAAAAGGGACACAGTCCTGGATGTCTCCCAAATAATAATAAAGTTAATTTTTTAAAATAATAATCCAGTCCCGGTCAGAGATGCCAGTCTGTAGCACAATTATGTGTTCATGGGAAGACATTCCATGGTCGACGAAAATGATGCGCGCCTTCGTTTCGCCCCCGGAGGGGCTTCCTCAGGACCAGTGGGCGTGGCCTAGGTAGCGATGTTTACAGACGTCGGGAAACAGGAACCGCACTGAGATATAACAAACATATATATTCCTAAATATCTACTATAGACTAGGATTCAAAGTGGGAAACAGCCCAGGGCAATGGAAAATGAATGGGATTTTTAGGTAGAAGAAAGAAGGATACATACCAATGCATGGAGTTTGAGGAGGAGACCATGGCTAAATCAGAGATATGAGATCAGCAGGAGTAAGGAAAAGAATGTATTTAGAAGTGGGGTCCCTCAAGGGGCCATACTTTCCCCTCTGTTATTTAACATCTACATACGACCACTTGCTGGGCTGGTTCGAAGTTTCGGGCTGGAATGTTATCAGTACGCTGATGACACCCAGCTTGTTCTGAAGATGGAAGGCCGGCTGGACTCCGTACCCTCTTGTTTCCATCAGTGCCTTGAGGCCGTCACTGGATGGCTGCGTGCCAGTACATAAGAACATAAGAACATAAGAAGAGCCATGCTGAATCGGGCCTCAGCCCAACTAGTCCAGCATTCTGTGTCACACAGTGGCCCACTAGTTGTACACAGGGATCTCTAGCAGAAAGGAGGGCAAAACCCTCACCTGCTCCCGACCCCCCACAACCAGTACCCGGGGAAACATCCTGCCTGCCTCCATCAACACAGAGGTGGCACTTGGATGTCCAGTAGATTGAGACTGAATCCAGCGAAGACGGAGATACTGTGGCTGGGTCAACTGGATTGTGGGGTGGTCCAGCTTCCCACCC
This sequence comes from Anolis apletophallus, assembly GCA_030556195.1. Taxonomy (NCBI): domain Eukaryota; kingdom Metazoa; phylum Chordata; class Lepidosauria; order Squamata; family Anolidae; genus Anolis; species Anolis apletophallus. Next base: position 152,791,543 of record JARBWK010000005.1, on the reverse strand, counting down.
TGGATGATGAGGCACTTTGCCCGTCATCATCAGTAAAAAGCCTGGGGGTTGTTTTTGACCCTTTGCTGTCTATGGAGGCCCAGGTCAGCAAAACCGCCTTTTTCCACCTGTGACAGGCTAGGCGGCTGGCCCCCTACTTATCTAGAGACGACCTAGCCACAGTTATCCAAGCCACTGTCATCTCAAGGATAGACTACTGTAATGCCCTTTACATTGGCCTGCCCTTGTCCGTGATCCGGAAGCTTACGCTCGTCCAGAACGCCGCTGCTCGACTCCTCGCTGGACTGCCAGCGAGGAGCCACATAACTCCCATGTTACAGCAGCTTCATTGGCTCCCGGTCGAGCACCGGATCACTTTCAAGGTGATGGTGTTAACCTTCAAGGCCTTATATGGTCTGGGGCCGATGCATCTGAGGGACCGTCTCACCCCCTATCAACCCCAGAGATCACTCAGCTCTGAAGATCTGAATCTCCTCCAAGTGCCTGGTGTCAAGACCATCCATCTGGCCTCGACCCGACGTAGGGCCTTCTCTGTGGTGGCTCCAACTATCTGGAATGCTCTGCCAGCTGAACTGCATGCCCTACAAGACCTTCTTGCCTTTCGCAGGGCCTGTAAAACCTATCTCTTCAAACTGGCATTTAGTTGCTGATTTTTTGTAATCCTGCATCAGAATAAACTATTCTAAATTAAAACTAAAACTAACTAGTTTTAGTTTTAATTTAGAATAGTTTATTCTGATGTTTTTATCTGTTTTATGCTTGTGATTGTGAGCCACTCCGATCCCTCGGCGAGTGGCGGCATACAAGAATGATAAATAAATAAATAAATAAATAAAAGTAATTAACAGAGCTTTAAATTGAATGCAAAGTTGACAACATTGTCCATTGAACAGAAATGAAGCACCATTACGTATATTTGTTTGTGGAAAATACTCAACTGGGCAGCATCAGTAAGCAGAAATGAGACAAACCTAAAAATGGGGTGAGGAAAAAGCAAGTTAAATATTTTCAGAATAGTCCAACTGAAACAAAATAAGGAAATGAAAAAAAAAATAGCCCAAAGCTGTTACAAGACTAACTTTTAGCAATATTTGACATTTGTAAATGAGACAACTCAGCTAATGATGAAATCGGAAGGGAAGGCAGAAAAGAAGGGTCAAAAGATAATACCAAAGGCCTCTTGCTGCTTTGAGCGGCAGGGACCTTTGAAGCTGTAGTTGAATAGAAGTTGACTTTTTCAAAAGGATCTGTTTTCAAAATGATGCTTCCAGTCTTCCATTGCTAATGTTGATGAAAGCCATGTTTGGGCAAGCTAAACACAATGCTAATTACCAGTCAGGTCAGAGACTGGTGGCTAAAAAGAGCCCATTGAGAAGCCAGATTAAAATCCCCAGTGTTCCAATGCTCTTTCTCTCTGTCATATCATGGTATCTGTTATATAAATGGGTTCACGTCATGTGATGTATACCTCAAACAAAGAAACCATACAACGCAGAAAAACAATACTTGCCAACAGAAATAGGCCTCAAGTAAGGTACGTTTGTAGCAAAGAAACTTTCCCCCCAAAAACCTAAAAGGCCCCCAAAACAACGAGTAAAAATAAAACTACATTTCCCAGTATCCTCCAGGGCAGCCAACGACTCACCCAGCCTCTACATTCTGAACAACATGATTGGCTGCCAATAAGGGCGGATTTGCATAACTGCTGTAACCATAGCAGCACTGGCAAGAGCCATCCAAGGCTAGGATAGAATGCTGAGAGATTTCAGTTGGTGTTTGAGGGTTAAACTGCCAAAACCAAACTCTGAGGGAGCAATTCTCCAGCAAATTCCTACCCACACAACACAACACAACTTCCAATCACAACCCATCCCACCAACCTTACGGGACCCCGTACACACAACACCTACAAACACCACAAACTAAAACCATTCATTCCTTCCACACAGACATAAACTGACCCAAAAGACAAGCCATGCCTTATAAAAATAACAGCATCGGACGACTCACAACGCTACATACATCAAACAAAAAAAGGGCAGAACAAACGCCAGAACAGAAACACACTGCGCAGCAGAGACACAGACAACAGGTCACTGCACGACGCACAGCTGAGAACCAAATGCAAACAACTGCACGACAAGAAGAAGCGCGCAGCCAGGAACAACAAAAGACGCAGAAATGCAACACAACAGCAGCGCAAGGAGCGCAGAAACACGACGTTGCAACACAGAAAACAAACTTCAAAAACACCACAACCAATTCCACCGCCTAGCCTTCAGATACAACGCTGCAGAAGACTACAGCATGGTGCCAGAGGCCGACATTGGCACCCTAACGCACATCTGCACACACTGCAAAGCCCTGAAATACCCAGCAGAAACAACAGGAATGTGCTGCCTAACCGGTAAAGTCTCTCTACCACCACTTGCCACTCCTCCACAACCACTACAGACTTTGCTGAGTGGACACACTCCAGAATCAAAACACTTCCTCCGCTATATAAGACAATACAACTCATGCTTCCAGATGACATCATTTGGAGCACACATAGAAAGTGCGCAATTCATGCCTACATGACCCCACCAAGACCGTAAGTAACATCATTTCCAACCCTTACATCTCGCATCTCCTAAATAGGGCACAGCAACGCGTGCCGGGTACAGCTAGTAGGCTATAAAGTGAGACATGCTACCACAGTCTCCTACCCTGTAACAGTACTCTCTATATGAAAAGCTACACAGTATACAGTAGGGATGGTCTACAATTTTGGATATGCCCAAATTTCGGAAGTTTTTCGGATACTTCCGACTTTTTAAGCAATTTTGAGAGCAACCCTCCCAATAGGAATTCCAAAATCCGAAATTCTGAAATTCCAAATTCCGAAATTCAGATGTCATTTCCGAATTTTCTTGCTGATTGCTCATTGGCTAATGGCTAACACTGACTCTCCCTTCTGCTGATTTTTTTTGCCCATTTTTGAAAGCGGACGCCATTTCCGAAGACTTTCGAATTTCGGAAATACTTCCGAATCAATTTCGAAATTTATCGGAATTTTTTCGGAAGTCCATATAATCCGAAACGACAGCTAGAATTAGATCCGAAACATGTTTCAAAACATTTTTTTTCTTGGATCAACCAGCCCTAGTATACAGCTTCCCAGACAACAAAGCAGAATTCAATGAGAGATTCATGGGCAGCAAAGCATAACTTGCTGCCTTAGAAAAGCTCCCCAGCTTTAAATAGCCTTTAATTTAAGAGATAACAGGAAATGAAACTTGTGAATCAAATGGAAAATTTTGCAAAGCATATAAGCTTAGAGTTCACGCCATCACTGGATTCTTCTTCCACTCAAAGAAATGAATATGACAGAATTTCAGAATTGTCTGGAAACTGGAATGCATTGAGTTGTTATCTAATTTAATGCCTCTGCAAAGAAAAGGCCAAGTATTCATCAACTCTCCTTTATTTATATAGAGAGGTATGGTCACAATGTACACAATGCAGTTGGCTTGTAGGAGGATATTTATAGGCCCCTTTCCGGAGGGCTTGTAAGACTACCCTTTTCCGGCAAGCATTCAATCTTAGCGGCCCCTCTTAAAACTCATAGAAACTTGGTTTTTTATATGTATTGTTTTTTAATGTATATGCTTTTAGATTTTGTGAACCACCCCGAGCCTACAGGGAGGACCGGTATAGAAAATGAAATAATAAATAAATAAATCTCTATCTCTATCTCTATCTTTATCTTTATATATAACTAGCTTGGAGACCCAGTGGTGCCCGGGTGATTTGAGAAGTGCAGCAGGATGTAGAGTGGGTCATGGGGGCTCTGTGTGCCAAGTTTGGTCTTGATCCATCATTATTGGGAGTTGCAGTGGTATCATGAAATTACTGAAGGTAGTGCAAGTCCCATCATCTCTGGTCCACCCTCCCCCAAAGTGTAGTAGGATGTAGATTGGGTCATGGGGGCTCTGTGTGCTACGTTTGGTCTGTATTGGTGAATGGATGAGGGTTGCATTGTTTTTAGGAAGTGAGTGAAGGTACTTCAAGTCCCATCATCCGTGGTCCATCTCACACAAAACTGCACCAGGTTGTAGAGTGGGTCATGAGGGCTCTGTGTGCCAGGTTTGGTGTTGATCAGTCATTGGATTAGGTTTGTAACAGGCTTGGAAAGTGAGGGAAGGTACTGCAAGTCCCATCATCCATGTTCTGCCCCCACCAAACTTCAGTAGGATGTAGAGTGAGTCACTGGGGCTCTGTGTGCCAAGTGTGGTCTTTCTCGGTGTTTGTTGGGGGCCGCAGTGGTCTGTGGGAACAGAGGGGTGTGAAAGTATTACAAATCCCACCATCCATTGTCAGTCCTCCCCGAACCTCACCAGGACGTGAAGCCAGTCATAGGGGTTATGTGTGCCAAGTGTGGTCTCGCTCAGTAATTGGATGAGGGTCGTAATGGACTTGGGAAGTGAGTAGAGGTACTTCAAGTCCCATCATCTGCACCAGGATGTAGAGTGGGTCATGAGGGCTCTGTGTGCCAGGTTTGGTGTTGATTAGGTTTGTAACAGGCTTGGAAAATGAGGGAAGGTACTGCAAGTCCCATCATCCATGTTCTGCCCCCCTCCAAACTTCAGTAGGATGTAGAGTGGGTCACTGGGGCTCTGTGTGCCAAGTGTGGTCTTTATCGGTGTTTGTTGGGAGCCGCAGTGGTCTGTGGGAACAGAGGGGTGTGAAAATACTACAAATCCCATCATCCATTGTCAGTCCTCCCCCCAAACCTCACCAGGACGTGAAGGCAGTCATGGCGGCTATGTGTGCCAAGTGTGGTCTCGATCAGTAATTGGATGAGGGTCATAGCGGACTTGGGAAGTGAGTAGAGGTACTTCAAGTCCCATCATCCATGGTCCACCCTCCTCCGATCTGCAGCAGGACATAGAGTGGGTCATGAGGGCTCTGTGTGCCAGGTTTGGTGTTGAGCAGTCATTGGATTAGGTTTGTAGCAGTCTTGGAAAGTGAGTGAAGGCACTGCAAGTCCCATCATCCATGTTCTGCCCCCCTCCAAACTTCAGTAGGATGTAGAGTGGGTCACTGGGGCTCTGTGTGCCAAGTGTGGTCTTTAGCAGTGTTTGTTGGGGGCCACAGTCGTCTGTGGGAGCAGAGGGGTGTGAAAGTACTACAAATCCCATCATCCATTGTCAGTCCTCCCCCAAACCTCACCAGGACGTGAAGGCAGTCATGGGGGTTATGTTTGCCAAGTTTGGTCTTGATCAGTGATTGGATGAGGGTTGCAGCGGACTTGGGAAGTGAGTAGAGGTACTTCAAGTCCCATCATCCATGGTCCACCCTCCTCCAAACTGCACCAGGACGTAGAGTGGGTCATGGGGGCTGTGTGTGCTAAGCGTGGTCTGTATTGGTCCTTTTTGGTGGCCTCAGTGGTCTGTGGGAACCAAAGTGTTAGAAAGTACTACAAATCCCATAATCCGTGGGTCATGTCCCCCGAACCGCACCAGGACGTAAAGGGGGTTAGGGGGGTTATGTGTACCAAGTTTGGTGCAGGTCCATCACCCGCGCTGGTCGGTGTGGCCTGTGAAAGTGGCTGCCAATCAGAACGCTGCCACATTTCCGCCCTCCGCACACATACATACAAACATTCAGTTTTATTAAGGTATACAGATACAGATACAGCGGAATGTTTGTATGTGTGTTTGTATGTATGTATGTATGTGGCAGTTGAAGTTGTATGTATGTATGTATGTGGCAGTTAAGTTGAAGGTTATTGTGACCACAACACAATAACCTTCAACTTAAGTTTGGATAGCAAACTGTCAGTGAAAACTAACACAGAGACCTTAAATTTTCACAAAGGGAATTTCACCAAAATGAGAAAAATAGTAAAGAACAAACTAAAAGGAACAGTAAAAAAAAAAAAATCAAATCCCTCCAAAATGCTTGGAAACTGTTTAAAAATACTTTAAAACAAGCCGAACTAAAATGCATTCCTAAAATAAGAAAGAGGCCGGGAAAGTCCAAGAGGACATCGGTATGGCTTACAAATGAAGTAAAAGATGTGATTGGAAAGAAGAAAAACTCATTTAAGAAATGGAAGGCTCTTCCTACTGAGGAGAACAGAAAGGAACACAAGCACTGGCAAACTAAATGCAAAGCAACCGTCAGGAAAGCCAAGAGAGATTTTGAGGCACATATAGCTAAGAACATTAAAAAAATAGCAAAACTTCTTTAAGTACATCAGAAGCAGAAACCCAACTAGAAAAGCAGTTGGGCCACTTGACGAAAATGGTAAGAAAGGGACAATAAGTGAAGACAAGGAGATTGCTGAGCGGCTAAACGACTTCTTTGCCTCCGTTTTCACACAGGAGGACAGACAACATATGCCTGCAGCTGAGTCAGTTTTTTCAGGGAGGGAATTAAATGAATTAAACCAGATAGAGATAAACAAGGAAGATGTTCTCACATGCCTTACCAAACTAAATGTCAACAAATCACCAGGGCCAGATGGCATCCACCCCAGAGTTCTTAAGGAACTCAAGTGTGAAATTGCTGAAATTCTAGCCAAAATATATAACCTTTCTCTAAGATCAGGCACTGTACCCGAGGACTGAGGGAGGCAAATGTAACTCCGATCTTCAAGAAAGGATCCAGGGGTGATCCAGGAAATTATAGGCCAGTTAGTCTAACCTCAGTTCCAGGCAAAGTGATGGAAACCATTATTAAAGAAAAAATTACTAAGCACACAGAAGAACAGGCATTGCTGAAGGAAAATCAACATGGTTTCTGCAAAGGCAAATCATGTCTTACTAACTTGATAGAATTCTTTGAGGGTGTAAATAAACACATAGATAAAGGGGACCCAGTCGATATTGTTTACCTTGACTTTCAAAAGGCTTTTGACAAAGTCCCTCACCAAAGGCTCCTAAATAAGCTCTTCAGCCATGGAATCAGGGGACAGGTCTTGTCCTGGATTGGAACCTGGCTAAACTGTAGGAAACAAAGGGTGGTAATAAACGGACATTTCTCTGGGTGGAAAGAGGTGAGAAGTGGCGTACCCCAAGGTTCAGTTTTAGGACCGTTACCTTTTGATTTATTCATAAATGATCTGGATGTAGAAGTAAATTGTGAGGTAGCAAAGTTTGCAGACGACACTAAACTGTTCAGGGTAGTTAAAAATGAAACTGACTGTAAAGAGCTCCAGAAAGATCTCTCGAAATTGAGTGAATGGGCAACAAAGTGGCAAATGCATTTTAACCTAAACAAGTGTAAAGTCATGCACATCGGGCAAAGAACCCCAAATACACTTATCAACTGATGGGATCAAAGCTTTCTGAGACAAACCAGGAAAGGGATCTTGGGGTTTTGGTGGACAGCTCAATGAAGATGTCAACCCAGTGCGCTGCAGCAGCGAAAAAGCAAATTCTATGCTTGGCATGATCAGGAAGGGAATCGAAAATAGGTCGGCAAATGTTGTATTGCTCTCTACAAATCTATGGTGAGGCCACATCTGGAGTACTGTGTACAATTCTGGTTACCGCACCTCAAGAAGGATATAACGGAACTGGAAAAGGTACAAGAAGGGCAACAAAAATGATCCAAGGGATGGAGCAGCTCCCTTATGAAATCAGGTTGCAACGCCTTGGTCTTTTCAGCCTTGAAAGACGGCGTTTAAGAGGTGACTTGATCGAAGTGTATAAAATCATGCATGGGATAGAAAAGGTGAATAAAGAAAAAATATTTTCTCTGTCACACAACACTAGGACTAGGGGGCACTCCCTAAAGCTCCAAGGTAGGAAATAAAGGGAAATATTTCTTCACCCAGAGGGTCATTGGGTTATGGAACTCACTTCCAGAGGAGGTTGTGACAGCTGTCAGCCTGGACAGCTTCAAGGCAGGATTAGACAGATTCATGGATACCAAGGGAATCAGTAGTTACTGAAATGGACATCCAAGTGCCACCTCTGTGTTGATGGAGGCAGGCAGGATTTTCCCCGGGTACTGGTTGTGGGGGGGTCGGGAGCAGGTGAGGGTTCTGCCCTCCTTTCTGCTAGAGATCCCTGTGTACAACTAGTGGGCCACTGTGTGACACAGAATGCTGGACTAGATGGGCTGAGGCCCGATTCAGCATGGCTCTTCTTATGTTCTTATGTTATGTTCTTATGGCAGCGTTCTGATTGGCTCCCGGCCTCTACATTCTGACAACATGATTGGTTGCCAGTGAGGGAGTATTTGCATAATGCCTCTAATTGGCCAGCCAACACGAACATTCCGACACTCTAAACTGCCAGAGGGGGAAAAGGCAAAGGCCTGAGGCAGTCATCAACACGAACATTCCGACACTCTAAAGTGGCAGAGGGTGTAAGGAAAAGGCCTGAGGCAGTCAGGCATGGTGGGAGTTTAAGTCCAAAACACTTTGCGACCCCTTTGCGACCCCAAACAATGAGAGAACAAGACCAAACTTGGCACACAGAACCCTCAAGACCCACTCTACATCCTGGTGCAGTTTGAGGGAGGATAGACCATGGATGACGGGACTTGCAGTACTTTAACTCACTTGCTTAGAGCACTGTGGCCCACACCATAGAAGGATCAGGACCACACTTGGCACACAGATGCCCACTGGCCCACTTTACAACCTGGTGCGGTTTAGGGCAGGATGGGCCACAAATGATGGAATTTGCAGTACCTTCACCCGATTCATTTCCCACAGAACATTGAAGCCCCTACAAATCACAGACCAGGCCCAAACTTGGCACAGAGCCCCCATGACCCACACCACATCCTACTTCAGTTTGGAAGACATTGGACCACTGATGATGGGACTTGAAGTACCTTCACTCACTTCCTGAGACCACTGCGAGCCAAATAAACAACTGATAAGGACCAACCTTGGCACACAATGCCTTTCTCAATTAACCCGGGCAGGGCTGGGTCCCCAAGCTAGTAGATAAATAAAGTAGGTCTGGAAATCTAAGCAGAGATGGGGATTGTCCAACTGTCCACATGTTGTGGCCTCCAACTTCCAGTATTCATTTCTATTAGCTATCATGTTGTAGTGCAGGGGTGCTCAGGATGGTGATCGGGATCACCCGGGTGATCTTTGGGCCTCATCTGGGTGATCTTCAGGCCCCCTGCATGCTTCAAACAAGTCCTCCGTCATTGCTCCTCCACGCTGCCTGCTCGCGCGCCGCCTCCAAGAGATCATGAGTCTAAGAGGCAGAATGGGGCCTTCGGCAGCCCCCTCTTTTGCAGTCCTCCTCCTCCCTCCAGACTTCTCCAGCCACTCAGAGTCGTCGGAGACCAAAGGATGATGCGATGCATGGCTGGTCCTGCGCGCATGCGCAGAAGTGCCCATTCTGCCTCTTGGACTTCTCGTGAGCTCTTGGAGGTGGCGCACATGCTGGCGGCGTGGAAATAGGAGCAATGACGGAGGAGGAGAAGAAGGACGCTTTGGGGTCATTTCCTTACCGCATCTCAAAGGTCGGTCTTTTTACTTTGGGGTGGGTGCTTGATTGTTCTGTGGCATGTCTCTTTGTTTCCTTTTTATTTTAAAAAATGGCCTTTTAGCTCAAAAGCCTCTCTGCTTGTTTTTTTCCTTGAGAAATATATGTTGGGGAATATGGAAATGTGGGAGAAATGGGGTGGTTGGATGTATTTTTGCATGTCCCTTTGTTTACCTTGGTGAGTATTAAATGGCCTTGCAGTTCAACAGCTTCTCTTCTTACTTTCTGGCTGATAATATGTGTGGTAATATGGCAGTGTGGGAGAAATGGGGTGGTTGGATGTATTTTTATGCTCTGTTTTATATTGTTGTTATTAAATTGAAATGTTGATGTTTTATAACTTCATTTTATATAAACTGCCCCGAGCCTGCTGGAAGGAGCGGTACATAAAAATGAATAATAAATATAAATAAATAAATAAGAAAATACTTATACGTTTTACATTTCTGGGCAGGTGATCTTTGGGACTTGTTTTTTTAATCAGTAGCTCCCATGCTGAAAAAGTGTGAGCACCCCTGTTGTAGTGATTTCAATGAGGGCCATGGATAAGGAGGTTCATGCTTGGTGAGATTCTGCTAAACCAGATCAGCCAGGACTTAGAACAAGCATTGAAGGGAAACTACATAGACTTATCACAGTATGGCTAAAAGGGATGTAAGTGCCAGTAAATTACTTCAAAATGTAAAAGCATAAATTCACAGAAAAATACAAGGCATTTTATGCAGTTCTGACACTATTCAGAATTCTTGCACCTCCCCCCGATTGGCTGAGAAACCATTCCAACTAGGATCCATGCAAGGATTGGCTGGAGGTTTTTCTAATGCCACTGAGAGAAGAAGGAGAACTCTGTGGTGGGAAGCACAGTGGATGGTTGCTCAGTTTAAAGGTCCAGTTGGTTGTAGAGATGCCCCCTGGGAGGGAGCAAAGCTGGGGGAAGTGAAGACGTGGGATTCCTTGATTAACTTATGTGCCCAGCTCTGTGGAGCCAAAGGTGCAAGACCCAAAAGGCAAAGGGTGACAGTCCCAAATAATTAGAGACTTGGTTTCTTACTCAAAAGACTAATGTATTCATATTAGTTTAGCCTTCTCTTTTATGAGAATGACAAGCCTCCAGCTCTTAAACAGGTGAGCTCATTTGTCTTACACAGGGCCGTAGCCCAGGGGCGGTCTAAGGTAATTTTAAATGGTAGGCGAACATTATTTTGGTGCCCCCCCCAAAAAACATTATTTTGCCGCCCCCCATGTAAAACAAATATACAATTATAATATCACAATACCATTAGTAGTATTATATTGTATCAATGTATATACAATATATTATACCATACTCATACTATATTATATCATAATTATATTATACTACATTACAATATAATTATATTATAATATATTGACATTATAATATAATATAACACTCTATTATATTATTATTATAAAATAATAAAATTATTTATTTAAATAAAATTATCCTCTACTAAATATTTTCATTACTCCTATAAAACTCAAATAACCCAAAATAAAGTAAAATAAAATTTATGTATTACTATTTTGTACAATACCACTATACTACAATATTGCTTGTAATATTACATGTAGTATAAAATATATCATTATTCTATTGTTATGTTGTATTTGTATTATATTGTATGACAATATTAAGCAGAACTGTATAATAATCAGCAAGAAATGCCATGTAAACGCATCAAAATCAGAATATATTACCTACCACCCGACTCATAATTCATAGGAGTCTCCCATAAGTCCAAAATTAGGATCCCAATGTAAATGTAAATAGAAAAACAGCCAAAGTGTTCAAATGAGGTCGAATACAGGCAGCGCGGCCTGGGCAAACTTGGGTTTTGGACTCCAGCTCCCACAACTTCTCATAGCCTCAGGCCCCTCAGGTCTAGACAGAAATAGTGCCGAAGAAAGGAAGGAGGGAGAGAAGAGGTCACAGAGGAGGAGGAGGAGGAGGAAAGCCCTTCATTCATTCCTTCACTTACACTTCCTTCACTGATTCTTTTCTCCTTCCCTGCAAACGCGCGCGCGCGGCGGAGACAAAGGGAGAGGGGACGCACTCCCTGCCTGCCCGATAGGGAGTGCTTTGCTTACAGGCTTCTGCGCAAGGGAGCTACTGGGCATGCGCGGAGGTTTTTGCGCATGTGCAGTTGCTCCTGCGCTCAACTTCAGCTCCAGTGCAACTGCGCCTGTGAAAAACCTCTCCGCACATGCCCAGAAGCGGCGTCGGAGTGCACAAGGCCGGGGTCAAAAAGCAGGTAGCTGCAGCACTGTCTGAGGAACATCGGCAGGGCCAGGATGGCGCCCCATGCGGCCAGGATGGCGCCCCCTTCCCAGATGGCGCCCTAGGCGGCCGCCTGCTTGGCCTATCTTGTAGGACCGCCCCTGCCGTAGCCAGGATTTTGGTTCGGGGGGGGGGGGAGCTGAGTTTGGTTTCGGGGGGCTGAGATTGGGTGGAAGAGGGTCTACCCTAGCAAACCTTTTGTATTGTTATCCCAATAACCCCATTAATGTGGGATATAATGAGCATGGGGATCAGATCATGATATGAATAAACATAACAGTTTAAAAAATGTACCAGTAAGGCCTTCTCGCGGACCACTCTGAGAATTGGGGGGGGCTGAAGCCCCCTTAGCCCCCCCCCCCCTGGCTACATGCCTGGTCTTACATATACTCGCAAAGGGTTTGATGTTACCTGGCTTGAGAGATAGCTGAAAAGACCTTTTTTAATTATCTGGTGAGAACACAGGGACGGCAAATGCCTTCAGGATACATGTGATACAAGTTTATACGTTTAAGAATACACAAACAATACAACCTACATAAAAGTATCATTCTTATACATTTATTAAAGGGGTTAGTTTTGATAAAGTTTGGGGTACAGCTGCTGCTGCGTCCTACTAGTACCTAGTGCAGGGGTCGGGAACCTTTTTGAGTCAGAGAGCCATGAAAGCAAAATATTTGGGAGCCATATATTATATATATTATATTTTTAGACTGAATTCAACTAAATGTGAGTATATACGTACATACTATGAGAAAATGATTCCCCCGGGAGAATGACGGGAGACTTCAAACCTGGCTCTGCAAAAGGCATGCTCAGGACTCTGGGAAGGAAGAGAAGAGGGAAGGAAGGAAGAAAGAGGAAATGAGGGAGGGAGGGGGAGAGGAAGAAAAGAAAAGAAGAACGAACTATGGAAAAGGAAGAAAAGAAAAGCAGGAGAGAGAAAAGGAAGGGAAAAGAAAGAAGGAAATGGGAAGGGAGGAAAGGGAAGGGTGGGGAAAAGAAAGGAAAGGGAGTGAGGAAAAAGTAAAATAATGAAGGGAAAAGAAGAAAAGAAAGAAGGGGAGAGAGAGGGAAATGAAAAGAAAGGAAGGCAAAGGAAAGGAAGACATAGGGAAAAAGAATAGAAGAGGAAGGAAGGAAGGAAGGAAGGAAGGAAGGAAGGAAGGAAGGAAGAGGAAGGGAGAATGGAGGAAAGAAGGAAGGGGAGAGAGGGAGAGAAAATGAAGGAGAGAAGGAAAGGGTGAAGGGGGAGAAAGAAAAGTAGGAAGAGGAAGGAAGAGGGAGAAGGATGGAGGAAGGAAGGGGAGGGAGGGAGGGAGGAAAAGGAAGGAGAGAAGGAAAGGGTGAAGGGGGAGAAAGAAAAGTAGGAAGAGGAAGGAAGAGGGAGAATGGAGAAAAGAAGGAAGGGGGGAGAGAGGGAGGGAAAAGGAAGGAGAGAAGGAAAGGGTGAAGGGGGAGAAAGAAAAGTAGGAAGAGGAAGGAAGAGGGAGAATGGAGGAAAGAAGGAAGGGGAGAGAGGGAGGGAAAAGGAAGGAGAGAAGGAAAGGGTGAAGGGGGAGAAAGAAAAGTAGGAAGAGGAAGGAAGAGGGAGAATGGAGGAAAGAAGGAAGGGGAGAGAGGGAGGGAAAAGGAAGGATAGAAGGAAAGGGTGAAGGGGGAGAAAGAAAGGAAGGAAGAGGAAGGAAGAGGGAGAATGGAGGAAAGAAGGAAGGGGAGAGAGGGAGGGAAAAGGAAGGAGAGAAGGCAAGAATGGAAGAAGAAGGGATGAAGGAAGAGGGAGGGAGGAAAGAAGGTAGGGAGAGAGGGAAAAAGAAAGGAAGAGAAAGGAAGGAAGGGGGAGGAGGGTGCACGTCTAAGGCAGACCTTGGTTTCGTCGTCGGCGAGGCAGTCAATCCAGACGGCGTCGAAGAGGCAGCGGCTCTTGAGCTGCCCGACGATGAGGGCGATGAGCAGGGCATCCCCCAGGGGCAGCGAGGCTGGGTCCACGGTGCCAGGGCCAGACCTGCCTCCACCACTTCTCTTGAGGCCCGTGGCAGAGGACAAAGAGGAAGATGAAGACGAGGCGCCGTCGCCGCCGGGCTCCGCCATCCCAAGCCAAGAGGGCACAGGATCCCGAGAGCAGAGGGGATGAGGAAAAGTGGTGCGGAAGCGGCAGTCGCGGCGCATTTGCGTCACTCCTCCCCGCTGCATGCTGGGAAACTGAGGCCCGGGCTGCTCTGGAGAGCCAGATGCAATCATGAAAGGAGCCACATCTGGCTCCCGAGCCATAGGTTCCCTTCCCCTGGGCTAGTGGCTTTGACATTTCAAAACTTCAAAATATGTGAAATGTTTAAAAAAATAACAAAAATAAACATATTTCTTGCTTGAAGTCTCCTTTTGTTCATAAAATCTCGATAACACTGTGAGAACTGTTAGACACTGCAGGTCAATATTATTGATCCCCTGATCAAAAGTATTCATTTGAAGATCTCTCTTCAGTATGAAATTAGAGATTTTCTGTAGTGGATAAACATCCTGTACACAGCAACAGATTTTAAAGTGGGTTGTCAGAATTATTGTGTTGGCAACAAATTATATAAGTTTTTTCACAGATAACCCAATTACTCAACAGTGTTTTTGAATTGGAAGCATGGAGAAGAGGGGGTTTGATGGCACATGCTTATTTCTATTTTAGTAGTTCGGCACAAGAAGTCATTAGTTATTAAAGTTAGTTATTGTTGCCATTACAACACAATCTCTGAAAATTGCCTTTATTTTTTTCCAGTTTTAAAAAAGGAGATCTTTGTATTATTTGCTATTAGAAAACAACTAAAATTGTTACTTTAAGGGACTTTGAAAATAACCCATCACAATGGCTTGCGTTGCTGTTGCGATGCACGGACTTGACCGGCCCCTTAATCACACACACAGAGACGGACTAAAGGCTAACTACTTTATTGAGTATAAAAACAGTCCAAAAGATAGTGTCCAAAAGAATAGCAAGTAAACCAAAAGGCTTGAAGTAATAATGTCCAAAACAAACGTGGCAAAATCCAAAGGCTTGGCAAGGCTTGGCAAGGCTCCGCGCAACACTGCGGATCAGGAAACAAGGCAAGGCAGATGCAAGGCAGGGCTTGATGACCACTAGCTTACTTAGCTCCGTGGACCCACTTCGCTTCACGCCTATTCAAATAAGACGTGGCCAAAGCACTGAGGATTCGTTCCCACAACTCCTATACTTAATCCTTCGGCCGAGGTCCCCGACGCTCTAGGCTTAAATCGCCTCCAATCTCTGCTGACGGACCTCGGCCTGTCTAGGCTGTGGTACCATCCCCTTCTGCGGGACTCAATGCTACTTCTCCTATCAAAGGTTCGGCCTTGCCTCTCACCACCTGGGTCACTATCTGCATGAGAGCTTCCCTCCCTGGGATCTTCCCAGCCGCTTGCTTCCATGTTTTGACTCAGGAGCTCCTGTGAACCTTTCCCGCCCGGGTGCTCATAACTCCCACAATCGCTTCCCTCCAGTTGCACCTGGTTATCTGAATCTATGTCAGGGCCAAACATCAATTCTTCCCATGCCAAACTCTCCGTGGGCGAAGGAGGCCCACTGAAGGGAAACTGTCCTTCTCCCCAATCTTCCAACTCATCCTCTGAATCTGGTTCTGCAGCTGCAGGGCCTAATGCTAATGGGACCCCGGGTCCTAGCCCCAGTTCTCCAGGCACAAATGAGAACTGCTGTGCTACACTTGCCAAACACTCCTGAACTGTAAGTATAAAAAAACAACTTAAGCCTGTCAAAGTTATACTGCAAAATAAATGAAATGATTTGGCTTGGCCGACTTGCCGGCCAAGCACGTTGCGGTGCGGCGGTTGTCCTCGCTGCCATCTTGTTGTGGGGAGGGAGGGGGCTTCTTCCCGCCACCAACGCCGGCCGGCAGGGGCAGTCTGAGGTAATTTTAAATGGTAAGCAAACATTATTTTGGCGCCCCCCAAACATTATTTTGCCCCCCCCCAAAAACTGACTCAGGTGCTTGGGTCCAAAGTTTGCCCATGCCTGACATATAGGGAGGGACACTCTGCATCACTGCTTCTTAAACGGTGGGGTCCTCTTTGCTCAACGTTGGGGTCAGGAATGAAATGCCCATTAATTAAGGCGACTGAATACCAACCAATGGCACGAATCTGCTAGGGACAATGTGCAGTGTTGACAGCGGACTCTGCAGAAAATCATGCTTCCAGGGGAAGGAAAAACAGCCTGTTCCACAAGCTTTGCAGATGCTGAATTGTTCTCAGTCACCATTTGGTGATTTGCCTATATACCTGGGATCCTGCACAGATCTCCCAGGAGGAAAAGGGTGGCGAGCGAGGGGGAGAAAAGTTGTAGCAGCCCTGCTTGTAGATCATGGAAAGGAGGCTTGTGTTGTGTTGTGTCGGGGGCTAGTGCGTTCGTCGTGAGACCCCCTTTGGGGCCCCTTGGCGGGCCTCCTCTTTGCCGCCCTCTCCTGCCTTCCTTCCTCGCGCAGCGCTTGTCGCCCTCCCCCTTGGCAGGTCCCCGGCGCTCTCGCTCTGCTTGGGACAAGAAGAGTCGCCTGGCATTGGCGAGCGGGGCTGGCGAGGGCGAGGAGGAGTGCCCCAAGGAGGAGGGCTGGCTGAGCTGCAGTGAGACTCTCTCCTTCTTGGCAGCCTGGCCCCGGGCCGAGGCGGAGAGAGAGAGCGCGAGCCACACCCTTCGAAGCCTGGCTGCCCCAGGACTTGGAGGAGAAGGAGAAAGAAGGAGGAGAGCTTGTTGTCAGGCCGGATGCTGTCTGGCAGGTGAGGGAATTCACCCTTTACCAGATGGCGCTCCACACGGCGGCGTCCATGGCCTACCAGTAGGACCGCCCCTGCCGGCCGGCCAATGACAGGGCTGGCCCCACTCCGCCCTATGTCGTCAGCCGGCCGTCCCTCACTTCCACCCAGGCAGCTCATCTAAGGCTGCCTGGGTCTTCCCGTCCAGTTCAAGGGGCAGATCCGAATTTTCCTCCCACCCTCCCTACTTTACTCGTTGCTTGTTGGTTGTATAATTTTGTCATTGTTTGCACTTGATACGTTTCTGTTGTTATTATGTTCAATGTCGCAACTCCTGTTTGGCGTGTGGCATGGGCCCTGGATCTGGCTGGCTTATCGCCCCTTGGTTGTAAGGGGGGATAACGCCCTGCCCCCCTGGGGTGCCGAGTTTCCGTGGACAGGTATTGGGCCGGTGGCACCCAGGTGTCTACCATTAATGAAGCGATTCGGAAGTTTCGAAAAGTTTTGATTTTTTTAAAAAAATGGAAGTGACTTTAGAATCGAACCACCAGTGCCCCCTACATCCGAAACGAGTTTTGAATCTTTTTTTGGGGGTCAACCATGCCTAGTTCCCATTTGTGTATCACAAGTGGCGACAATATTCTATTTAATGATTGACAGTTTCAGGTGAAGTAAAGGGCATGCCAAGCAGTAAATGGATGGATTTCTATTTTTTTTTAAATGCACATCCTTGACTGCAGCACAATTGCCTAAGGCTTAGCTTAAGAAATGACAATATTTTCCAGAAAACATGGAGCTGAGAAAACTGTGTTAGTCAACTGAAATGACAAATATTTTTGATGGGAGTGGCAGGAGCCATATGCCATGTCTACATAAGAACAGCCATGTGCTACTTCCAGACGGTGACTGTTGACAAACTGTCAATCTAGGCCTATACCAGGCTTCTGATAGTGGCCAGATTCAGATGTCTTGAGGCTTATTAACAATGAAGACGGTGTCAAAATACTCTTCAGCTCTTCATATTGCAGCTTGATATCACTTGACTTTCTTATCAATCCATGTCCCTTTTAATACTGGCGGCTAGTGTGCAGGCAAGTCTCCCTGCAGTCTGCAAAAAGTGATGGGCAAAACCAAGCAAATCCCAGAACTCATATAGATTTCATTTGGAAGCCAAGGTGTAGTCAAGGCAGTCCAAGGTCCAAATGGGAAAAGCAGTCCAGAGCCAAACTCCAAATTTGAGGAGGCTGTTGCAAAAAGGATTAATCTGAATTACACATCAAAGATCAAAGATCCACAAAGCCAGACAGTGTTAGGCAGGGTCATTAAGAACGGTTGGAACTGGTTGTTTACAGCAATGGAATGGCCTTGGTTGACCCAATTTATAGCCAGCAGTAAATCAGACTGGCTGCCCTCATTAGCTTAGCGTCTTCCATTTAAAGACTAGCAGAGTGGTTCCTGACCCTTTGTTCCTGGTATTTTGATTTACAGAGTTCTACTGGGTATAGTGTCTCTGTATTCTCCTTCTGGTTTTCCAGAGCTGCCTGAGACCCTTTCCACACAGCAGCATAAAAGCCACACTGACCTGGATTATATGGAAGTGTGTGTTCAGATAACCCAGTTCAAAGTAGATATTGTGGATTACCTGCCTTGATATTCTGGGTTATATGGCTGCGTGGAAAGGCCCTGTTTCTGCTTGTGCCATGACAAGAATACCATTGGCATCTGTTCCCAGTTGGGGCCTGTCCATTTGCACTCATCTTCCCCTTTCTAATCCAAAAAGGCCTACTCCAGGTAGAATATGGTACCAACAACTCTGTTGTTTATAAAGAATTCCAGATATGGGGTCACTGGATGATCTAGCTCAGGGGTGCTCACACTTTTTCAGCATGCGAACTACTTATAAAACAACCAAGTCAAAGATGTGAAACATATAACACAATATCTGCTTTGAACTGGGTTTTCTGAGTCCACACTGCCATATAACTGCTCGTGTTATTGGACCTCACAGCAGCGTTCGATACTGTCGATTATGATCTGACCCACCGCCTTGCCGGAGCCAGGGTGAGGGGGACGGCCTTGAGTTAGCTGTCCTCCTTCCTCCGGAACCGCTCGCAGCGAGTGAGGAGGGGCGGGGATGTCTCCGGGAGTTCCCCACTTTGTTTTGCGGTGCCCCAGGGGGCAATCCTGTCCCCTCTATTATTTAACATCTATGTCCGACCACTTGCTCGGCTGGTCCGTAGCTTTGGGCTGGTGTGCCACCAGTACGCTGATGACACCCAGCTCATTCTGGGGATGGAGGGCAGGCCCGGAACCAAACCCGATAATTTCCATCTGTGCCTCGAAGCAGTTACTCGATGGCTGCGAGCCAGTAGGTTGAAGGTGAATCCAGCTAAGACGGAGATCCTGTGGTTGGGTTGTCCGGGCGGGGTCGAGATCCAGCTTCCTCCCCTGGATAGCGTGACATTTTGTCCGTCATCTGCAGTTAAAAGTCTTGGTGTCACCTTGGACTCTCGACTCACGATGGAGACGCAAATCTCCACCGTCAGTCGAGTTGCCTTCTTCCATCTTTGTCAGGCGAGGAAGCTGGCTCCCTACCTCTCCCGCCACGACCTAGCCACAGTGGTCAAAGCCACGGTCATCTCGAGACTGGACTACTGTAATGCTCTCTATGTTGGCCTTCCTCTGTTGGTGATCCGGAAATTGAAGCTGGTCCAGAATGCGGCAGCTAGACTCCTGGCTGGCGTTTCGGCGACCGCCCATATAACACCTGTCTTGCAGGAGCTGCACTGGTTACCAGTGGAACACCGGATCACCTTCAAAGTGTTGGTTCTGACCTTTAAGGCCTTAAACGGTCTGGGGCCAGCGTACCTTAGGGACTGGCTTATCCCATACTGTCCCGCTAGGTCACTAGATTCTGAGGTGGGTCAACTATTGGAGGTGCCCGGCGTCAAAATGTATCACCTGACGGCCACAAGGTGGAGGGCCTTTTCAATAATCGCCCCGATATTGTGGAACGCACTGCCTTCCGGAGTCCGTGTTCTTACGGACTTAATTGCATTCCGGAAGACGTGCAAAATCCTCCTGTTCCGGCAGGCCTACGGGTATCAATGAGAAGATTAGTAGGCACCTGCCTTCCGTGCTCTGCATATCGCATCAACGTATTTTATTGTGTTTTATTGCGTGGAGTGTTTTATTGCGTTGTGTGTTTTTTATGGTGTTGTATTCTGTTTTAACCTCGAATTCAGTGTAAGTCGCCCCGAGCCACCCGGGAGTGGCCACTCACAAATTTAAATAATAAATAAATAAAATATAATCGGATTCAAAGCAGATAACATGGGATTTTATTCAACTGTGTGGAAAGGACCTCAGATAACCCAGGGTCAGCAGCACTTGGGCGGCGTCGGGAGCCTGCGGGGTGGGACTGAGTCTTCCTCCCGTCCTGCCTCCAATCTACCAGGACGCCCTACGCGATCTACCAGTAGATCGCGATCTACCTAATGAGCACCCCTGATCTAGCTGGTGGGAGAACTCTGTCTTGAGTATTTGAGGATGTAACACGAGCATCTGCTTGTCTGGTTTTGAGGGATTTGTTGCAATCTGTTCAGCTTGAGGATGTGGACAAGATTCTTGGAGAGGCGAGAGCAACCACATGCATCCTAGACCCCTGCCCATCCTGGCTTGTAAAGGAAGCCAGAGGGGGTTTGGCAGAGGGGGTAAAGGTGGTGGTTAATGCTTCCCTTCGGGAAGGCAAATTTCCAACCAGTTTTAAACAAGCTGTTATAAAACCGCTGTTGAAGAAACTATCAGTGGACCCCACCCAATTTGTCAACTATTAGCCAATTTCCAATCTCCCCTATATGGGCAAAGTGTGGTTGCCTCACTCCAGGAATTCTTGGTAGACACTGATTATCTGGATCCGGTGCAGTCTGGCTTTAGGCTGGGACATGGTACTGAGAATTCTTTGTTGGAGATCCTTGGCCTCACAGAGACCAGGGATATTCTGAAAAGAACTGAGGAATTATCAATCTGTTTAATTGTGCTATATAAACATATTCTGGGGATTTCCTTCAAGAAATAAAGGTTTTAGCAAGTAGAACTTAGTAACCTGTTTCAGAACTATCTAGGTGCTCATCCATTTTAAAGACAGCTTGATTAAGGTGTTGATCAGAATTTGATATTAGTGTGTACTAGGCATGAGAAAAAAGTTATGAAAATGAAATGATTCGTAAGAAATTCGTAAGAAATGCTACTTTCGAGTATTTCCGCACCTGGAACGCCAACCAGGAAGTGGACTTTCTTTATAGAACCGGGGCCAGGATTTTCTTAAGTGTCGTTATTAGGTCGTAAGGGGGCACCCTCCTTCTCTCTCACCACCCTCCCGCCTCCCGTGCCAATAAGGAATAGGGCAAGGCAAGCCCTAAACTCGCTCCTTCTTTCGGCTGGAAGCCTGGAAAAAATGTAAACAGAGAGGATTACTCAGAAGTAAATCTGCAAAGGAGGGCACTTTGGATGAAGTGCCCACCTTTGTGGATTTACTTCTGAGTAAACCTCTCTGTTTACATTTTTTCCAGGCTTCCCTGCCTCTCCTGCCTGCCAGGATCATTCTAAAGCATCAAAGAATATTGGGGTGAGAAACCAACCTAATGTATAATAGAATGAATGCTACTGTAAGTGCCTAATATTATAAGTAATCCAACTGGTCATACCTACATTCCATGCACATGCAATAATACAGCAGTAATAACAATAACCAGAGGTAAAATTCAAACCGAAGTATTCTGACTGGGCCCTGCCTCATGCGGTGCAAACGGGCTCTTCTCTATTAGCCAGCGTTTTCTGCTTGGGTGCACACACATACATATTCTTGGGGGATTTGCTGCAGAATCCGGGCTCATAGAGAAGATTCTGCAGCAAATCCCCCAAAGAATATGTATGTGTGTGCACCCAAGCAGAAAACGCTGGCTTTTCCGGGCTCACAGAGAAGAGCCCGTTTGCACCGCATGAGGAGGGACCAGTCAGAATACTTCAGTTTGAATTTTACCTCTTCTTATACCCATTGTTATTACTGCTGTATTATTGCATGTGCATGGAAGGTAGGTATATGACCAGCCTGGGCAAACTTGGGCCCTCGCTCCCTCGGGATCGGGGTGAGAGAGAGGCAGCGAGGAGCGAGGGGGGGCCTCCTCCTCCTTTTCTTTTGCTGCTTACAAGAATAGAATACCCGCTCCCTCCTTCCCTCCCTCCTTCCTATTTGGAGAGTCCCATCTAGAATTCAGTGTGATTTATTCAAGTTTTGGCCTACAACTCCCAGAAATCCCAGCCAATTTACCAGCTGTTAGGATTTCTGGGAGTTGTAGGCCAAAACCATCTGGAATGCGCATGCGCTGGCATACGAACTACTAACGAATTTCGTTAGTAATTAAGTTACATTTTAGAAATTTTTGGAAATTTTTTTGTAAGTCTTTCTTTTACTAATAAACCCCCCCCCCTGATTTTAGAATCGCCTTTTTTTGGTTCGAAACCATGCCTAGTGTGTACCTAGCTAGCAAACATTTGCCCATCTTATAGTTTGAAGACCCATCCTTGCTTCTCTAGTTCCTGACATTTTTTGTATGATCTGGTGACTGAAACCATAGTTGGAGGTGGTGGTTACTACTATTTAGCTACAACATTTATCATCTTAGTTCCATGCCCTCATGGTCATCTTCCTTTTGTATCTATTTTATTTGAATATACAATGCAGTGGGCCCATTTGTTTCATCTACTTAGAGCGGTGGTTCCCAAAGTGGGTGGTACCACCCCCTGGTGGGCGGTGGGGTGATCTAGGGGGCGCTGGAAGGCCCAGGAGAATTTGGGGGAGGTGGGGGCAGTGGCGTGAGCCAGGTGACAGGCTACCATCTATCTCTCTTTGTGTCTCTCTCTCTCTTCTTCCCTCCTCCTGCTCCCTCCTCCTCCTCTCGCCAAGCAAGGGATAATAATAATAATACCTTTGGGGTTCCCTTCCAACTGTTTGAGTCTTATAACAATAATAATAATGTCCTTCAACATATTTAGTGGAACGTGGATTCAGTGCGGTAACCAATTTATTAACAAAAAAAGAAACCTATTGCAAAATAGTCAATCGCGATGACTTGAGATTGTTGCTGATGAAAATAGAACCGAGGATTACTAGATTGGTAGCAGCATCGTGTAATTTTCTCCATTGGTTTCCATTTCTATTCCTTATTGTAATAAAGAGACAATATTTTATTTATTTATTTATTTATTTAGAGATTTATTTATCGCCCATCCCAGGTGGCTCTGGGCGATTTACAAGAAAACGTGCAGCAAAATATCTAAAACATATAAACAATGTAAACAATCTAAACAATTCCTCAGCCAAACGCCCTCTCAAACGGCCATGTTTTTCAAGCCGTGCGAAAAGCTTTTAAATCACGGGCAGCTCTGATGTAGGGAGGGAGGGCATTCCAGAGTGATGGAGCGATCACCGAAAAAGCTGTACGCCAGGTTGATGTCAGATGGGCTTCCTTAGGGCCAGGGATCTGTAATAAGTTCTGATGGTCTGAACGTGGTGGTCGACAGGGTCGACAGGGAGAAAGGGGTTCCCGTAGGTATGCTGGCCCCTGGCCGTACAAGGCTTTGAAGGTTAATACCAGCACCTTGTGAGTAATCCGGAACTCGATCGGAAGCCAATGCAATCGGTATAGAGCAGGTGTTATATTGTTCCTCACGGGGGTTTCTGTGAGGAGTCTGGCCGCCGCATTCTGCACCAGTCAAAGTCTCCGGGTCACCAACAAGGGAACACCAACATAAAGGGCATTACGATAGTCAGTTCTTGAAATTACTGTAGCATGAACCACTGTGGCGAGATTATCCCCGGATAGGTAAGGCGCCAGCCGTCTAGCCTGTCGAAGATGGAAAAAGGCCGATTTGCTGACAGCGGAGCCCTGGGCCTCCATTGTCAGTAATGGGTCAAAAATGACACCAAGGCTTTTGATGGTGGTAGATGGAAGAAGAGGCTACTGGACATCATCCAACCCAGGGCGATCCAGCCACAAGATCTCCGTCTTCGCCGGATTCATTCATAATTGTGTTATTTAAAGTGTCCAGGGGTCAGAGATAGACACATGAGTGTTTGCAGTTGACTTGTATCTTTTGAATAGTTCCTAGTCATCTCAGGCCTGGTTTACCCATAAGGCCACCCTAGGCCATGGCCTAGGGCGGCAGCCATGGGGAGACAGCAGATCTGGACCCCCCAAAATTGAAAAATAATTGCTTCTGAGTCTGCGCAGTGAAGGAAGGAGGGGCGGGGCCGGCACGAGCAAGGAGTTGGCGGGGAGAAGCCATGTCAGACGCCCTAGGGGTGAAGCGAGAAGGCGGTGGGGGGAAGGAGCTGAAGGAAGGAACAGCGCCCGCCCGCGCGATCGAGAAGCAGCCAGGGGAAGTCCCGCTGCCCCTAGGCCGTCTGATGTGGCTTCCCCCCCGCCGCCTTCTCGCTCGCACGGGCAGGCGCCGCTCCTTCCTTCAGTGAAGGAAGGAGGGGCGCCCGTGCGAACGAGGAGGCGGCCGGGGGAAGCCACGTCAGATGCCCTAGGGGCAGGACCAGGGGCGGTCCTACAAGATAGGCCAAGTAGGCGGCCGCCTAGGGTGCCATCTGGGAAGGGGGCGCCATCCTGGCCACATGGGGCGCCATCCTGGCCCTGCCGATGTTCCTCAGACAGTGCTGCAGCTGCCTGCTTTTTGACCCCGGCCTTGTGCGCTCCGACGCTGCTTCTGGGCACGCGCAGAAGTTTTCACACAGGCGCAGTTGCTCGGAGCTGAAGTTGAGCGCAGGAGCAACTGCACATGCGCGAAAACCTCCGCGCATGCCCAGTAGCTCCCCTTGCGCAGAAGCCTGTAAGCAAAGCATTCCCTATCGGGCAGGCAGGAGTGCTTCCCCTCTCCGTTTAGTCTCCGCGCTGCGTTTGCAGTGAAGGAGAAAAGAATCAGTGAAGGAAGTTTAAGTGAACGAATGAATGAAGGGCTTTCCTCCTCCTCATCTGTGACCTCTTCTCTCCCTCCTTCCTTTCTTCGGCTCTATTTCTGTCTAGACCTGAGGGGCCTGAGGCTATGAGGAGTTGTGGGAGTTGGAGGCCAAAACACCTAGAGGGAGGGAGGGCCCAAGTTTGCCCAGGCCGCGCTGCCTGTATTCAACCTCATTTGAACATTTTGGCTGTTTTTCTATTTACATTTAAATTGGGATCCTAATTTTGGACTTATGGGAGACTCCTATGAATTATGAGTCGGGTGATAGGTAACATATTCTGATTTTGATGCATTTACATTGCATTTCTTGTTGATTATTATACAGTTCTGCTTAATATTGTCATACAATATAATACAAATACAATATAACAATAGAATAATGATATATTTTATATTACATGTAATATTACAAACAATATTGCAGTATAGTGGTATTGTACAAAATAGTAATATATAATATTTTATCTTACTTTATTTTGGGTTATTTGAGTTTTATAGGAGTCATGAAAATATTTAGTAGAGGATAATTTTATTTTAATAAACAATTTTATTATTTTATAATAATAATATAATAGAATGTTACATTATATTATAATGTCAATATATTATAATATAATAATATTGTAATGTAGTGTAATATAATTATGATATAATATAGTATGAGTATGGTATAATATATTGTATATACATTGATACAATATAATACTACTAATGGTATTGTGATATTATAATTGTATATTTGTTTTACATGGGG
Organism: Anolis apletophallus; assembly: GCA_030556195.1. Taxonomy (NCBI): domain Eukaryota; kingdom Metazoa; phylum Chordata; class Lepidosauria; order Squamata; family Anolidae; genus Anolis; species Anolis apletophallus. The sequence continues at coordinate 152,766,183 of JARBWK010000005.1, read as the reverse complement.
GGCGGCAAAATAATGTTTTTGGGGGGGGGCACCAAAATAATATTCGCCTACCATTTAAAATTACCTTAGACCGCCCCTGGGCAGTGTAGCACAGCAGTTCTCGTTTGTGCCTGGGGGCAGGGGACAGGACCGGGGCCCCATTGGCATTAGGGCCAGCAGCAGTTGAGAGAGATTCAGAGGAGGATTTGGAAGGGCTGGAAGAAGGAGAGTTTCCCATCGCTGGGCCTCCTTCTCCCACAGAAAGTTTGGCCTGGGATGAAGGTTGGCCTGACCCTTACGAGAAATAGATAACCAGGTGCAAATGGAAAGCAGTGATAGTGAAACTTATGAACGGCCGGGGGAGAGGTTCACAGGATCCTTGAGTGAAAACATGGAAGAGGGTGGCTGGGAAGAATCTAGGGAGGAGAGCTCTCACGGAGATAGGGCAGCAGTTGGTGGGAGGCAAGGCCGTACTTTCGAGAGGAGACGGGACATCGAGACGAGCAGGTGGGGCTGGTACCATAGCCTAGACAGGCCGAGGTCCGTCAGCAGAGATTGGAGACAACGGAGCCTAGAGAGTCGCGGACCTCGGCAGAATGATTAAGTATAGGATCCGTGGGAATGGATCCTCAGTACTTCGGCCACGTCTCATCTGAGCAGACGTGAAGCGAAGCTGGTCCACGGAGCTAGGTTGGCTAGTGGATTACCAAGTCTTGTATTGCATCTTGTACCTTGCCTTGTTCCTGAATCCGCATTGCTGTGCGGAGCCTTGCCAAGTCTTTTGGATACTTTACCAAGTTGTCTTGGACATTTGATTGCCTTTTGCCTTGGATTTGCTTTTGCTATTTTTATGGACAATATACCTTTTGAATTGTTTTTATATATTCAATAAAGTAGTTAGCCTTCAGTCCGTCTCTGTGTGTGTGATTAAGGGGCCGGTCAAGTCCGTGCATCGTGACAGGCAGGACTTTCCCCCGGCTCCTTCTTGCTCGCGCCGGCTCCGCCCCCCACAAGCGGCCCTGCCCCCGCAAGTGCCCCCGCCCCCCACAAGTGGCCCCACTCCCTCAAGCGGCCCTGCCCCCTCGGGGGCGGCACTTACAGAGTGTGGCCTAGGGCGCCACAAAACGTTAATCCGGGCCTGAGTCATCTGCCAATTCTCTCTAGAATTCCCAGTTCGTTGAGAGAGATTAGCATGAGAAGCAACCTAAATTAAATATATTTGCTTAATGCAACAGGTACATAGCTTTGTCATTAACAGTTTTTCTGTTGCTATTGGTGACTATAAGTTGTCAACAGGTGGTGGCTTTTAGTTCATGGTTTGAGGCATGTTCCTCAGTATACTCATAGGCATTAGGAGGAAAATGCATTATCTGCAGGTTGAGAATTGGTAGATCACACACACTCCTCCCTAGGAATCAGTGATCCTTACAGACTCACCAGGCCTAATGGGAAATAACTGTTCTGGATTTGTTGTGTGTAATTTATCTTTTCCCCATGTTTAAATGGTTCTCCCCCAGGTGCTAAAGGTATTAGCAAAGGTACTTCAGTTCCATTAATGTGAAGAAAAATATTCTAGTATTCACAGAATAAACATTGATCAGCATGCTCATTTTGCTATTCATATCTAGGAAGGTGGGCGCACAGCTTCTCTACCTTGAGAATGAAGCTGTTGTTCAGGGGAGCATGGTCTGTCATTTCAAGAAGCATTTTAAAAGAACTTGGATAACAATGTTTAACCCCAGCCACTCACACCCAAACTGAGATTCAAAGGAATTGATACAAGGGCGGTTCAATAAGTCATGACTTTTTACATTTCCCACCTCTTAACTGAAAGGGCAACACTGCTCCTGTCAACAGGCACCTGTCAGTTGACTCCTGTCAAAATTTGAACAGGCTGCGTCATTTAGTTTCTGTTTGACAGCCATTGATAGCAGACTACCGCGTGACATGAGGAGAAAATGGGAAAAAGTGAATTTTGTATGCTCATTAGGCATTATTTTTTGCGGAAAAACCATCACTCAAACCAAGGCTAAGCTTGATAAATACTATGGGGACTCTGCACCACCACTTTCAATGGTAAAAAAGTGGTTTACTGAACTTTGTTGTGGCCGTACAAGCACGGAAGATGCCAAACATTCTGGACGCCCAGTTGAGGTCTCTACACCCGAAACAATTGAAAAAAAATTCACGATATGGTGTTGGCCGATCGGAGATTGAAAGTGTGAGAGATTGTGGAAGCCATAGGCATCTCACATGGCTCAGCGATTTCAATTTTAAATGATAACTTGGTTATGAGAAAGCTTTCCGCAAGATGGGTGCCGTGTTTGCTCACAATCGACCACAAACGCAATCGTGTGACAATTTCTCAGGAGCGTTTGGCATTTTTCAACCACAATATGGACGGGTTTTTGCCCTGTTTCGTAACCGTGGACGAAACTTGGATCCACCAAAACACACCAGAGGCCAAACAGCAGTCAAAACAGTGGGTTTCTCGGGGTGAATTGGCGCCAAAGAAGGCCAAGGTGGGTTTGTCAGCCAATAAAGTCATGGCGACCGTTTTTTGGGATGCACGCGGTATAATCCACATTGACTACCTTCAAAAGGGTAAAACAAACAATGGCGAATATTATTCCAACTTATTGGGTCGATTTAATGAGGATTTGAAAAAAAAAACACGACCACATTTGGCCAAGAAAAAGGTTCTCTTGAACTAGGACAATGCAAGGGTGCACACATGTGTGGTTGCCATGGCAACAATCCATGAATTGGGATACGAATTGCTCCCTCATCCACCCTATTCTCCGGATTTAGCGGCGGAAAGAGATTTGACTCCAACAATGAAATCGTCTCACAAACAAATACCTATTTTGATGACCTCGACAAATCTTATTTTTTGGAAGGGATAAAAAAAAATGGAGAAACGTTAGACAAAGTGTATAGAGCTCAAAGGAGACTACGTTGAAAAATAGAATGATTTCTTTTCCAAAAACCTGTGTTTCATTCAAAAAGTCACAGACTTATGGACCTGCCCTCGTAGCATCAATTCAAGAATTCAGTATGAGTATAATTTGTGAAAGTGACCACCACCACGCACCTGCATTCCATCACAACCGTGCAAATTGACTGAGAACAGCCTTTAAAACATATTGTCAGAGTGTTTCCCAGAAAGGAGCTTGGGGCATATGTCGCAGATTGCTATGCAAGTCCAAGGTTCTTAGGCCCTGATTTGCTTAATAATTCTGGACTTATTGATTTATAGATGTTTCCAGGAAGCAATTGAAGGTCTTTTAAATCACATTGAACGCTAGAGACAAGGGGACATACTCAGTGACACACTCTCAAAAATTTCAAGGATGGAAACAGGACACGTGTGACCAAGCATCATTACAGTATAGTCAAAATGGCAGAAGTTCTTATTGAGGAACAACGCTTCGGCTAGCATAGAGTACAGCAGTTTTCTTTTCTCTGATCCTACTGGGAAGGGTAGGATCAACCTCTGGGTGAGGTCATCTGGAGTTTTGGAGTTGGGTGCCATCTCTATGCAGATGACACACAACTCTACTTATCTTTTCCACCTCATTCCAAGGAAGCTCCCCAGATTCTGGATCAGTGTCTGACAGCTGTGATGGACTGAATGAGGGCCAACAAACTGAGACTTAATCCAGACAAGACAGATGTCCTCCTGGTCATTTGCGAAACCAATCAGAGTCAGGCCCGGATTAACAGTTTATGGCGCCCTAGGACACACTCTGGGAGCGCCGCCCCGGGGGGGGGGTGTGCTTGCGGGGGGTGGGGCCGCTTGCGGGCATGCGCAAGTGGTGCGGCGTCCTCCACCATGTTCCTGGGTGCCACCCGGGAACTTATTTTTTAAAATAAAGTTTATTGATTTTCATAAGATAGTACAGACAAACAACATACAACCATCTCGAGTCGAGATGGGGGTTCCGAAAGTTTCGGAGGAACAGAAAAGAAAGTCAGAAAGATAGAGCTTGAGATGAAGAGTAAGGCTAACAGTGAGGGAAGGGCCGGGGCCTTTCCCTCGTGTTGAGTGCTGTAGCTGAAAGATAGAAAAGGGGTGTGAAAAGCGTGCTCGTGTTCGGAGGTCGAGGGTTTGGTTCCAGGCCCGCTCTTTTCTATTCGACTATCTCTTAGTCCTCCTTTGCGTCCTGAGGGTACAGAGGGGGGGAAGAAAGTTGAATCATTCTGTCTCTATGTCATGTTTAGCTCTACATTAAATTCCCTTTTACAGTAAGTTCTAATTTTTAACCAATCCATTGTCTCTTTATCTTTGATGTCATCCCGGCGCAGTTTCTCGCTTAAGGCCAGCATCTGGATAGCTCCCCAAAGTTTGGAGAACCAGGTTTCTTTCGTGGGGGTTCTGCCTCTTTCCATTGTTGGGCGAGCCATTCTCGCCATGGTTGTGCAGAGAGTAAAAGTTCTCCAGTCCTCTTTAGGAAAGCTTCTATCTTTTATCCCCAGTAAGAAGAGGTCGGGTTTCCTTGCTACTTTCCATCCCAATATTTTATTAATTTCTAGTTGGATCATTTTCCAGTATTTGATTGTTTTGTCACACATCCACCATACGTGGAAGAAGGTGCCAGTTGAAGTGCATCTCCTGCACTTCGGGTTAAGATTTTTATATATCTTAGCTAGTTTGGCTGGGGCCAAGTGCCACCTATAGATCATCTTGACCCAGTTTTCTTGGTAGGCATAACTGGCGACACTACCCACATTCTCTTTCCATACTTGTGTCCATGTTTCCTTATTGATTTTATATCCTAGGTTTCTAGACCAGCTCTTCATGTATCCCTGTCTTGGTTGTTCTCTGTTTCCCATTTTAATAACACCTTGTAGATTTTTCCTACGATTTTCTGGTTTTACCCAGTAAAATTTCTTCTAGTTCATTGCTATTCTCCTCAAATCCTCTTTTAAGTCTACTTTGAATTTCTCTTTTATTTGGAGATAGGAAAACCAGCTCAACACTATCCTTTCTAATTTCAGTTGTTCCATACTTTTGAGCACATATTTTTGCCCATCCCACTCTATAAGTTCCCTATATTGGGTCCATTTTCTGCTTCCTAGTTCCCTGATCCTGAACGCCTCTGTTGGGGATAGCCATAGAGGAGTTTTTTTGTACCTCTTTTTCCAATATTTTGTCCATACTCTAAGTATCGCGTCTCTAGTGTAGTGGTTCTTAAATCCCAAGCGTCTGCCTTGATTTTATCATATCCCATATAAGCGTGAACCCGAACCTTAGGTCATGGCCCTCTAGGTTTAGCATCCTGTCCACAAGAATTTTGACATATCCCTCGTCCAAATTTTGAATTGGTCCTCTTTTTTTTTATAATTGGTATGGTGGAGAAAAGAAAGTTGATTCTGGGTAGGATCATCATTTTGAGTGACGCTACTTTTCCCATCAATGATAGGTTAAGTTTCTCCCCATTTCCCTAGATCTTTTGGATTGCTTTCCACAATTCTGTATAATTGTTTTTAAATAGCTGGGAATTTTGGATGTTAAGTTAATTCCTAAATATTTCACTTTACTTGCTATTTTAACTCCTGAGATGTCTTCCAGCTTCTGTTTCTTTTCTCCACTCAAATTTTTTACTATGAATTGGGTTTTATTCTTATTTATTTTGAGGCCAGCTATCTCACCAAATTCTTCAACTTTCTTCATCCATAGCTGGATGGTTTCTATTGGGCTTTGTATAATTAAGACAACGTCATCCATGAAAGCTTTCACTTTTGTTTTTCCTTTCCTATCTGCACCCCTTTGAGATTGTCATCCTCCCTGATGGTATTTAGCAGTACCTCTAGCATAAGGACGAATAGCAGGGGGGACAGTGGACATCCTTGCCTTACTCCTTTTTGGATCTCTAACTTTTCAGTTTTCCCTTGATTGATTATTATTTTGGCTGTTTGTTTCTGGTAGATAGCCTGGATTGTGTTCTCCATCTGAAAGCCCATGTCTAATTCTTTTAGGAGCAATTTGAGATAATCCCAGGAGATTTTATCAAACGCTTTTCAGCGTCCATGAACATTATAGCAGCCTCTTTTGTCTATGTTTTTGTCAAAATATTCTATCACATTAATTATATTTCTTATGTTAGTTTTTAGTTGTCTTCCTGGGATGAATCCATTTTGGTCCTCTTTTATCCAATGTTTCAAAAATTCCTTTAGTCTTTCTGCTATAATTGTTGTAAAGATTTTGTAATCAAAGTTAAGAAGCGCTATTGGTCTGTAATTCACTGGGTTATCTCTTTCCTTGCCCTGTTTCCCGATTAATGTTAAATTGGCCTCCCTCCAGGTTTCTGGGACTATGCCTTTTGTAATACATCATTAAATATTTTCCCCAGTATTTCCTGCAGATCTTCCTGGAATTCCTTGTAATATTCAGCAGAGAACCCATCTGGTCCGGTTGCTTTTCCATTTTTCAGTTTGTTAATTGCTTTTTAATTTCTTCTTTTGAGATCTCTTTATTTAAATTTACTCTTTCCTCCTCTGTTATTCTCTCTAGTTTCCTTTCTCCTAGGTATTTCACAATTTTTTTCTATATCTATATCATCCTTCTTATATAATTCTGTGTAAAAGTCGAGCATTGCTTTCCTAATTTCTGGGTTAGTTTTATGTTCTACCTGTCCAATTTTAATTTTTGGGATGTGGTTTCTAACTCTCTTTTCTCTTAATTGCCATGCTAAGTATCTTCCTGGTTTATTGGCCGATTGGAATTGCTTTTGCTGTAAGTATTTTAAGTTTTTTTCCATCTTATTCATCTCGTAAATTTCTAGCTGTTTTCTCAGGGCACCGTTTTTTTCCTTCAGGTTTTTACATTTTGGATTCCTCTTTAACTCTCGCTCACTTATCTCAATTTGTGTTTGCAAGTCTAACAGTTCCTTCTGCCATTTTTTTTCCTGATGGCCTGTTGTTTTAAAAAAAACCCTCATATATGCTTTACTAGCATCCCAAATAATTCTAATATTTTCAAAGTCTCTGCTGTTTATTACCAGGAACTCCTTGATTAGTTTATGTGCTTCCTCTTTAATTTTCTTATCTTTCATTAGGTCGGCCGGGAATCTCCAGGAGAACTCCCTTACACTTGGGAACCACCCGGGAACTTATTTATTTATTTATATTTATTTATGCTTCAAACTTGTATACCGCCACTCCCCGAAGGCTCAGAGCGGTTTACAACAATTGAGGTACAAAATGGTGAAAGGGAGTAGGGAAAGGGGAAGGGGAAAGAGTCCAGTGACGATGGCCAACTAAGGTGCCATCCTGCCATCGAAGGGTAGCAGGCGGGGAGACCCCAGTAGGATCGCCGGTACCCAGGTACGAACAGAGGACAGCACCCGCAGACTCCCAAGCGGGCGTCTGTGTTGGATGGTCTGGCACGCCCGTAAAGGGTCCACATCGGCTGCACCGGCCTCCACAGTGGCCGGATTTACCGGTCGAAGTTCTGGCTGTCTATGAGGAGGAAGGAAGGGAAACCCCCGGGCAGCCGCTGCAGCACCCAGGAACGCCGTGTCGGCGGGGCTGGGTGACATCAGGTGCGGCAGTGAGGAGGAAGAGGCAGAGCGAAGCCGCGTCAGAGCCCTAGGGGCGGGACTTCACTCCGCTTCCTCCTCCTCACCGCCTCGCGCCTGACGTCACCCAGCCCCTTCACTGAAGGAAGGAGCGGCGCTCGCGTGAGCGACAAACAGGCAGACGGAAGTCCCACCCCTAGGGCGTCTGACGTGGCTTCCCCCCACCTATTTGTCGCTCGCGCAGGTGCGAGCGACTTCCTTCAGTGAAGGAAGGAGGGGCGGGGCCGACGCGAGCGACGAACGAACAGGTGGAGGGAAGCCACGTCAGATGCCCTAGGGGCGACGGGACTTCCCTCCGCCTCCTCCCCGCTCGCGTCGGCCCCACCCCTTCTTCCTTCACTGCGCAGGCGCAGAAGCAAGTGCCTGAAGATCGAACTTTTTAAAAAATATATTATTATTTTAATTTTGGGGGGTCCAGACCTGCTGCTCCCCCATGGCTGCCTCCCTAGGCCATGGCCTAGGGTGGCCTTATGGGTAATCCGGGCCTGATCAGAGTATAGTAGGGTGATAACCTATGCTCAAGGAGTCCAGCAAACACAGCTGGAAAAATGGAAGGGTAGAGATTACAATCTGGGAGACATCTTTATTTCAACTCTTCCTTCAGGCAGGAATTCAAAGGTAGTGGTCTTAAGTGGCTGATCTTATTTTCCTTGCACTGATTACAGGGGCGGTCCGACGTATACTCGAAGTAAGCGGCCGCTTAGGGTGCCAACTTCTGGGAAGGGCGCCATCTTCTGGGAAGGGCGCTGCCACGCCGGCTGCGCCGCTGTAGCAAACCTCCCTGCTGCTGCGTCGGCTTCAGAGCCTGGCCTGCAGGAGCTTCTGGGCATGCGCGGATATTTTCTTTTTTTTAAAAGAATATTTCTTTTATTATTTCAAAGTTTATAACATCCATACAAACATATACATAAAAACACAGTGCCCTGTGCATGTGACCCTCCCCCCTCACAACCATCCATACCCCTCCACCCCTGGCATGCGCGGGGATTTTCGCACATGCGCAGTGGCTCCGGAGCTGAAGTTGAGCTCCGGAGCCACTGCGCATGCCCAGAAGCTCCTGCAGGTGCTGAAGCCAAAGCCTGTAAACACGGCATGTCAGCACTCCGTCCGTATTCGGCACGCAGGGAGCGGAGGCAAAGGGAGAGGCTTAGCGGACGGAGTGCTGAAGTGACGTGTTTACAGGCTTCGGCTTCTGCGCCTGCAGGAGCTTCTGGGCATGCGCAGAAGCTCCTGCAGGCGCAGAAGCCTGTAAACACGTCACGTGACGCAATTGGGCAGGCAGGGGGCGGAGGCAAAGGGAGAGGGGGCAGAGACAAAGGGAAAGGGGTGGAGACAAAGGGGGGCGCCAAAGTAATGTTCGCTTACCATATAAAATAACCTTAGACCGCCCCTGACTGATTATATCGATAATATTGTGGGAGTACACAGCAGAAGGCCCTCCCTGTGGTGGAATACTCCTGCCTTTAGAGGCCTGATTGGCACCAACACTCATGTCATTCTAGTGCCAAGCAAAAACAGGACATTTTATTAAAGCCTTAGGAGTCTAATGAATTCCGTCCAATTCGTTCATGGGTTATGGTTGGTGTAATTTTAATTTGTTTTAACTAGTTTTCAGTTGACCGGTTCCAAATGATTTTTTATTGTTTGAAATTTATTTTATTGTAAGCTTCTCTGATGGGATGGGATAGAAATATTAATGAATCAATATTATCAGCCTGCCTTACGAGATTGCTGTGGAGTCTGCTGAGAAACTAGATGCTTTGAGTGCTTGGAAGAAACATGGCAAGGGATCGGACTGGTTGGCCTCTTTCAACTCCATGATTCTACAAAATATCAAATATTATTCTTGGTTCCAAACAGGAGTGGGAAACATTTAGATTCCCAGGCATTTTGGAGAAAAGCGCTCTTAGAGCCCTTCCACGCAGCCATATAACTCAGGATATCAAGGCAGGTGATCCACAATATTGGCTTTGAACTGGGTTATCTGAATCCACACTGCCGTATTGGATGGGGTGGGGTTACACAGCCTGTGTTGGATGGGGTTACACTCCCCCTGAAGACGCAGGTTCGCAGCTTGGGAGTGATCCTGGATTCATCGCTGAGCCTGGAAACCCAGGTCTCGGTGGTGGCCAGGGGAGCTTTTGCACAGTTAAGACTCATGCGCCAGCTGCGCCCATACCTTGGGAAGTCTGATCTGGCTACAGTCGTCCACGCTCTGGTCACATCCCGAATAAATTACTGCAATGCACTCTACGTGGGGCTGCCTTTGAAGACAGTTCGGAAATTACAACTAGTCCAACGGGCTACATAGATTACTAACTGGAGCTACATACAGGGAGCATACAACCCCCCTGTTGTGTTGGCTCCACTGGCTGCCTGTCCACTTCCGAGCTCAATTCAAAGTGCTGGTTTTGACCTTTAAAGCTCTATACGGTTCTGGCCCAGCTTACTTGTCCGAACGCATCAACCGCTACATCCCATCTCGTAACTTAAGATCTTCCGGGGAGGCCCTGCTCTCGCTCCCGCCAACTTCGCAAATGTGGTTGGTGGGGACGAGAGAGAGGGCCTTCTTGGTGGTGGCTCCCTGTCTGTGGAATGCGCTTCCTAGCGACATACGTTCAACCCCATCCCTCCTGGCATTCAGGAAAAAAGTGAAATCCTGGCTGTGGGACCAGGCGCTTGCACACTAGCACAAGGCAGCACTTTGGACTGGATTTTAATGGCAAATTGGTGGATATGGCTCAACCCCTCGGGGGTTGAGAAGAGCGCGGTAAAAATGCTGGAAATAAATAAATAAATATAATACAGTTCAATGTGGGTTTTGTACTGCTGTGTGGAAGGGGCCTTAGTTTTTGCATTGATCTACATCCGTCATTCCCAAAGTGGGCGCTACTGCCCCCTGGAGGGCGGTGCAGCGATCCAAGGGGGCGGTGGGGAGCCCCAGTACGGACAAGCCCCAGAATGAGGGAGGAGGAGGGAAAGGCAAGCCTTCCTCAGCGGCAGAGGAGGAGGAGGGAGCCCCAGCGGAAGGCTTTTCCGCGGCCTTGTTCTCCTTCTCCTTTGTCCCATGCGTGGCCGTGGGGGCGGGGGCAGCGGCGGAAGGAGGCAGAAAAGCTGTGTATGGGGCAAGGGGGGAGGTGAAAGGCGCACTCCTCTCCCCTTTCTCTCTTGCCCTCCGTGCGCCTTCCTCGGTGGCAGCGGTGGTAAAGGCACGCACAGGGCTTGGAAGGAGGGATAGGCATGCACCTTTCTCTTCTCCTTCATGCGCCTTTCCTACCTCTGCCACCAAGGAAGGCACACGCGGGATACAAAAGAGCAAGGGGAGAGGAGCGCGCCATTCCCTCCCCCCTTGTTGGGGCTCCCTCCTCCTCTGTCGCCGCCGTTGCCGCTGAGGAAAGCTCACGCGCCACAAAGGGGGGGGGGGAGGAGGGAAAGACAGAAGGGACTAGATGACCCTATGAGTTTCTTACAGCCTTCTTCATTAGTGTTGTTGTTATTACTACTACTATTATTAAGACTATTATTGAGACTGGGTGGCCATCTGTCAGGGGTACTTTAATTGTGCTTCTGCTGCATGAAGGTAGAAGGATGTTGGACTAGATGGTCTTTAGAGGTCCCTTCAAACATTATTACTATTATTATAATTAATAAATTTCTAGGGGGGCGCTGAGTAAAAAAAATTCTGGAAAGGGGGCGGTAGGCCAAAAATGTTTGGGAACCACTGATCTACTGATCAGTGATTTATTTAAATAAATTACTGATTTATTTAAATTATATCACGATATGTATATGCCGCCCTTCTTCTCAAGCCCGAAGGGGACTCAGAGTGACTCACAAGGAAATGCAAATACAATGAACTATATTACTGCCACAGTACAACATCAATATTACATACTAGCTTGGGGACCCAGCCCTGCCCGGGTTATTTGAGAAAGGCGTTGTGTGCCAAGTTTGGTCCTTATCAGTTGTTTATTTGGCTCGCAGTGGTCTCAGGAAGTGAGTGAATGTACTTCAAGTCCCAGAATCCATGGTCCATCCTCCTCCAAATTGCACCAGAATGTAGAGTGGGTCATGGGGGTTCTGTGTGCCAAATTTGGTCTTGATCAGTTATTGGATGAGGGTCGCAGCAGTCTTGGGAAGTGAGTGGAGGTACTTCAAGTCCCATCATCTGTGGTCCATGCTCCTTGATACTGCACCAGGATGTAGAATGAGCCATGAGTACTCTGTGTGGCAAGTTTGGGCCAGGTTTGTGATTTGTAGGGGCTGCAGTGGTCTGTGGGAAGTGAATTGGGTGAAGGTACTGCAAATCCCATCATTTGTGGCCCATCCTGCCTTAAACTGCACCAGGATGTAGAGTGGGTCATGGGGGCTCTCTGTGCCAAGTTTGGTCTTTATCTGTCTTTGTTGGGGGCCACAGTGGTCTCTGGGAACAGAAGGGTTGGAAAGTACTCCAAGTCCCTTCATCCATTGTCCGTGGTCCCCCAAACCTCCGCAGGATGTGAAGGCAGTCATGGGGGTTATGTGTGCCAAGCTTGGTCTTGATCAGTCATTGGATGAGGGTTGCAGCGGTCTCGGGAAGTGAGTGGAGGTACTTCAAGCCCCATCATCCATGCTCTGCTCTTATCCAAACTGCACCAGGATATAGTGCGTCATGGGGGCTCTGTGTGCCACGTTTGGTATTTATCGGTCTTTCTTGGGGGCCACAGTGGTCTCTGGGAACCAAAGTGCTTGGAAGTACTACAAATCCCATAATCCGTGGTCCATCTTTCCCAAACTGCACCAGGACGTAAAGGGCATCATGGGGGTTATGTGTGCCAAGTTTGGTCCAGGTCCGTCACCCGTGCTGGTCAGAGTAAGTGAGTGAAGGTACTGCAAGTCCCATTATCTGTGGCCCACCCTCCTTCAAACTGCACCAAGACGTAAAGTGGGTCTTGGGTGTTCTGTGTGCCAAGTTTGGTCTTGTTATCTCATTGTTGGGGCTGCAAAGTGTTTTGGACTTAAACTCCCACCATGCCTGACTGCCTCAGGCCTTTTCCTTACCCCCCTCTGCCATTGTAGAGTGTCGGAATGTTGGTGGTGGTAGCCAATCAGAGGCGTTATGCAAATAATCCCACAATGGGAGCCAATCAGAAAGCCGCCACATATCCTTCAGCCCTCCTGCCCTCTGCACACATATGTACATACATACAAACATTCTTTTATTATTATATATACAGATATAAGAGGTATGCACAAAAGTGCATATAAGAGGTATGCACAAAAGTGGCATGCCTCTTATAAAACCCTGGTTGGCTTGCTAAACCAAAACATCATTCCTTTTCCTTGGTTATAAATTAAGTATTACTATGCAGGATTTGAAGAAGAACATGATTGTGGCATCAGCTGGGGTTTAACTAATAAGGGGCAGTGAGTCTGGGCAGGGGGAGATAATCCACAAACAAGAAGTAGCTCATTCTGGCAATGTAGATATCAGGATTGCTTGAGTTTGTTCAGGAACCTTTGATGTGAGGTTTAATTTCACCCACACAGTTATAGTCTGCTGTGTTGTATTAAGTATAACACATCCAGCTGGCACATGAAAGTCAATTTGATTCCAATATATTGGCTTTATATACTTCTACATACACTGACACTTTTTATATACACTGACAAGTCTTCCAGCAAAACTTCTCTGTTGCCAATGACCACATCAGCTTCCGCTATCATCATCTACAGTTGGCAACATTAGTTGAATCTATAAACAGGAGTGGGCAGCTGTGGTGAGTGCAGAAGCTAATTTGTGCCCTCACAGTGGGATGCACAATTTTTCTGTTGTTTTTGGCTGAAAATATGAATTAGATATTGCTTCCAGTTGCATTTTCAGGGTTTGTGGGCAGCTGGAACGGGTTGGAGGTGTGGGATATTAAATGCAACCCACTGGTAGGGCTGGTTCGTCCATTAGCCGGACTACGCAGGCGCGTAGGGCGACGTCACCCGGGAGGGGCAATGTCACCCGGGAGGGGTGCCACCGCGCTGGCTCCCCGCCGCCCGTGCTGCGCTGCCCCGCCCCGCCCTGCCGTTGCACCGGCCAGGCCTCTGCAGCCGGCTCCGTGGCCTGTGCCGCGCCGCCGCACCGGCCGGGCCTTTATTAGGCCAGCCGTGCTTCTGCGCATGCGCAAAAAAGCTCTGCGCATGCGTACTGGCTCCAGAGCGCAACTCCCGCTTTGGAGCCAGTGCGCGTGTGTGCAGTTTTGCGCATGCGCATTGGCCTCCAAAGTGGGAGGCACGCTCTGGAGTCAGTGCGCGTGCACACAGATTGGCGCATGCGCACTGGGCTCCCCTCGGGAGCAACTGGGGGGGGGCGCATTTTTTTTCCGCGTACCCCCCGGGAACAGATAGGTCCGCCCCTGCCCACTGGTGCTGCAAGTCTCCTGTAGGAATGATAATTGGGGAGGAAAAATGCCCCCAATAAATCTTGTGAACATTTTATTTATTTATTTATTTTATTTCACAATATTTATATGCCGCCCTTCTCAACCTCGAAGGGGACTCAGAGCGGCTCACAAGCAGGGGTGGATCTCAGTGGAGGCAGAGTAAGTGGCCGCCTCAGGGTGCCACATGGCCAAGGGTACTGTCAAAGACAGCTGTAAGATCTAATAATACAAGCAATGCCGATCCACCTCGGTCAAGCTGGCATCGGAGCTGATTTTGAATTCCTGCGTGGAGAATAGGCTAATCTATTTTCTCAAGCCAATGGGTAAACCACCAAAGCTGATCACAAGACAAGATAGCCTCTACAGCAGGGGTGGGCATCCGGCAGCCCACAGGCCGTATCCGGCCCTTTGGGCAATCCCATCCAGCCCGCGGCTTCGTTGCTGAAGCGAGGAAGCTGCCCGGGGTTGCGCGGCTTCGTTGCGCGGCGGGGCTTGCTACAGAAGTCTTCCTGGAGCTGCAACGAGGGAGAGCAATGCACTGTGCTCCCTGCATCCCTTCCATAGCAACCCTGCCTCCCGCGCGATGTCGCCTGTGACCTCATCGCGCAGGAGGCGGGGCTTTTTACGGGAGGGATGCAGGGAGCAAAGTGCAACGAAGGGGCTTCCTCAGGAATTTCTTCTGCAGCCGCAGCGACGAAGGAGAGAAGGCCTCTCTTCTTCGTCGCTGCAGCTGCAGAAGAAATTCCTGAGGAAGCCCCTTCGTTGCACTTTGCTCCCTGCATCCCTTCCGTAAAAAGCCCCGCCTCCTGCGCGATGAGGTCACAGGCGACATGGCGCGGTAGGCGGGGCTTGCTATGGAAGGGACGCAGGGAGCACAGTGCGTCGCTCTACCTCGTTGCAGCTCCAGGAAGACTTCTGTAGCAAGCCCCGCCTCCCGCGCGATGCCGCCTGCGCCCTCAGCACCGCCGCCATGGGCCTCAAATGCTTCTCGCTGGGCTCGGAGCTCAAAGGGGAGCCCTTCCACCTCAGCTCTGCTGCCAGTGCCTTCTACTCGGGGCTGCTCTTGGCCGCCGGCCTCTCGCTCCTCAGCCAGCTCTGAGCCCAGCGAGAAGCACTTGAGGCCCACGGCGATGGTGCTGAGGGCGCAGACGAGGAGGAAGCAGCTGGAGAGCGTGGCGCAGGCTCCACGGGTGCCTCGCTTCATCCTCCGCTGCCATCTGCTCCTCTCCCACGCCTCCTCCTCCTCCCCGCCACCGCCTCCTTCCGCGCCGCCGCCTCGTCCTCATCCTCCCATGTCTTCCTCCCTCAACGCCCTTCTCCCTGGGCAGGGCAATCAGCTGGGGAAGGGGGAGCCAGGATTTTGCGGGGGAGTTTGGCGGGGGGCAGCCTCCGAAGAGGGTCTTCCCTACCAAACCTTTGTATTGTTATCCCAATAACCCCATTAATGTGGGATATATTGAGCATGGTGATCAGATCATGATATGAATAAACACAACAGTTTAAATAATGTACCAGTAAGGCCTTCTGACCACCCTGAGTCATTCAGGGGCTGGCCCCTTAGCCCCCCTGGCTTGGCTGTCTTGGAGGCCTGCAGGATCCTTGCCCTCTCTTCAGGATGTCAGATCCTTCATCTTCAGGATGTCAGCCTTCATCTTGGTTCGCGCCTTTTCTTATTGAATTTAATTTAATTTTAGTGGTTTTTATTATCATTTTATAATAATTTTATAATAATAATAATATAATAAATAATATAATATAATAATGTTATATTATATAATTTCAATATATTATAATGCCTATATATACACACTCTAATATAATAATTATGATATTAATACTAATAATATAGGAATATTTCTTGATATATGAATATGTTAATATTAATGATGTGTAATATATAGTAATTATAGTAAATAAATAAATATGTGCGGCGCTCCATAATATTTTCTGGCTCTCATGTGGCCCCTTGGAAAATATAATTGCCCACCCCTGCTCTACAGAGAGAGAAGCTTATCTACAGAGAGAGAAGGAGTTTTCTACATCCATCAGTACAGATGGTGCTACTGTTAATTGCCCATTCCCCTTCCCATTGGCCTGCTACCTTCTTCCCTGCCCATCGTTATACTTTCCTCATTCTCTCCATTTCCACAAGAATGTCAGATGATGCTGTAGAACAGGGGTGCTCAGAACGGTGATCGCGATCACCAGGGTGATCTTCGGGCCTCATCCTGGTGATCTTCAGGCCCCTGACCAGTTTTTTTGCTGTTGGTCCTCTTCACGCGCCCCTACACGCTGCAAAGAAGTCCTCCGTCGTTGCTCCTCCCCGCTCCCGGCTCACACGCCGCCTCCAAAAGCTCCAGAGTCCAAGAGGCAGAATGGGCCCCCTCTTTTGGATTCCTCCTCCTCCCTCCGTCCTTCTCCAGCCACTCAGAGTCATAGGAGACCAAAGGGGGCGGGCCTGGATGACGCGATGCATGGCTGGCCCCGCGCGCATGCGCAGAAGTGCCCATTCTGCCTCTCGGACTTCTCGTGAGCTCTTGGAGGCGGCACGCATGCTGGCGGCGTGGAAATAGGAGCAACGACAGAGGAGAAGAAGGACGCTTTGGGGTAATTTCCTTACCGCATCTCAAAGGTCGGTCTTTTTACTTTGGGGTGGGTGCTTGATTGTTCTGTGGCATGTCTCTTCGTTTATTTTTAATGTTTAAAAATGGCTTGATTGTACTTTTAGTCTCTTTTTATTTTTAAAAAGCCTCTCTGCTTGCTTTGTTCCTTGAGAAATATATGTTGGGGAATATGGAAATGTGGGAGAAATGGGGTGGTTGGATGTATTTTTATGCTCTGTTTTATATTGTTGTTATTAAATTGAAATGTTGATGTTTTATAACTTCATTTCATGTAAACTGCCCCGAGCCTGCTGGAAGGAGCGGTACGTAAAAATGAATAATAAATATAAATAAATAAATAAGAAAATAGTTATACGTTTTACATTTCTGGGTAGGTGATCTTTGGGACTTGGTTTTTTAATCAGTAGCTCCCATGCTGAAAAAGTGTGAGCACCCCTGCTGTAGAAGGTACACAGTGGTGGAACTGGTTCATAAGCAAAGGGCTGTACAAGAACCGCTCTGAAACCTTTTCGAACAGACGGCTGTTACAGAGACTTCTACACATGGGAAGGCTTAGTTTAAGGTTTTCATATCAACCAGTCTCAGGAATAGGACTCTGTTCAACAAGGTGAGCTTGGATTGTGGCAATACCAAAATTAACACCCATTTCTGATTCCCAAGCCAAATGGGTGACTGGCTCAATTAGGGATGTTTGTCCTGGCTTTCCTTGTCAGCACATGCATTTATAGGATGGCATTGACTGATTGGCCAATTTCTAACGGGTATGCATGTTCATCAATGAAAATACTTTGTGTCTCTGTAAGGCACATTAGGGTCAGTTCCACTCCTTTTGTTCTAGCCTTTTTTTGTTCTTTGCATAGAACCCCCCCCCCCCTCTCCCGCCCCCCATCAGCTAGCCATCTGTGCTTTGCTGCTCTCTCTGTGTAACAAAATCTGCTGTTGTAATTACCATGAAAATCTTTGCCTAGTAACTCTTTTTGTGTGTGATAGGAAAATCTGTATGTATCTCATCCGCATCAATACTTTTTAAAAGGTCATAGAGTGATGAAGGGGATGTTTTGAATGAATTGGGAGGAGTCAGCCTTCAGTGATGTGATAATAATAATAATAATAACACTTTATTTATAGTTCGCCCTTCTCACCCCGAAGGGGACTCAGGGCGGATCACAAGTACACATAGTCAACAAACATTCAATGCTGGTTTTTTGTATTGACATACTGTATTTTTCGCACCATAAGACGCAGTTTTTTTCCTCCCAAAGTGGGATGAAAAATCAGCTGCGTCTTATGGAGCGAAGACGCAGGGAGGGAGGGGGGAGCAGAGGGGGGGATATATTGTACTTACCGGCGGCGCGGAGGAACCCGAGGTGGAGCAGGAGGAGGCCACAAGGGCGGCCTCCACGGAGACCCGAAGACAGAGGCGCATCTTCCTGACGTCAGGAAGATGCGCCTGTCTTCGGTCTCCGTGAGGCTGCCCTCGTGGCTCGAACACAGAGGTGCATCTTCCTGACGTCAGGAAGATGCGCCTCTGTCTTCGGGTCTCCGTGAGGCCGCCCTCGTGGCCCGAAGACAGAGGCGCATCTTCCTGATGTCAGGAAGATGCGCCTCTATCTTCAGTCTCCGTGAGGCCGCCCTCGTGGCTCGAAGACAGAGGTGCATCTTCCTGACGTCAGGAAGATGCGCCTCTTCCGAGGAGGAAGGGCGGCCTCCACGGAGACCCAAAGACAGAGGCGCATCTTCCTGACGTCAGGAAGATGCGCCTCTTCCGAGGAGGAAGGGGAGGAAGGCCTCGCCGGCTGTAAGTACGCACGGAAGGAGAGAGGCCGGAGGGAGGGAGGGAGGGAAGGAAGGAAGGAGGAAGAGGCCGCAGCGCCTCCGCAGGGCTCCCTTTTTTCCTATTTTCCTCCTCCAAAAACAGGGTGCGTCTTATCAGCAGGTGCGCCTTATGGTGCGAAAAATATGGTACATAGACAGAATATAATGAGTTTTTTTGTGTCGTGCCACAGGGGGTGTTGTCGCTCCATCCTCTCATGATGAAGAGCTGTCAGGATTTCCGCATTCCAGCATCTGGTCTTCTTTTTCTTTATGGCATTGTAAAAACCTCTCCCGCTTTTATTAGCGGTACCTAATTTCTCTAATTACAGCTAAAGCTAATTTCAAACTGCTTAGGTAAACAGTGGGCAGGGCTGACGGTTGGCTGCCCACGCCAACCCGGGGTTCGAACTTGCAACCTTTTGGTTGATAGATCTTTAGCTGTCACAACGCGGGCCCTAGCTCCACCCCGTAATCACACACGCACACAGACAATGTCAATTAACTATTTATTGAATCAAAAGGATAGCAGGTGAAAATGAGAGAATGTTCAATTAAGGAATAAGATCAATAAGTCCAAGGTAATTAGCAACTGGTTTCAAAAGTAAATCCAAAAACAGGGAATCTCTCAAAAGCAAGGTCCATAAAAACAAGGCAGGTTAATCCAAAGCAAACTTAGTCCATGAAGCAACAAGGCAATCCAAAGTTCTTAGAAGAAACAAGGTCTCTTGGCAGTACTTGGCAAGGTGAGCCAAACTATGGCTTCCAGGGAACAGCAGACCACCGATGCGTCTGTCCAGCAAAGACAAGGCCGCCAAACTGAGGAACTTTCCCACAGAGTGTATACTTAAGTCCCACCCTTGTGGGACCAGCACCTCTCCAGGCCCCGCTTCCAATCTTTCCATGTAGCCACAATACTACTCCTACGGTCGAAGCTCCTCGCAGGTTCAGCGCCATCTGCCCCATTAACTTCCTGGGAAAGTGTCTCCGACTCAGTTTCCGTGTTTTTACTTTGTAATTAGCGATGTAGTGTATTTAATCCAAGTATAGCAGTGTGCTAGACATTAGGCCTGTTTTATCACAGAAAAAACTGCTTCAAAGCTTCAAAGCTCGCTTTGTATGAAGGGGGCGATGGCGCAATGCGCGGAAACTTGCAGAAGGGACAGTCAAAACTTGGGGGGGTTCTACACCAGCTTGAGTTTCCGGATTGTCGACAAGGGAAAGCCAACGTAGAGGGCGTTACAGTAGTCCAGCCTCGAGATGACTGTCGTTTGGATCACCGTGGCCAGGTCGTCCCTGGACAGGTAGGGTGCCAGTCGTCTAGCCTGTCGTAGATGGAAAAACGACTTTTTGCTAACCATGGAGATCTGGGTCTCCATGGATAGCAAGGGGTCCAATTGGACACCCAAGCTCTTTACAAGAGATGACGGGCTTAATTGCTCGCCATCCAGGGTAGGCAACCGGCACTCATCCAGCCCAGGTCGACCGGTCCACAAGGCTAATGGCCCCGCCTTTCTCTTGCTGCCTTCCCCTGATTGGCTGGTGGAAATCTGGTGATTTCAAGCAAACCACCTTCTTGCCATCAGCCAATGAGGAGAGGTGGCTAGAGAAGGGCTGAAATGACATACGAGCCCTATCCGAATATGGCGACGGAGACTTCAAAATGGCGAATCCACTTCCTGTTTCCTTAACTCTCTTTGGAATCGTTTTATAAGTAAAAAAAACATCCGAATTATATCCGAATTTCAGATCTATCCGATGAACCTAAACAGGCCTACTAGCCATACTAGCCAAAATGAGCTCAGTGTTGGATTTGCTGTGCTTATGAATCCTGGATTTTAATATTGAGGGCAGGTTCTGGTGTGTAATAATCTTTTTGCTGCTTTATTAAGAACCTTGTTTATCTGCAGTCAAGGAAAGCTTGGGAACTTCTTTTCAAAGAAGAGGGGAAAAATAAGAAGCCAGTTCATTTTGCCCAGTACATGTTTGGTGCCCTCTCTTTCTCCCCCTGTCAAGAGATAAACATTGGCAGCAGGCCTGGAACTTGTGGGATATCAGGCACAAATTCAACTTTGCGCTGCCACCAAGCTCTGGCCAAAGAAGGGAACGCTACCACAGGGAATCCAGCCAGACTTGCTGGCAAACCTCTTAGTAGCAATATTCCAGCATCTTAAAGATATAACAGAGAGATACAAGTCCTATGAAAGTTTTCTTGTCTGATTTTTCCACTAACCAGAGAACAAGAAACTGTTGCTTCAGAGCATTTTTTTTTTTTGCTTTGACTTCATGAGATGGTACGGTCTTCCTTTCTTTCTCCATTCCCATTTTTTCCTGGTTGACAGAAGGCGATCTGACAAAGCAACTGCAGCGTAATGGTAGACAATCTGGTGATCTCCAGATTTTTTAATTGAACCATCTCTATGTTTATTTATTTATTTATTTATTCAATTTCTACGCCGCCACTCCCAACAGGCTCGGGGCGGTTCACAGGAACAGATCAATATAGCACAATACAAACAGGTAGCAGGATTAAACTAAAATCTATTCTAAAACTCAAAAGCTTGCCTAAACAAGAATGTTTTGCAAGCCTTTCGAAAGGCTCCCAGATTTCACAATGCCCGAGTCTCTGGAGGTAGGGCATACCACAGTGACGGGGCAATGATCGAAAAGGCCCTTCGTCTGGTTGCTGTCAGGCAATAACTCTTCAGGCCAGGAGTTTCTAAGAGGTTTTGATCTTCAGAACGCAGTGATCTCTGGGGTTTATATGGGATAAGGCGATCCTTTAAGTACACTGGCCCCAGACCATATAAGGCAGGGGTGGGCAATTATTTTTTCCAAGGGGCCATACGAGAGCCAAAAAATATTATGAAGGGCCACACCTAAAGGCTGAACTACATTCTAATCTACATTATTTATTTATTTACTTACTATATTTACTATATATTACACATCATTAATATTAACATAATAATATATCAAGAAATATTCATATATTATTAGTATTAATATCATAATTATTACCGTATTTTTCGCTCCATAAGACGCACCTGCTGATAAGACGCACCTAGATTTTAGAGGAGGAAAATAGGAAAAAAAATATTTTCGCTCCCCCTCTAAAATCTAGGTAAGTCTTATCAGCAGGTGCGTCTTCTCAGAGGGCTCGCTGGTTCGCTCGCCCTCTGCCTCCTTTTCCTTCCCCCCACCCTTTCCTTGAGGGAAGAAAAGGTGGGGGGAAGGAAAAGGAGGCAGAGGGCGGAGCGAACCGCGTCGCGTCAGCTGTGACGCGACGCGGTTCGCTCCGCCTCCGCCTCCTTTTCCTTCCCTCCGCCCTTTCCTTGAGGGGCGGGGGAAGGAAAAAGGAGGCAGAGGGAGCGAACCGCGTCGCGTCAACTGTGACGCGACGCGGTTCGCTCCGCCTCCGCCTCCTTTTCCTTCCCTCCGCCCTTTCCTTGAGGGCGGGGGAAGAAAAAGAGGCAGAGGCAGAGCGAACCGCGTCGCGTCAGCTGTGGCGCGGCGCGGTTCGCTCCACCTCCGCCTCCTTTTCCTTCCCTCCGCCCTTTCCTTGAGGGGCGGGGGAAGGAAAAGGAGGCAGAGGGAGAGCGAACCGCGTCGCGTCAGCTGTGACGCGACGCGGTTCGCTCCGCCTCCGCCTCCTTTTCCTTCCCTCCGCCCTTTCCTTGAGGGCGGGGGGAAGGAAAAGGAGGCAGAGGGAGAGCGAACCAGCGTCCCTCCGCCGCCGCAACGGACCACAGAAGAGGAGAGGCAGCGACAGGGTAAGTATATCGCCGCCCTCCCTCTGCTCCAGCGCCTCCCCCCCCCCCCGGCCTGCGTCTTCGCTCCATAAGACGCAGCTGATTTTTCATTCCACTTTGGGAGGAAAAAAACTGCGTCTTATGGTGCGAAAAATACGGTATATTATAGTATACTGTATATATAGACATTTTAATATATTGAAATTATAATATAATATAACAATATTATATTATATTATTTATTATATTATTATTATAAAATTATTATAATAAAATAATAATAAAAACCACTAAAATAAAATAAAATGAAATTCAAGAAGACAAGGTGCGAACCAAGATAGAGGCTGACATCCTCAAGAGAGGAAGGATCCCAAGATGGAATGGCCCAATGGACCCAGCCCAGAGGATAACAAAGCGGACCCAGCCACCACTGCAGCAGACAATCGGAGGCTGTAGGCCTTCGCCCGCTCTCGTGTCCAGCCGTTCCGTCAGAGGCGTTCCCGGTCGGCTGATCGCCCTGCCATGGAGTGCCTGCCATCCCGGGATGTTATCCGGGCCTGCAGCGAGAGCAGTCGACGAGCTGCGGTGGGTGATCACCCTGGCGAAGCGGAAGACGATCAAGAACCAGAGTGATACCGCAGCTCGCAGGTTCCCCTGCGAGCAGCTGGGCTGCAGCGTTCTGCACTAAATTGAGCCTCCGGATTACCATCATAGGCAGGCCAATGTACAGAGCGTTACAATAGTCAAGCCTCAAGATGACTGTATCCTGGATCACCGTAGCTAGGTCATTATGGGATAGATAGGGGCCAGCCGGCTAGCCCTTCGCAGATGAAAAAATGCTGTTCTGCTGACTGTGGAGATTTGAGCCTCCATAGACAGCAGAGGGTCCAAAAGAACCCCCAGGCTTTTTACTGACGATGACGGGCGTAGTGTCTCACCATCCAGGATAGGCAGCTGGATATCCCTACCGCCCAGACCACCCAGTCATAGGATTTCCTGGGTTCACCCTCAACCTGCTGGCTCGCAGTCACCCAGTAACGGCTTCAAGGCACTCATGGAAATTATCGGGTGCAGAGTCAGGCCAGCCCTCCATTCTCAGAATGAACTGAATGTCATCAGTGTACTGATGGCATTCAAGCCCAAAGCTTTGCACCAGCTGAGCAAGTGGTTGCATATAGATGTTAAATAACAGAGGAGAGAGAATGGCCACCTGGGGGACCCCACATACAAGAGGGGACTCCTCAGAAGTCAATCCCCCCCCCCTCAACACTTGCTGTTTCCAGTTGTGGAGAAAAGAGGACAGACAATTTAGAGTTGTCCCCCTCACTTCAGCCACGGCAAGGCGGTGAGTCAAAAGATCACAATCAACAGTATTAAACACTGCTGTGAGGTCCAATAACACAAGCAGCGCTGATCTGCCCTGGTCAAGCTGGCAACGAAGCTGATCTGTGATGGATACCAGCACCGTCTCCATCCCGTGCCTCATACGGAAGCCTGACTGGAAGGGATCTAACCCAGCCATGTCATTTAGGAAAGCCTTCAACTGTTCCACTGCCGCCCTCTCAATCACCTTACCCAGAAACGGCAAATTCGAAACTGGGCGGTAGTTGGAGGGGATCGAGGGATCTAAATTTGGTTTCTTCAGCAGCGGAGAAACCACAGCCTCTTTTAAACCCTCCGGAAACACTTTTTGCTCAAAGGAGCCATTCACTATATTCAACAAAGGGCCACATAGACCCTCCAGGCAAGATTTCACTAGCCAGGAAGGGCATGGGTAGAGGGAGCATGTGGTTGATCTAGCAGTTACCATCCTATCGACAGCCTCTGCGTCCAGCAGTTGGAACCGGTTGAGGGTGGGCCCAGCAAGTGGCCATGGGGTCTCAAGTTCCATTACTGTATCAATCGTGTTCCAGGTGTTTTGAGAACAACTTTTTTTTGGCGGTCCTTAAAAGGACCTTTTTGTTTTGCTTTTAGGAAATTGTTATCAGGAACTTAACCGCCGAAGCCGTAAAGAGTGCGGCCTTGGCGCTTCAGGGCGTAGATCACGTCCATGGCGGTGACAGTCTTCCTCTTGCCGTGCTCGGTGTAAATCACGGCATTGCGGATGACGTTCTCCAGAAAGACCTTCAGGACGCCTCGGGTTTCCTCATAGATGAGCCCCGAAATGCTCTTGACTCCCCCGCGGCGAGCCAGGCGGCGAATGGCGGGCTTGGTGATGCCGTGGATGTTATCGCGGAGCACCTTCCTGTGCCTCTTGGCGCCTCCTTTTCCCAAGCCCTTGCCTCCCTTGCCACGTCCAGACATCTTCGCTCACTGACTGTAGAAACGAACGGTACCCTAGCATACAGCCGCTCCCGTATTTATAGCGCCATGTCCGACCAGAGGGAAAGCCGAGTCCTAGAGCTGTTTCACACCTTTTCTTTTCCCGCTGTAAGAGAAAAGAGAACAACTTTTCTACTCTAGCCCGCAAGCTCAATAGTAAGGAATACATTCTGACAACATGATTGGTTGCCAGTGAGGGAGTATTTGCATAACGCCTCTATTGGCCAGCCAACATGAACATTCCGACCCATAATAAACTGTCAGAGGATAAGGCAAAGGCCTGAGGCAGTCACCAACACAAACACCCAATTCACTTCCCACAGAAAATTTAAACCCCTACAAATCACAAACCACGCCCAAAATAAGTAAGGAATAAGAAGAGATGGAATTCAAAATGTTTATAGGACACACAAGATTGCTTGTCCTCCAAACTAGACTTTTTGGAACAACATATCATGTGCTCACCAATCATATTTATTTATTTATTTATTTATTTCTTCATTTCTTTGCATTTATCGACCCCCCCCCTCCCCCCCGAAGGCTCAGGGCGGCTCACAACCAAAGCGATCACAGCACAATAAAACAAAACATAACATAAAACATCATAAAATACACAATCAAACGTTAAAAATGATTTTAAAAACAGCATATAAAATTACAATAGCTCGCACATTGAGCATTGCGGCACCCGACAAGTACAGGACGGCGGGAAAACCACAAATTATCATGCTCTGTAGGCTTGCTGAAAGAGCGAGGTTTTACAGGCCTTCCTGAATGGGAGGAGGCCTTGGATGGTGCGAACGTCGGCGGGCAGCGCATTCCAGAGAGTCGGCGCCACGATCGAAAAGGCCCGCCGACGGGTCGCGGTTAGACGGAAGGTCTTAACACTCGGGATGACCAGGAGGTTTTGCTCTTCCGAGCGCAGAGGTCTAGTGGGCTTATATGGGCTTAAGGTGTTTTGAAAAATAGCTTGCTTATCTCAGTCTTTTTTCTTTCTTTCTTTCTTTTACTGCTATCCCTTTTTTTGCAAGCTGGGAACAGAATATGCACAACAATATTATTAGAAATAGCCAGTAGATGGCACCTTAGTTGCAGGAAGCAACTTTGGAAAGCAAACAAAAAGCCTTTTTGAATTTATAACAGGAGTGTAGAGAAGGCTTTTCTCACTTCATTGTATCACTGTAATATTGTTCCCATGTGTGCTTCAAATCTGGATTATGGACTGACAAGAATATGTTCAATGTATTGGCTGTCGCATGAAGATTCACATTTCAGATCTCTAGTTTCTTTTGAGAAATGTTAACAGTCATCTACACCAGTCTTTCTCAACCAGTGTGCCGTGGCACACTAGTGTGCCGCGACGGACCTCCTGCTGTGCCGCGAGAAAAGCTCTCTGCCCCCCTTCCTCCCCCCTCCTGCCGAACTCCTGCTGCTTGGGGGAGGAGGAGAAAGGGCTGGGCAGTGGCGAAGAAAAAGAAGAAGGGGTCAGGGCGCCGCCTCCTTCGGCCGTTTCCCCAGCCAGCCTCCAATCCGCCATGACTCCCACCATAATTCTCGCCCCTCGCTCGCTGAAGCCGCGTGGAGAAGAAGCCCCGCCCACTGAAGCCCGTCCACTGCTCATGCTCCTTTTCTGTAGGAGAGCTGAAGCTGGGGGGAGGGGCGGGGGGCACGGCCTGTAGGAGAGCTGAAGCTGGGGGAGGGGTGGGGCATGGCGCGGCCTGGCTCTGCCCCCTCCCCAGCCCCTCCCCCCGGCACTCCCAGCAGCTGCTCCAGCCTTGAGGGGACAGTGCCAAGCCAGCATTGGAGCAGCTGCTTCCCCTCAAGATTGGAGCAGCTGCTGGGAGAGGTGAAGCCGGGGGGAGGGGCGGGGCATGGCGCGGCCTGGCTCTGCCCCCTCCCCCGGCTTCAGCACTCCCAGCAGCTGCTCCCAGCAGGCCACCAACCCCCAGCCGTTCTTTACTGTGTTAAAGTGTCATTTTGTGTCATTTTGGTTGGTGGTGTGCCCCCGGATTTTTTTAATGTTAAAAGTGTGCCGCGGCTCAAAAAAGGTTGGGAAACACTGATCTACACATCAAGGCAGTTGCATGGCTGTACATGACAAAGCTATATTCAGTACTCTCTTTTTATGTCAGTGATGCAATGCAGTTAAGATTTACAGTGATGCTCCCATGCCAGCCTTTTATTGTTGCATACCTTTGTTTGTTCACTGACTTTGTTCAGGGCAATGTTGTCCTTGAATTTCTGCCATCGTCTGTTTTTTCTGAATTTTTAAAATCCTTTTTAGGCCACAGAAAAATCTGCCTTTAAAAAAAAGACTTGTAGCTGTAGCAGTCTCCAAAGATAAAGACTTCTTAACATATTATTTACCTTTTTTTTAAAAAAAAAAAAGTCATAGTTCGGGTGTGTTTGGAGTGAAGTCTCACTGCAAGCATTTCCGCCTCTTTGCACCTTTGCTTTTCAGGGTGATGCCATTTGTAATGCGTATGTGTTTCCAATTATTTTTAATTGGTGTTTTTGGCTTTTGATAGGAAAAAGTTTTAAAGTGCCGCTTAAGTTAAAAAGCATTTTGATGCAAATAAAAGAAACTGTGACCCCAGTTCTTTCTGGACAGCATTGTTCTAGTAATACTATTTTTTTAATTTACTATATTTCTATACCACCATTCTCAGCCCGGGGGCGACTCATGGCAGTTTACAGAACGGTTCAATACACGACAAAGTAATCACTATTGCAACTTCTATACACACTGCTAAACCACAATGTTTAAAGGGGCAGTGTCAAAGGAATACCAAGAATTGCATATATAGGTAAAAACCACTATATTGTATGGCAGTATATGCTCAATAGCAGAACAATATTACAAACAGTACAATGTAATGCAAATAATCAATCATGTGATTAATACACAGTATGAGCATGAATCACAAGCCCATATACATGGTTGGGCGAAGGAGTATTCCACTTGGCACTGAGTAACCCTTAGTGAAGTCCTGGGTATAGTGACCCATGGACCTGCGACTGAGTCAATAGGGGAACCTTGGTAGGTGGCAGAGCTGGTGGCTGCTATGGTGGGCAGGCGCCAACGGCTGGAGGTAAGCTGACGACGCCAAGATGGCCGTTTCGCGTAACCGCTTCCTCAGGGCGCTGATCACTTCTGACCGCTCCTCCCCAGTATTGTAGTAGACCAATTTAGACTCAAAGTCGAAACGAGAGATTTCTAGGCATGGAATAGCATACAGTGAATACATGACATAGATGGCAATGCATATAATACAATATACAGGTACATAATAACAGTAGAACATAATAGCATGCAGAGAGTACATACATACCGCGTTTCAATACAGATCGCTCTTGTGAGTTATCTCCCGGGCTGCAATCAGCACCGGGTTACAGGAGTAGCTAGCTTATATAGCCAAATTCAACACAGGTGAATTCACAGTAACAGGGTTTGCACTGAGAGGGTCTCATTGAGCCCAAAGGGGGGCTCACTAGATACCAATAAAATCCATTTTCTTTCAGCTTTTAGCAAGATGTTCTGTTTGTCACAATGAGGGGGGAAACGCACCTTTTCTAAACCTGTCACCTTTAGCATGTTTGGATCAATTTTCTTTTCTGCACAATGCTGGTAAAACCCAGAGTCAAGGGACCCACATCTAATTCTAGAAAGGTGTTCCATAATCCTTGTTCTAAGACACCTGGAGGTCATCCCAGTATAATGGCGATTGCAGCCACAGCAGCATTGGATAGCGTAAATGACTCCCGAGGAAGCGCAGGTAATTTCATCCCTAAGGTATAGTATTCTATACCTTAGTATTTTTATTTACTATATTTCTATACCACCATTCTCAGCCCGGGGGCGACTCATGGCGGTTTACAGAACGGCACAATTCAATGCCCATAACAATATAAAAATAGCTAAAACATTTAAACATAGATAAAAAATCATTACATAATAATATCAATAACACATAATACAACAGTAAATCCTCAACATTTCATTACCAAATGAAATGTGGGGGACTTACTACACTTTATTTATATTCCACTTTAACTACCAGGGACTCAGAGCAGATTACAATACACATATAAGGCAAACATTCAATTTTTTTACATGGACGACGACATCCAATACACAGATAAGGTAAAGGCATTTCCCTTTTTCCATCTCTGGTGTCTGGAGGCGATACTCAACTTCGGTTAGTTCCTGACCTGGGACACAAGGCTGTGTTGCCTTTCCCCTCACGCGTTATTGCAATTTGCACATCATCCTGTCCTTTTTGCCTGCGGACTTAACTTATCATTCATCAACTCGGCCTCTGGGACTTGTTGCCAGTTTCACTAGCACCTTGCACTTTGTTTAATGAAGTCCATCATTAATTTATGCATTTGAGATACTAATCCCTCATATTTATTTTGTTTGTTCTGGCTCCCATCAGCACTTTAGTATAGGCTTACCAATGCTGCTTTTCATCTTCTGGCACTTTAAAT
The DNA here is from genome assembly GCA_030556195.1 of Anolis apletophallus. Taxonomy (NCBI): domain Eukaryota; kingdom Metazoa; phylum Chordata; class Lepidosauria; order Squamata; family Anolidae; genus Anolis; species Anolis apletophallus. The sequence continues at coordinate 152,737,207 of JARBWK010000005.1, read as the reverse complement.
CTGCAACTGCACTTTACATCTTGTATTATATAATTACATGTTGTCACTGCCATATGACCAGTGGGACATTTTATGAGGTTGAGAAAATGAATCATAGGAATGATGGAAGTTTAACATCTATGGAGTTAGATCCATTTCACTATATTGCAATTTCATATCATCACGATGAGGGGATGGGGGAGACTTGTTAGGTGGGGGAGTTCCATTGGTCGGGGCCCCCCTATTGAGGTAGTGATGGGGAGGGGGAGATTCGGGAAAGGGAGATTTAAGCACCCAATTCGACTAATTCAGGAAAAAAACTCTAAAAATTCCCAAACGTTCTCCTGACGTGGTAAATTTGAGTACTGAGGTTGAGGGTCCCTCTGGGTTAAGGGTGGTGCTGCTGAACGCCAGGTCTGTCAACGGGAAGACAACTACGATCCAGGATTTAATCTTGGATGAAAAGGCAGATCTGGCGTGCATTACAGAGACTTGGTTGGATGAAGCGGGGGGAGTTAACCTTACCCAGCTTTGTCCACCAGGTTATGCCGTGCAGCATCAGCCGAGATCTGGGGGGCGGGGAGGCGGGGTTGCAGTGGTCTATAAAGATTCCATCTCCCTGATCAGGTGCCCCATCCCCAGGGGCGGTCTCACCTCTCCGGGGGGGGGGGGGGTAGGCGAGCCTCATTTCTGCGCCCCCCCCCCATGGCTGCTGGACGCGGCAGCCCTCGCGTCGTCGTCACCGCCTGCGCATGCGCGGTGACGTCACACGCAGCTGCGCGGCGACGTCACGAACACCTGCGCATGCGTGGTGACGTCACGCGCAGCTGCGTGAGTGCGTCACGCACGCCTGCGCATGCGCAGTGGCGTCCGGCGCGGCTACATCGCCGCCTGCGCCGCCTGCGCCGCCCGGCTGCATCACCGGCTGCGCCCGGGAAGCACTGGCTCCCGGGCAGGAGCGCGCGGCGGGGGCGGCCAGCGTGGCGGCGCCCCTCGCAGGCGGCGACGCCCCTCCCAGGACCCGTCGCCCTACGCGGCCGCTTACATGGCGGAATGCCAAAGGCCGGCACTGCCCATCCCACAGTCAAGGTGAGTTCTTTTTTTTTTACTGAGTTTAGGGGGGCTTCTGGGGAGGGGGGTTAGTGTCCCTATGTTGTACAACATCTGGGCTCCCACCTCAGAAAGTGCACATTTTCTGGGATGGGTGTAGACAGCCCCCCAGGAACATCTACATTTTTAAAACACGGATGCTCCTGGGATGAAAGGCTGCCTGGAAGCGCCCTGGGTGACCTTGGCAAGAAACACTTTCTTAGCCCCAGAAGAAGGCAATTGCAACTTTTTTTCCAAGAAAATTTCCCAAGAAAACCACATGATAGGTTCAGCTTACGATGGTTATAATTAGACATAATTACAAATGATTTGAATGCTATTTTATCATTACTGGCCTAAGCAAGGCTCGTTATTGCTCTGTGCTCTATGTGAAGTTGGTCCAGGGACTGCGGCTACTGCAGAATGGTCCTGCTAGGCTTCTGAATGCCATCGTCTTTCAAAAACACTAACCTTCTGTACTAAAAGATTTGTGCTGGCTGCCTATTTGCTAGCAGGCCAAGATCAAGGTTTCATTGCCACTATTTAAAGCCTTAAAACAATTTGGGATTTTGTTAGTAAGTAAGACCAATATTTCCCATGTACAGATGGTCCTTGAGGCCATCGAGAGAGGTGCTCCTGTTCCCAGTGTTGCCAGATGCTCCTACAGTCTGTCCTCTAGTCTAGCCTAATTTAAGTACACTGCTTTGAAATTTCAGGGTCTAAGCCAGGGTTGCCCAGGAAGTCGATCGCAATCGACCAGTCAATCCCGGGACCGAAGGAGGTCAATCCCAGCCAGATGGGGGCGCTTCTCAGAGGGGGCGGAGCCAGGCCGTGCCAAGCTACGCCCCCTCCCTGGCTTCGACACTCCCAGCAGCTGCTCCAGGTTTGTGGAGGGCAGGGCCAAGCCAGCCTTGTGCTAGCTATGCCACCACTGGCTTGGCATTGCCATCCTCAAGCCTGGAGAAGCTGCTGGGAGCTCCAAAGCCAAAGGGGAGGGGGCGGGGCTTGGCGCGGCCTGGCTCCGCCCCCTGTGGCTTCCACTCTACCAGCAGCTTCTCCAGGCTTGAGGATGGCAATGCCAAGCCAGTGGTGGCATAGCTAGCACAAGGCTGGCTTGGCATTGCCATCCTCAAGCCTGGAGAAGCTGCTGGGAGCTCCAAAGCCAGAGAGGAGGGAACGTGGCTCGCCACGGCCTGGATCCACCCCTTGTGGCTTCTGCTCTACCAGTAGCGTCTCCAGGCTTGAGGATGGCAATGCCAAGCCAGCCTTGTGCTAGCTATGCCACCACTGGCTTGGCATTGCCATCATCAAGCCTGGAGAAGCTGCTGGGAGCTCCAAAGCCAGAGGGGAGGGGTGGGGCTTGCACGGCCTGGCACTGGCCTGGCTCTATCCCCTCCAGGCTTGAGGATCTATCAAGCCAGGCAGGATGGCAATTCAAGCCAGGCTTGAGGATGGTAATGCCAAGCCAGCCTTGTGCTAGCTATGTCACCACTGGCTTGGCATTGCCATCCTCAAGCCTGGAGAAGCTGCTGTGAGCTCCAAAGCCAGAGGGGAGGGGGCTTGGCACAGCCTGGCTCTGCCCTCCTGGCTTTTGCTCTATCAGCAGCTGCTCCAGGCTTGAGGATGGCAGTGCCAAGCCAGCCTTGTGCTAGGTATGTCACCACTGGCTTGGCACTGCCATCCTCAAGCCTGGAGAAGCTGCTGGGAGATCCAAAGCCCGAAGGGGGGGGGCTTTGGCACTGGCTCTGCCCCCTGGCTCTACCCCCTGGCTTCTCCAGGCTCTATCAGCAATGCCAAGCCAGGCTTGAGGATGGCAATGCCAAGCCAGCCTTGTGCTAGCTATGTCACCACTGGCTTGGCATTGCCATCCTCAAGCCTGGAGAAGCTGCTGGGAGCTCCAAATCCAGAGAGGAGGGAACGTGGCTTGGCACAGCCTGGATCCACCCCCTGTGGCTTTTGCTCTACCAGCAGCTTCTCCAGGCTTCAGGATGGCAATGCCAAGCCAGCCTTGTGCTAGGTATGCCACCACTGGCTTGGCATTGCCATCCTCAAGCCTGGAGAAGCTGCTGGGAGCTCCTAAGCCAGTGGGGAGGGGCGGGACTTGGCACAGCCTGGCTCCTCCCCCCCTCTGGCCAAATCCCTCCCCGCCCCCTCCCCTCTCCAACCTTGAGGAGGTACGTAGATCTTTCTGACTTGGTTTTAATATAAGTAGCTTGCATGCCGAAAAAGTGTAGGCACCCCTGGTCTAAGCAGTATAGAAATATTTATAAATAAATATAAAATACCAAAATACCCTTTCCTATGCTGTAAATTGGGATGTTGGGAGAGAGGAGAAGACTAACAATACTCCCCATTTTTAATTGGGTTGAGTCATTTGGAATCTGCATTCCTTTAAATGTATGCATTGGTTATAGCTATGATACTGAGAAATGAGTCACAAAGATTTTCCCCCCCTTTGCCTTAAATTTGGAACTGTAATGTTGGAGAGTGGGGTGATCTTTTCCACACCAGAATAGGAATTTGTTTTGGTTTGCTTTTTGATATGATGTTTCCAAAGGCACAGCTTTCTTCATAATTTTTTTTGTAAAAAAAGAAAAACCAACTTGAGATTTGAAATGTTCCAGTGTAGAGAAAGCAAAACTCGTAAATTGATTCACCCAAGCAAATGACTTTGAGTGCTTGACTCATAAAAATCTGTCTTTGAGGACCTCACCACTTTAGATAATTTCCCTGTTACTAGATCAGGGGTGGGAAATTATTTTTTCCAAGGGGCCACATGAGAGCCAAAAAATATTATGGAGGGCCGCACCTAAAAGCTGAACTGCATTCTACATAATATCAATTGAATTTCTTTAATAATAATTAAAAAGGCACCACATTGTGTTTTTGATATATTAATAAGACTAATAAGAGTATATCAGAGTATATGCACTGAAAAAGAGAGGTTGGCATAGGAAAATGACTTTTATTCACTAAAATTTTACAAAACAATGGTTAACAAAATGTGAACATTTGTATCGTTTGTGAGAGCTGTAGTTATATCAATGGTGGCACTAATGTAATTCAATAAACCACCAATTTCTTAGGCAAGAATGAATGGTAAGTCATACAATACAAGGAAAAGCTGTTCCGTAGCTTTGTAGGCTGCGTCTGGGATACGAAGGCCAGGCATGAATAGGCGATGGCCAAATGTACGATTGTGTTCAAGACCAGACATGAATAGGCGATGGCCAAATGTACGATTGTGTTCAAGGCCAGACATGAATAGGCGATGGCCAAATGTACGATTGTGTTCAAGACCAGACATGAATAGGCGATGGCCAAATGTGAGAAAGGAAGAAGCTGCAATGGTGGTGGAGGTAGCTTTAAATGGAGTTTAGAGATTGAGATTGACATTCCCAGACCCCTTATGGCAGCATAACTAGTAGCCATGTGAACCAAAACAGTACTTCTTAATCTATAAATTAGCTGGGTGGGGGCGGGGGCTGGCAATCCCACACAGGGGCCGTCTAAGGTAATTTTATATGGTAAGCGAACATTATTTCCCCCAACATTATTTTGGCACCCCATGTAAAAAACAAATATACAATTATAATATCACAATACCATTAGTAGTATTATATTGTATCAATGTACAGTATATACAATATATTATAGTACATACTCATACTATATTATATCATAATTATATTATACTACATTACAATATAATTATATTATAATATATTGACATTATAATATAATATAACATTCTATTATATTATTATAAAATAATAAATAAAATTATTTATTTAAATAAAATTCTCCTCTTCTAAATATTTTTATTACTCCTATAAAAATCAAATAGCCCAAAATAAAGTAAAATAAAATATTATATATTACTATTTGCCTGCGCAGTTGCACCTGTCTCTCTTTGATGCTCCCGGCCGGCGCGCGCGGGGGGAGGTGGGCGGCTGTGGTAGGGTTCACACATGATTGGGCCTGGCGAGGGAGTTCACCTCAGCGCGTGGCGGCTACTTCCAGTGGAGGTTGTCAGGAGGCAATACGTCGCCAATACCCCTTTGGCTCCACTCCCTCTCCCTTTGTCTCTGCTCCCTGCCTGCCCAATTGGGTCACCGTATTCGGTGGCAGGGCGGAGACAAAGGGAGAGGGGAAGCACTCCCTGCCTGCCCAATAGGGAGTGCTTTGCTTGCAGGCTTCTGTGCACAGGAGCTACTGGGCATGCACGGAGGTTTTTGCGCATGCGCAGTTGCTCCTGCGCTCAACTTCAGCTCCGGAGCAACTGCACCTGCGCGAAAACCTCAGTGCATGCTCAGAAGTGGCGTTGGAGCACACAAGGCCAGGGCCCAAAAGCAGGCAGCCGCGGCGCTGCCTGAGGAACATCAGCAGGGCCAGGACGCTGTCTGGCGCCGGCGCCCGGCGGGCGAGAGAATTCGCCCCTTCCCAGATGGCGCCCCATGCGACCGCTTCCTTGGCTTACCTCTAGGACCACCCCTGATCCCACATTTCACATATGCCAGGTACTATATTTGTGCTATATTTGTTTCCTCTTTCTTGAAAACGACCGTGCTTCCCCGAAAGTATGACACCCCCGATTGTAAGACGTATCGGGGGTGTCAGGGTCGGCTAAAGTAAGCCGTACCCCGAAAATAAGACGTACCCCGGCCGCCGCGTCACTCGGTCCCACCTCCTCGGTCCCGCCTCCGCCTCCGCCTCCTCCTCCGCCCGCCCCGCCGCCGCCCGCCCCCGCCTGCCTCCGCCTGCGTCGCCGCCGCCACCACCGCAAGACAGCGGCCCACGCGCGCCGGGCGCGCCGGGCGCTACGCTTCTGGACCTACTGCCCATGCGCGAATGTCTGTGCATGGGCAGTAGGTACTGAGCGCAGCTGACGCTGGCGGCGCTGGCGCTGGCGCTGCTGGCGCAGGCGCGCTGGCGCCCTGGGACCTACTGCCCATGCGCCAATGTGTGCGCATGGACAGTAGGTACCAGCGCGTCTGACGCTGGCGCGCTGACGCAGGCGCGCCTGGTGCGCTCGGGACCCTACTGCCCATGCGCCGAATGTCTGTGCATGGGCAGTAGGTACCGGCGCATCTGACGCTGGCGCCGCTGACGCAGCTAAGCGCTGGCGCAGGCGCGCTGGCGCCGGGACCTACTGCCCATGCGCCGAATGTGTGCGCATGGACAGTAGGTACCGAGCGTCTGACGCTGGCGCAGCTGGACGCAGGCTGGTGCGCTCGGGACCTACTGCCCATGCGGGAATGTTCGCGCATGGGCAGTAGGTCCCGAAAAGGCCAGGCGTCAGCTGCGTCAGTGCTTGCGCCAGCAGCGCCAGCGTCAGACGCAGCTCGGTACCTACTGCCCATGCACGGACATTCACGCATGGGCAGTAGGTCCCAGCGCGCTGGCGCAGGCGCCCGGCGCAGCGCGGGGCCGCTGTGCGGCGGCGGCAGCGGTGGCGGCGGTGGTGGCGACGGAGGCGGAGGCAGGCGGAGGCGGGCGGCGGGCGGAGGGCGGAGGAGGAGGCAGGACCGAGTGACGCTGGGCGGCCAAGGGAACGGCTTACTTTCGGGTATGGCAGGTACCGTCGGCTAATGTAAGCCGTACCCCGAAAGTAAGCCATAGTGGGGATTTTGGGGGTCAAAAGAAAGTAAGACGCTGTCTTACTTTCGGGGAAAACTATCTGCAGAAAACCAAACAATGCCAGCCAGAGAAGCACTCATCCGGGTATCAACAGTGTGGGGGATTCTGGAAAATGGGGTCCAATAAAGTAACATCTCCAAGCTCTGGTTCTGAATTTCGAATTCCAATGTTTGTCTTTCAAAGCTGCGAAGTGGCAGAAACCGAACTCCTTTGAGGTGCACAAAACAATTTTTCTCTCACACACTGTAATCGAAATATTACTGGGCCTGCTATAAAGTGACTCAGCCTTGTATATATGTAAATAAATCAAGTATTTGAAAGCAATTGTAAGTCTCCAATGAAGCAAAGAAAACAAAATCTGGTGGTAATGTTATCATGGGAACTTCAAAGCGTTTGGAGCATCAGTGGAAGGGTACTTATCATATTGATTGTTTTGTTCCTTATGACTTGAGTTCAGTCCTATTATTTATGGATGGCTCTGAATTTAGTGTCTTGCGTTATGTCTACTCCTTCCAAATTACAAGACAAAAATAAGAAACAAGGCGTTGTTTACATTTTGGAATACGTTGGTTCCTCATTTATTTTTTGGGGAGACGCTTCTGATTTGTTTTTGTTTTTGTTTTGTTTTAACAATAGTTGATATTGCTGTGTGGTCAAAGTCAACAACAATTAATACATTGTGCCAAAGGAGGCAATGCTCACTCTCAGTGCCCAGAAATGATATTTGCTGATTTCACAGAATGGAGCCACACATGCACTTGTGGCCTGGATTTCATGCCAGAAAAAGTAAAATAGACAAGGGGGAAGTAGCTTACTATTGCTGGGACGTAGACAACAAGGGAAGAAAAACAGGAAAAGTATACAAGGAGTATCAATAAGTGTTATAGAATCTGGTAGCATTCATTTATTTATATTTATTTATTAATTTATTTATTATTCCAACTTGTATACCGCCACTCCCCAAAGGCTCGGAGTGGTTTACAATACAACACAAGTAGTACATTACATCATAACAGGCCCAGATTACCCATAAGGCCACCCTAGGCCATGGCCTGGGGCGGCGGCCATGGGAGGGGCAGCAGGTCCGTACCCCCAAAAAAGCTTTTTTTTTAATTCCAAAAAAATTTCAAAAAACCTCCCAAAAAAAGTGTGCTTGCACGCGGTGGCGGAAGCACCATGCCCCGCCACCCCCCCCTTTGCTCGGCTCCAAGGGCTCTGCCCCTGGCTCCGCCCCCGCCTCCTCGCCAGCGCAGCCGAAAAGGTCCTTTTCAGGCCAGCATGACGGCTTTAGGAGGGAGGGAGGAGCTGCGGGGAGACTCCGCCCCCACTCCACCCCGGCTCCACCCCCGCCTCCTCGCCGGGGCGCGGCTGAAAAGGCCCTTTTCAGGCCAGCATGGTGGCTTTAGGAGGGAGGAGCCGCGGGGAGACTCCGCCCCGGCTCCACCCCGCGGGGAGACTCCGCCCCGGCTCCACCCCCGCCTCCTTGCCGGCGTGGCCGAAAAGGCCCTTTTCAGGCCGGCATGGTGGTTTAGGAGGGAGGGAGGAGCCGCGGGGAGACTCTGCCTCCGCTCCGCCCTGGCTCCACACCCGCCTCCTCGCCGGCGTGGCCGAAAAGGCCCTTTTCAGGCCGGCATGGTGGCTTTAGGAGGGAGGGAGGAGCCACGGGGAGACTCCCCACGGCTCCTCCCTCCCTCCTAAAGCTGTCATGGCGGCCTGAAAAGGGCCTTTTCAGCCGCGCCGGCGAGGAGGCGGGGGGGGTGTTGCCGGGGCGGAGTGGGGGCGGAGCGGGGGCAGGGCGGGGGCGGAGCCGGGGGCGGAGCCGGGGGCGGGATCAGAGCCTTTGGCCTAGGGCTCCAAAAGGCCATGATCCGGGCCTGCATCATAAAACCAAAAACAATCTCCAATCAACAGGATTCTAATGCCAACCGAAATAAATACGCTTTACAAGCTCTTCAAAAAGAGGAGGGGTCACGAAGAGCTCGCGTTTCAGCACGTTGCCACAACCATGAAGGCTCTGCGCCTATTAGCCATCAGCTGGAAAGTCTTAAAGTTGGGAACTTCAAGCAAATTCTGATCTTCCGAACGGAGTGATCTCTGGGGTTGGTAGGAGGTGAGGTTGTCCTTCAGGTATACCGGCCTCAGGCCATATAAGACCTTAAAGGTAAGAACCAGCACTTTGGAGGTAATCCAGTGCTCAATCGGCAGCCAGTGCAACTGCTGCAAAGTTGGAGTAATATGACACCTCTCTGGCACCCCAGCAAGAAGCCGAGCAGCAGCGTTTTGCACCAGCGTAAGTTTCCGGATCACCGACAAAGGCAGGCCTATGTAGAGGGCATTACAGTAGTCTAATATTGAGATGACCGTAGCCTGGATCACCATAGCCAGGTCATCTCTGGACAGATAGGGAGCCAGTTGCCTAGCCTGATGCAGATGGAAGAATGTGACTCTGCTCACGGCGGAAACCTGGGCCTCCATCGTCAGCAGAGAGTCCAAGAGGACCCCCAGACTCTTTACCAAGGATGACAAGTGTAATGCCTCGCCATCCAGGGTAGGTAACCGGATCTCCCCTCCGTCCAGATGACCCAACCAGAGGATCTCCGTCTTCACTGGATTCACACTCAATCTGCTGGCACGCAACCATTCAGTAACGGCCTCAAGGCATTGATGGAAATGATCGGGTACGGAGTCCGGCCGGCCTTCCATCCTCAGAAGGAGCTGAGTGTCATCAGCGTATTGATAGCCCAAAGCTTCACACCAATTGGGCAAGAAAGGCAATCCCTGAGGTACGACGGGCCCTGACCATATAAGGCCTTGAAAGTCAGGACCAACATTTTATAAGAAACCCAGTATTCAATTGGCAGCCAACGTAGTTGCTGTAGAATTGGAGTTATCTGGCATCTCATAGGAGTTCTCGTAAGTAGCCTGGTGGCCGCGTTTTAAACAGTACAAATCTTCCAGGTCGCTGACAGAGGAAGGCCAATGTAAAGTGCGTTACAATAGTCCAGCCTGGAGGTGATCATAGCATGAATGACTGTTGCCAAGGCCTCTCCCGAGAGGTTGGGTGCCAGCTGCCTCGCCTGGCGAAGGTGGGAAAAGGCCTGTTTGCTGACAGCGGAGACCTGAGCCTCCATCATCAGCATTGAGTCCAAAACAACACCTAGGCTTTTAATGGTGGCAGGTGGAGATAACGGTTCACCATCAAAAGCTGACAGTGAACACACCACTCCTGCCGGGCGACCGGGCCATAGGATCTTGATCTTCGCCGGATTCACCTTCAGTCTGCTAGCCCGCAACCATCTCGTCATGGTGGCTTTAGGAGGGAGGAGCCGCGGGGAGACTCCGCCCTGGCTCCACCCCCGCCTCCTTGCCGGCGTGGCCGAAAAGGCCCTTTTCAGGCCGGCATGGTGGTTTAGGAGGGAGGGAGGAGCCGCAGGGAGATTCCGCCCCGGCTCCGCCCTGGCTCCACCCCCGCCTCCTCGCCGGTGCAGCCGAAAAGGCCCTTTTCAGTCCGGCATGGTGGCTTTAGGAGGGAGGGAGGAGCCATGGGAGTCTCCCGTGGCTCCTCCTCCCTCCTAAAGCCACCATGCCGGGCCTGAAAAGGGCCTTTCAGCTGCGCTGGCGAGGAGGCGGGGGTGGAGCCAGGGCGGAGCCGGGGCGGAGTCTCCCTGCGGCTCCTCCCTCCCTCCTAAACCACCATGCCGGCCTGAAATGGGCCTTTTCGGCCACGCCGGCAAGGAGGCGGGGGTGGAGCCAGGGCGGAGTCTCCCCGCGGCTCCTCCCTCCTAAAGCCGTCATGGTGGCCTGAAAAGGGCCTTTTCCGCCGTGCCGGCGAGGAAGCAGGGGTGGAGCCGGGGCGGAGTGGGGGCGGAGCCGGGGCAGGGCGGGGCCGGGGCGGAGCCGGGGGCGGGATCAGAGCCTTTGGCCTAGGGCTCCAAAAGGCCATGATCCGGGCCTGCATCATAAAACCAAAAACAATCTCCAATCAACAGGATTCAAATGCCAACCGAAATAAATACGTTTTACAAGCTCTTCAAAAGAGGAGAGGTCACGAAGAGCTCGCGTTTCAGCACGTTGCCACAACCATGAAGGCTCTGCGCCTATTAGCCATCAGCTGGAAAGTCTTAAAGTTGGGAACTTCAAGCAAATTCTGATCTTCCGAACGGAGTGATCTCTGGGGTTGGTAGGGGGTGAGGTTGTCCTTCAGGTATACCGGCCTCAGGCCATATAAGACCTTAAAGGTAAGAACCAGCACTTTGGAGGTAATCCAGTGCTCAATCGGCAGCCTCAAGGCACAGGGTGAAATTATCAGGTACTGAGATTGCCCCGGGCTCCAGACGCAGTAGGAGCTGGGTGGCGTCAGCGTATTGGTAACACATCTGTAGAGAGTTTGGACTGTGTTTCCTCTCTGTGGATTTAATCTTAGCCATTACATAGAACAAAGATATCTGCCTCTGTGCTCCATTTTCCAGCCACTCGCGAGTTTCCTCAAGGAAGAGTCAGTCTGTAAGTGAGAGATCAATCAATATGCATACAAAATCCATCCTGCTCCTCGTGGCGTCTTTTGTCTTTTGGGACACAAGAGTGCTATAAAGATGTAAACTTCAGTCGATATGGTGAATCACTCTGTCGCTATGAAATCCTGTCTCAGCAGATATGGCCTCAAGTAAACGGACCATGTCTAGGGATAATGTGTCGTTAGTATGACATCCAAAAACCTAATTTTGTTGCCAGGGTTGTCTGTGTTCATACACCCAAGTGAATGCAAAAGTCCTACAAATTAATCCAGTATGATATTATCCAACGTAGTGGTAGCAGTGTTGACCATAAAACCCTGAATCCACATAGGAGTCATGCCGTTATTAGCCGCATCACTTTTTTTTCATTAAACAAAGAAGTTAAAAATCATGTAGGAAAAGTTTAGTAGTTCCCATCACAGGCCTACAATTTGTCTCAGATGTTACTGTGTTGTTATTTAAGATGGTTTGACTCTAGAAGGATTTCATTGGAGGCAAATAGTCCTCCTTAGCCTCTGTGAGGACCAGAGACAAAGGGCAATAAAAGACACTGGTAATATCTCAAGTCCATTAGCAACAGACAAGTAACTTCCCTGGAGACCCAGCAGTCCTTGTGATCTGAAGCCATTTAATTTGGAAACTTTTGATAGAACTGCACTTGAAGCAGTGTATGGTATAGGCCAGGGGTGCTCATTAGGTAGCTCGGGAGCTACTAGTACAGTGGTTCTCAACCTTCCTCATGCCACGACCCCTTAACATAGTTCCTAGTGTTGTGGAGACCCCCAACCATAACATTATTTTCGTTGCTACTTTGTAACTGTAATTTCGCTACTGTTATGAATCGTAATGTAAATGTCTGATATGCAGGATGTATTGTCACAAATACCCAATACGCCAAATTTTGAATATTTGTGGGATTGGGAGGGGGGATTGATTTTGTCATTTGGGAGTTGTAGTTGCTGGGATTTATAGTTCAGCTACAATCAAAGAGCATTCTGAAACCCACAAACAATAGAATTGGGCCAAACTTCCCACACAGAACCTCCTGATGGTCTTTGTTTTCTGATGGTCTTTGGCGACCCCTCTGACACTCTTTTGCGACCCCTCCAGGGGTCCCGACCCCCAGGTTGAGAAACACTGTACTAGTAGATCTTCGGCCCTCTTCCAGGTGATCTTCGGGCCTCACCAGCCGGATGGGGCACTCCTGCCATGCGCGCGCACACCCTGCGGGCACGTGCCTTCCTGCTGCTGGCCTCCGCTCTCGTGGTGCTTCTTTCACTTGCGGGGCATTGCAGGAAGAAGGAAGCACGAGGCGGGGCCTCTGGAGGGAGCGCCCTGCCTCTCTCTCGTCCAGAAGCAGCTGTGCAGCCTCCATTGCCGGCGAGACAGGCAGGGCGGAGCGCTCCCTCTGGATGCCCTGCCTCGTGCTTTCTCCTTCCTGCAATGCCCCGCATGTGGAAGAAGCGCCGTGCGGGCATTAAACAGCAACAAGAGCATGTGCGGTGGCAAGAGCGCGCGGCGGCAGGAGCGCGCAGGAGCGCGCGGCGGCAGGGGCAAGTAGATCTTTTGGAGTTGGTTGCTTTAAGAGTAGCTCGCATGCTGAAAAAGTGTGAGCACCCCTGGTATAGGCCTATTTATTTCACAGTGCTTCACCTTTCAAGGATACCTGGGAAGCAGCCGAGGAGAGGGCATTTTTCAAGTTGCCACCACTTTTATAGGATATCCTTCTTTGGTAAACTGAGTAGTCTTCATTAGCATGATTTAATTTAGCTGCAGTGGCACAATGGATTAAACCAGTGTTTCCCAACCTTTTTTGAGCCGCTGCACACTTTTAACATTAAAAAAATCCGGGGGCACACCACCAACCAAAATGACACAAAATGACTCTCTAACACAGTAAAGAACAGCTGGGGATGGTGACCTGCTGGGCTGGGAGTGCCGAAGCTGGGGGAGGGGAGGAGCCAGTCCGCGCCATGCCCCGCCCCTCCACGCGGATTCAGTTCTCCCACAGCTTTGCCAGCCTTGAGGGGGCGGTGCCAAGCCAGCGGTGGCAGAGCCAGCACAATGCTGGCTTGGCACTGCCCCTCAAGGCTGGCAAAGCTGTGGGAGCGCTGAAGCCGGGGGAGGGGCGGAGCCAGGCCATGCCATGCCCCGCCCCCTCCCCCAGCTTCAGTTCTCCCACAAAGGAGAAGCATGAGCGGTGGACGGGCTTCAGTAGGCGGGGCTCCTCCTCCGCACGGCTTCAGCGAGCGAGGGGTGAGAGTCGTGGCGGGAGTCATGGCAGATTGGAGGCTGGCTGGGGAAACAGCCGAAGGAGGCGGTGCCCCGGACCCTTCTTCTTTTTCTTCACCGCCACTCGGTCCTTCCTCCTCCTCCCCCAAGCAGCAGGAGTTCGGCAGGAGGAGGGGGAAAGGAAGGGGGGCAGAGAGCTTTTCTCGCGGCACACCTGATGATCGCTCACGGCACACTAGTGAGCCACGGCACACTGGTTGAGAAACACTGGATTAAACCAGTGGTTCCCAAACTTTTTTGGCCTACCGGCCCCTTTCCAGAGAAAAAATTACTCACCGCCTCTTCTGCCTTCGGGGTCAAAAAGGGCTTTAAAAGGATGGACGTAGCAAGCTATGACCTGAAGGTAGAGGACAAGCCGACCCACATGCAGGGAGGCTCGGAATATCTTTAAGAATGAGTGCTAGACTCAAAAATGGTGAACTCAAAACAAGTTTTATTGAATACAACCAGTAAAAAATGCTGGAGGCCCAAAATGCTTAGTTGGTTGCCAAAAGGGGTTCCTTGAAAAAAGATTTACAGTCACTTGCCTCTAAACTTTGCAGGGTGACGGTCTCTCTTGAATTCCAGGTTCCTGTTGCTTCCAATGGTTCCTTTGTCTCGTGAAGTTCTCCGGATGCCCAAAATCTACAGGCTATGGGCGAAGGCTGACCTTCCTTTGTCCCTGTAAATTATGGCTGAAAGCATAGGCTGGCTTTGTTGCAGTGAACTAAGTTGCTTTGTCCCAGATGGCTAGATTTCCATCTTGCTAGGTCCCATGTGGTCTCTGGAATGAGGCCAGAGAGGAAATGCTGCCTCTCATGTGACCTCTGGAAGAGGAGGAGTTAGAGGTGATAACCTCAGGTATGGAGCCAAAACATAGCCCCTCCCATTGTCCACATGGCTGGAGTAGAACAAAGGCCCATGAAGATAAAGGGCAAACCAAACACATAATAAAGATATAATTTCAGCCCCACACCGCCCCTCTAGAAATTATTTTTTTATAAAAATTAATAGCAATTAAACAGAAAGATACATGTATTAATGCAGTGGTTCTCAACCTTTCTAATGCCATGACCCCTAAATAAGGTTCCTCATGTTGTAGTGACCCCCAACCATATTTTCGTTGCTACTTCATAAATAATTTTGCTACTCTTACAAATTCTAATCCAAATACCTAATAGGTCAAAGCGAAGGGAGCGGGGCCAAAGAAGAGGGCTGTGTGACCCCTCCTAAATGGCCAATTGTTCACCGCCCCCTTAAAGGGGTTCACTGCCCCCCAGTTCCCCCTGAGCCTCCCACCGCCCCCTTGGATCACCTCACCGCCCACCAGGGGGTGGTACCGCCCACTTTGAGAATCAGTGGATTAAACCCTTCTGCCGGCCGAACTGCTGACCTGAAAACGTGAAGGTCAGTGGTTCAAATCCATGAGACGGGGTGAGCTCCCATTAGTCAGCCCTAGCTTCCCATGCAGGGACATGAGAGAAGCCTCCCACAGGATGGTAACACATCCGGGCAGGCATGTAGCCGGGGGGGGGGGCTAAGGGGGCTTCAGCCCCCCCCCCGAAATTCTCAAGGTGGTCCGCGAGAAGGCCTTCCTGGTACATTATTTAAACTGTTATGTGTATTTATATCATGATCTGATCACCATGCTCATTATATCCCACATTAATGGGGTTATTGGGATAACAACACAAAAGGTTTGCTAGGGTAGACCCTCTTCCACCCAGTCTCAGCCCTCCCCCGAACCAAACTCAGCCCCCCCCGAATCAAAATCCTGGCTACGGCCCTGCATCCGGGCATCCTCTGGCCAACACACACACACAAACACACAGATATATATATATATATATATATATATATATATATATATATATATATGATTTTATTGATGTAAACAGTCAAGACACAACAACAGTATTTGACACACACATAATTACAAATAAAACAAATAGAACATAGAACATAAACATCCTCACAACAACGAACATATATTTTCCTTTTACTTCCAGATCACTTTGTGATAATGATTGATATTCTTTAAGCATATCTTAGTTCAATATGCCAATATGGTTCGTATTTGGCCCTATGGGTTTATTTATTCCGTTTTTATAAATACTTGTAATTGCTATTTTTTAAGAAATCAATGCAGTTGTTCCAATTTGTTTTATTTTAGAATAACCTGTTTGGGGCAATATTTTGAGTTAATAAATCCATATTCATGATGTCTAAGGCTTTCTCTATCCCTCCATTTATTGTTGCCGTTTCTTTTGCTTTCCACAAGCGTGCTATATTTATTCTTGCCGCCGTAGCAAGGTAAAAAAAATTCTTGTTATTTTGATCTATTTGGAAATCTAAGATCCCCAATAAAAAATATTCGAGTTTAAAATCAAAGTTTAGGTGGAGAATTGCTTTCATCTTTTTATATACTTCAAACCAATTTTTTAAAATTATCCTGCATTCCCACCACATATGTAAAAAGGTACCCGTGTTCTCCCCACATTTCCAACATTTACTGCTTGTCTTGCCCTTGCTAGTTTTTCTGGTGTGAGATACCACATGTAAAATACCTTGGACAACATTCTTGCAGACGGCCAATTCTCTCACACCAGAAGCAACTTGCAGTATATTTTCAATTTGCTTCTGACATGATAAAAAATAGAAACAATTTAAAAATATTCTATTCTGCTTTTAAATGCCTGTATTCAATCTGCAGATATACTTACTAAGGGTGGATATATCCGGTCATTATCCTTAGAAAATTGTTATTATTTCATATTAAAATCAATTTAGACCCTAATTTGACCCGTGGCCAGCAACCCGGAAGTGACATTTCTAAATCAAAACCGGGTCCGCTATTTCCGTAAAGGGCGCGTTATTATGTTGTTTTTATTTCCGCCCTTTCTTAACTTTAACCCGTGTTGGTTCTCAGCTGGCAGGGTAGAGTGGAGGCGATGCCCTCCACTCTCCCCTGCCAGCTGACAAGCAACGCGGGTTAAAGATAACCTGTGTTAGTTCTCAGGTGGCGGGGGTTGGGTGGAGGCGATGCCCTCCACTCTCCCTCGCCAGCTGACAATCAACACAAGTTAAAGATAGCCTGTGTTAGTTCTCAGGTGGCGAGGGTGGGGTGGAGGCGATGCCCTCCACTCTCCCCTGCCAGCTGACAACTAACACGGGTTAAAGATAACCTGTGTTAGTTCTCAGGTGGCGGGGGTGGGGTGGAGGCGATGCCCTCCACTCTCCTCGCCAGCTGACAATCAACACAAGTTAAAGATAGCCTGTGTTAGTTCTCAGGTGGCGGGGGGGGTGGTGGAGGCGATGCCCTCCACTCTCCCCTGCCAGCTGACAACCAACGAGGGTTAAAGATAACCCGAGTTAGATCTCAGGTGGCGGGGGTGGGGTGGAGGCGATGCCCTCCACTCTCCCTCGCCAGCTGACAATCAACACAAGTTAAAGCTAGCCGGGGTTAGTTCTCAGGTGGCGAGGGGGGTGGTGGAGGCGATGCCCTCCACTCTCCCCTGCCAGCTGACAAGCAACGCGGGTTAAAGATAACCCGTGTTAGTTCCCAGGTGGCGGGGGTGGGGTGGAGGCAATGCCCTCCACTCTCCCTCGCCAGCTGACAATCAACACAAGTTAAAGATAGCCTGTGTTAGTTCTCAGGTGGCGGGTGGTGGTGGAGCGTGCCCTCCACTCTCCCCTGCCAGCTGACAACAACGCGGGTTAAAGATAACCCGTGTTAGTTCTCAGGTGGCGGGGTGGGGTGGAGGCAATGCCCTCTACTCTCCTCGCCAGCTGACAATCAACACAAGTTAAAGATAGCCTGTGTTAGTTCTCAGGTGGCGAGGGTGGTGGTGGAGGCGATGCCCTCCACTCTCCCCTGCCAGCTGACAAGCAACGCGGGTTAAAGATAACCGGTGTTAGTTCTCAGGTGGGGGGGGTGGGGTGGAGGCAATGCCCTCCACTCTCCCTCACCAGCTGACAATCAACACAAGTTAAAGATAGCCTGTGTTAGTTCTCAGGTGGCGAGGGTGGTGGTGGAGGCGATGCCCTCCACTCTCCCCTGCCAGCTGACAAGCAACGCGGGTTAAAGATAACCTGTGTTAGTTCTCAGGTGGCGGGGTAGGGTGGAGGCAATGCCCTCCACTCTCCCTCGCCAGCTGACAATCAACACAAGTTAAAGATAGCCTGTGTTAGTTCTCAGGTGGCGAGGGTGGTGGTGGAGGCGATGCCCTCCACTCTCCCCTGCCAGCTGACAAGCAACGCGGGTTAAAGATAACCTGTGTTAGTTCTCAGGTGGCGGGGGTAGGGTGGAGGCAATGCCCTCCACTCTCCCTCGCCAGCTGACAATCAACACAAGTTAAAGATCGCCTGTGTTAGTTCTCTGTTGGCGTGGGTGGTGGTGGAGGCGATGCCCTCCACTCTCCCCGGCCAGAGGAAAAGCACCGCGGGTTAAAGATAACCCGTGTTAGTTCCCAGGTGGCGGGGGTGGGGTGGAGGCAATGCCCTCCACTCTCCTCGCCAGCTGACAATCAACACAAGTTAAAGATAGCCTGTGTTAGTTCTCAGGTGGCGAGGGTGGTGGTGGAGGCGACGCCCTCCACTCTCCCCTGCCAGCTGACAAGCAACGCGGGTTAAAGATAACCTGTGTTAGTTCTCAGGTGGCGGGGGTGGGGTGGAGGCAATGCCCTCCACTCTCCCTCGCCAGCTGACAATCAACACAAGTTAAAGATAGCCTGTGTTAGTTCTCAGGTGGCGAGGGTGGTGGTGGAGGCGATGCCCTCCACTCTCCTCTGCCAGCTGACAATGAACGAGGGTTAAGCATAACCAGTGTTAGTTCTCAGGTGGCGGGGTAGAGGCGATACCCTCCACTCTCCCCCGCCAGCTGACAACCAACATGGGTTAAATAATTTCGTTATTAAATAGGAATCCATTTTGAAATTTCCCCCCAAAAAAGTTGGAATAGTTTCTATTTCGAAACAACAGTGGCTATCTCCCCCCACGAGTTTAGAAACAATTTTTTATGGATCAACCAGCCCTAATACTTACATATCAGGGGAGTTGTTTTCTCCTTGAGATTTCACTACTTGCGCTTGTTACTTTGTATAGCTTTTTTTTTTTTGGATATAGCAATTTTGCTTGGGGATTGGGCTTATTTGCCATTTCTGCTTTTGTTTGGTTGCATGAATAGGCTCTTAGGCGACCTTGTTTTGAGTGTTTTGCTCAGTTGAAAGCAGCTTTGTAGACTTCTAAAATGAAAAGCAATACGCCCATTCTTAAATAATAAATAAAAAAATCTGCTTATTTTAGTGATTTCTTGTGATGAAGAAGTGTGTGCGAGATTACAGAAGGAGAGCTTGGATTTCTCTGGCTTTATTCTGAGCTTACCTGAAACATTTAAACAAGCATTGCATCCTCCCTTCGCACGCAGGTACACCTGGCTCTTTTCCACGTGTTCTAGAACTCACGATTTTACTATTCATTGAGCTTGCACTGGGCTCCTTGTATACTGTGAACATTTCTACAGGTTCTTGGCATCTTTCCTTTCCTCCCTTGCTCCATCTGTTGTATCACTTTTCCTCCAAGTTGCTATGGACAGCATTACTCAGCTTTATGCCATTTTATATCCCCCAAACTCTATGAAGTAGGGATGTGAGAGATGATGTACCCAAAGCTATCAGGTCAATTTTGTGGTTGAATGTGGATGTGAATCCACATTTTCCAAATTCGCTTGCTTCCATGGTGGCTCCTTTTTACTGTTCTTTGTGTCCTAACCCAAATGCATCAAGATCATTTTATGTGGCCCTCCAGGTAGGGTTCCCATATGTCCCTTATTCTAAGGGACACCCCTTATTTTGGCCCTAAAATTTGTGTCCCTTATTTTCAGGCCCTGTCCCTTATTTTTGACTAGCAGGACAGGACTGGGCGGGGTTGACCAGAGGAAGGTGCGCACTGTGGTTTCCACGGCAATGCCTGCCCGGGGATTCCCACTCGCAGGGCAGCCTGCGTCCCCGTTGGAAGGAAGAGGCGATACAGGACTTTTTCAAAGTACAGTAGACTAATTAACCGTTACCCAAGGGGAATGTTGGATCATGTTGGATAAAGATAGTTTCTGGTTGCTTGAGAGTTACTCTTAAAATAGGCCTAGCTGTGCATCCCAATACTATACAATGCTGTGTATCCCATACTATACTATACCATTAACTATTGACATAATAATCATGAAGATGTACTGTCTTATAAAATTTATTTTATTTTAATGTTTAGACAGTGCACTTTTAAAGTCAGCAAACTCAAGTACTAAATACAGATGGAGAAAATTAGGTAGTTCTAATAATGTTTTTCCTGCATGACAAAGCATACCATGTGCTTTTAAGAGGGTTCAAGTCAGTTTCTTTTGTGAGTTTCAATCATTATCTTATTCTCTTAATAAAACTATTTCTATCTAATGTTTGAGTTTCAAGTTTTTAATGAAGTGTCCCTTATTTTTGTGAAAAATCCCATAAATGACCCTTATTTCTTATATCAAAAATGGCAACCCTACCTCCAGGTGCCGGGCCACAACTCCTACATTCCTCATTTTTAGACTTCATGATTAGAGTTTATTGGAGTTGTGTTACTAGGGCTGGTTGATCCAAAAAAAAAAAGGTTCAAAACTCACTTCGGCTGGTGATTCAATTTTGGACCGATTTTCAAAATTTTCTTTGAAAAAACTTCAAAATTAACGAAATTTCGTAAGTTTCGGAAGTGCTTCCTTAATGGCCTCCACTCCTACTTGCCACCTTGGAACTAATGCGCGTTAGCTGTAACCCGTGTTAGTTCCCAGCTGGCGAGGAGGGGGGGAGCATCCCCTCCACCCTTCCTCGCCACCTGGGAACCAACGCAGGTCAAAGATAACCCGCATTAGTTCTCAGTTGGTGAGGAGGAGGGGGAAGCATCCCCTCCAACTCTCCTAGCCAGCTGGGAACCAACACGGGTCAAAGATAACCCGCGTTAGTTCTCAGCTGGCGAGGAGGAGGTGGGAGCATCCCCTCCACCCCTCCTTGACACCTGGGAATGAAAGCGGGTTAAAGATAACCTGCGTTAGTTCTCAGCTGGCGAGGATGTAGCAACTCAGCCCCCATCTGACCCGGGGGGGCAGGAGGCCAATCTGCCCCCACCTCTGCCTGGGAGGGCAGGCTGCGTCCCCAGGGGTTCCGTTGGCTTTAGACCCCGATGAAAGTGATGGAGGGGAGGAAGGGCCCGCTTCACCTACAGACAGCCTGCTATGGGATGACACCTGGCCGGAGGCCTATTCTGATGATGAGGCTTCTCATGATTCCGGATCAGATACGGAATATGAAAGACCGGGGGGCTACGGTTCACAGGAAAGGGTGTTTACGCCAGATGTTGAGGAGGACATGGAAGCCGAGTTCGAATCAGTTTCCCAGGAAGATAACGGCGCAGATGGGGCCATTCCTGAGCGGAGATTCGACCGAAGGGGGAGTATTGAGGCTACATGGAGAGATTGGAAGCGAGGCCTGGAAAGACGCTGGTCTCACAAAGGAGGGAATTAAGTATGCAATTCATGGGAAACTTCCTCAGATTGCCGGCCACGTCGGAGCTGGAGAGACGTAGCAGCTTGCTGTCCTCCTGGAAGCTATAGACTGGCTTGCCTTGCCAAGTACTGCCTTGAAACCTTTTTGATTCCATGAACTTTGGATTTACCTTGCTTACCACGGACTCAGTTGCCTTGCCTGATTCGCTTTGTTTTAATGGACCTTGCTTTTGATCCCTGCTTTTGAAATACTTTTTGAACATCATTTGCTTTTCACCTTGGGCTATTTGATCTTTACTTTTTGGACATTTTATCTTCTACACCTGCTACTAATTGGTGCTTAATAAATAGTTAATTGACATCGTCTGTGTGTGTGTGATTACGGGGTGGAGACAGGGCCTGTGTTGTGACAGAGGAGGAGGGGGGAGCATCCCCTCCACCCCTCCTAGCCAGCTGGGAACCAATGCTCGTTAGCTTTAAGGCTTGTAATCCCATGCCTTACCCCCGGATCTGAAAGGGGTCATTCTCAGGCTATTCTCAGGCAATTCTCAGGCGATTTCCGAAAATGGCGGATTTTCTTACGGAAAATAGCAGCAATGGCTTCGGTTTCGGTTTACAGCTATTCAAATACATATCGTAAGTACCTTACAAACACATTTCTAACGACTTTCATAGGGAAATGAAAAACCTAACCAGGCCTATGTGATACAGCACGGCAGTCCAACTTCTGCTGGCGCAAGGGCCAGACTTCTGGTGAGTGATCACCTGGGGGACACCCGACCACGCCCCCGGCCACGTCCCCAACCACGCCCCTGGCCACGCCCCGGCCATGCCCCCGGCCACACGGCTCCACCCCCTCTCCCAAAGTGTCACAATAGCCTTGGAAGCGGGTGATTTCGCCTGCTTCTGAGGCTGTTGTGACGCTTTGGGAGAGAAGGAGGACCCACGGGGAGCCTTCCGCGGCTCCGCCCCCTCGCCCAAAGCATCACAACAGCTGTTGTGACGCTTTGGGGGAGAGGGCGAAGCTTGCAGGAGCCTTCCGCGGCTCCGCCCTCTCGCCCAAAGCATCACAACAGCTGTTGTGACGCTTTGGGGGAGAGGGCGAAGCTGCGAGGAGCCTTCCGCGGCTCCGCCCCCTCGCCCAAAGCATCACAACAGCTGTTGTGATGCTTTGGGGGGAGCTTAAGCGAGGGTGCTCCCGTGGCTCCGCCCCCTCACCCAAAGCTGGCGTGACGCTTTGGAAGAGAGGGAGGAGCCATGGGGGCTCCCGCCGCCCACCCAAAGCGGGCAAAACCGCGCACATGCACACTTTTTGGGGGGGATTTTTTTAAAAAAAATGTCCCTCTTTTTATTTTTTATTAAAAAGCTTAGGGGGCCATAGGGAAGGGGCTGGGGGGGGCATATACGGCCCCCGGCCGCCAGTTGGACAGCCCTGTGATACAGTAACATTTGGAAGGCTGCAGTTTGTTATGTTTTGTAAGGAGAGTGGGGTATTTTCGCTAAAGCAAAATCTGAACTGGCAGGTAGGGACCACTCAGTTTTGCCCAGTCTTTTTTGCAAGGCTATTTTATCCCAAAATTATTTGGGACACTGGGAGTGGCTGCAGTAAATAATAGTCTGGGGTGCCAACCACAGCAGCATCAATCACAGATTTGGACAGAGGTCTGCGGTTTCTGTCCTTTTTCAGTATTGTACAGATGTATGTAATGTAATAATGTCTGGCATTTATCAGCAGGCTTGTGCATTTGAAAGTACTCAAGGACAACAGAATCAAAAGCAATGCAAATGTCAGTTTAAAAAGAATAGCATCCCTTGTTGTTTAAATGCCAAACATTAATCTAAACAGCAATCATCTATGAACATTTACAATATGTCAGCTCAATGTATTGTTGTAGGTTTTTTCAGGCTATATGGCCATGTTCTAGAGCAGGGATCGGGAACCTTTTTGACTCAGAGAGCCATGAAAGCAAAATATTTGGAAATTTATTTCAGTGAGAGCCATATAATATATATAATATATTATAAGACTGAATTCAACTAAATGTGAGTATATTCGTACATACTATGAGAAAAGGATTTCCCCAGCAGAATGACAGGACACTTCAAACCTGGCTCTGCAAAAGGCATGCTCAGGACTCTGGGAAGGAAGAGAAGATGGAAGGAAGGAAGGGGGAAAGAAAGAAAGAAAGAGGAAATAAAGGAGGGCAGGGGAGAGGAAGAAAGAAAAGAAGAACAAACTATGGAAAAGGAAGAAAAGAAAAGCAGGATGGAGACAAGGAGGGGAAAAGAAAGAAGGAAATGGGAAGGGAGGAAAGGAAAGGGTGGGGAAAAGAAAGGAAAGGGAGTGAGGAAAAAGTAAAATAATGAAGGGAAAAGAAGAAAAGAAAGAAGGGGGAGAGAGGGAAGTGAAAAGAAAGGGAGGAGAATGAAAGGAAGACTTAGGGAAAAAGAATAGAAGAGGAAGGAAGGAAGGAAGGAAGGAAGAGGGAGGGAGGGAGAATGGAGGAAAGAAGGAAGGGGAGAGAGAGAGGGGGGGAAAAGAAAGGAGAGAATGAAAGGGTGAAGGGGAGAAAGGAAGGAAGAGGAAGGAAGGAAGGAAGGAAGAGGGAGAATGGAGGAAAGAAGGAAGGGGAGAGAGGGAGGGAGGGAGGGAGAAGGAAAGTGAGAAGGGGAGAAAGACAGGAAGGAAGGGAATGGAGGAAAGAAGGAAGAGGAGAGAGGGAGGGAAAAGGAAGGAGAAAAGGAGAAGGAAAGGGTGAAGGGGAGGAAGGAAGGAAGGGAGGAAGGAAGGAAGGAAGGAAGGGGAATGAAGGAAGAGAGAGAATGGAAGGAAGAAGGAAGGGGAGAGAGGAAGGGAAAAAGAAGAAGAGAAGGAAAGTGAGAAGGGGAGAAAGACAGGAATGAAGAAGAAGGAAGAAAGGAAGAGAATGGAGGAAAGAAGGAAGAGGAGAGAGGGAGGGAAAAGGAAGGAGAAAAGGAGAAGGTAAGGGTTAAGGGGAGAAAGGAAGGAAGGGGAATGAAGGAAGAGAGAGAATGGAAGGAAGAAGGAAGGGGAGAGAGGGAGGGAAAAGGAAGGAGAGAAGGAAAGAATGGAAGATAAAGGAAGGAATGAAGAGGGAGGGAAGAAAGAAGGGAGGGAGGGAGGAAAAAGAATGAAATAAAAGAGAGGGGGAAAAAGAAAGGAAAATAAGGGAGGGAGGGAGGGAGGGAGGAAGGAAGGAAGGAAGGAAGGAAGGAAGGAAGGAAGGAAGGAAGGAAGGAAGGGGGAGGAGGGTGCGGGGCCAAGGCGGACCTTGGTGCCGACGTCGGTGAGGCAGTCCCTCCAGAAGGCGTCGAAGAGGCTGCGGCTCTTGAGCTACCCGACGATGAGGGCGATGAGCTGGCCATGCCCCGGGGGGGCAGCGAGGCCGGGTCACTCCTCCCCACTGCATGCTGGGAAACTGAGGCCTGGGCGGCTCTGGAAAGCCAGATACAATCATGAAAAGAGCCACACCTGGCTCCCGAGCCATAGGTTCCCTACCCCTGTTCTAGAGGCATTCTCTCCTGATGTTTCACCTGCGTCTATGGCAAGCATCCTCAGAGATGACTTCACCTCTGAGGATGCTTGTCATAGATGGAGGTGAAACGTCAAGAGAGAATGCCTCTAGAACATGGCCATATAGCCCGAAAAAACCTACAACAACGCAATGATTCCGGCCATGAAAGCCTTCGACAATACATTGTCAGCTCAATGTCCAGCCAATTTTGCTACAATCCAATCATGCTGAGATGTCCTTGTTTGAGGCATCTAACTGCAAGCTTTCTTAGATATGTTTTGCTGGGGAGTTTTCTTACAGAGTTGGAAAGGTGGGGCGTGGGTGGGGGGTGGGGGTATGGTTTGAGACAGAGGGGAATGGATGGCAGAAAACACCCCATATTGTCATGCTCATTCCTGGACGTGGTGCAAGCAATTGCATAAAAGAGGAGAATGGGAAATATTTAGGACTACATTCCAGTCAGGCCCGTATCAGGCCCTTTTGCCGCCCTAGGCCAAAGGGTCTGCCTCCGCCCCTCCCCACCCCTGGCTCCGCCCCTCCCTGCCCCTGGCTCTGCCCCTCCCGCCCCGGCTCCGCCCCTCCCTGCCCCCGGCTCCACCTCTCCCCACCCCCCGGCTCCGCCCCTCCTCGCCGGATTGAAGAAAGGAGGGTGGGGCGAGGAGAAAGAGGCGCCCTCCTGCCGCGCGTCCTGCGCGCCGCCCACCTCTTTTCAGCGGGGCTGGTGCGACTCCTCTCTGCCTCCTCCCTGGCGTGGCGTGGTGTCGCCAGGCAGGGAGGAGGAGGCGAAGCCGCGCCACCGCCCCTCCTCCCTTGCGTGGCATGACAACGCAAGGGAGGAGGGCCGGCAACGTGACTTCTCTCCGCCTCCTTCTCCCTGCCTGGCAACGCCAAGCCAGGGAGGCGGAGAGAAGCCGTGCTGCCGCCACTCCTCCCTTACGTCACCACGCAAGGGAGGAGGGGCGGCAGCGGGCTTCGCCTCCCCTCCCTGCCTGGCGACGCCACGCCATGCCAGGGAGGAGGCAGAGAGAAGTCCCGCCACCGCCCCTCCTTCCTTGTGTCACGCCAGCCCCGCCAAAAAGGGATGGGCGGTGCACAGGACGCGCGGCGGGAGGGCGCCTCTTTCTGCTCCTCGCCCTGCCCTCCTTCCTTCAATCCGGCGAGGAGGCGGGGAGGGGCGGAGCTGGGGGGCGGGGAGGGGCAGAGTAAGGAGCAGAGCCGATCCTCCCTCCCTCCCTCCTAAAGCAGAGCCGAGGGGAGCAGAGCAAAGGGAGGGGGCGGCCGCGCATGCGCCCTTTTTGGGGGTGAATTTTTGGGGGGATTAAAAAAAATTTGGGGGTCCGGATCCGCTGCCCCCCCAAACGTGCCGCCTGAGGCCATGGCCTTGGGTGGCCTTATGGGTAATCCGGGCCTGATTCCAGTCCCATTTTCATTCTCTGAATGTTATTTCCAGTTTGAGGGATGCCGAGAGGGAGTGCTGCTAAGAGCATGTCATGGCTTTGATGCATGGGCGGTTCTCGGAGCCGTAGTAAAAAAGTAACTTTTTCCAAAGTTGCTGCAAAGGTACTTTTGGATTGGATGTTAGCAAATGACAGCTTTGGAAGGACTGTCATTTGTTTTCGGGCAGCCTGGACAGTTGGGTTTTCTTAAGCACATCTGGGGACTGGGCATTGCTGTTCATATCCCAGATTTTCTTTCCATCTCCATTCACATAACTGCATGTTTAAAAAAAAGAAAAGAAACAGAGTTGCAAAGAGAGAAATGGAAGCCGGCCTCAGACTCTTATTAAAGACAGCAGCTATTGAGAAATTATCTAAGAAGAAATAACCTAGTGGTGTGTGGTTAGCGTTTTCCTATTCGGTGATTTTATATGTATTTACTAGCTTGGGGACCCGGCCCTGCCCGGGTTATTTGAGAAAGGCATTGTGTGCCAAGGTTGGTCCTTATGTTTATTTGGCTCGCAGTGGTCTCGGGAAGTGAGTGAAGGTACTTCAAGTCCCATCATCCATGGTCCATCCTTCAAACTGCACCAGGATGTAGAGTGGGTCATGAGGGCTCTGTGTGCCAAGTTTGGTCTTGATCAGTCATTGGATGAGGGCTGCAGCGGTTTCGGGAAGTGATTGGAGGTACTTCAAGTCCCATCATCCATGGTCTGCCCTCCTCCAAACTACAGTAGGGTGTAGAGTGGGTCATGGGTACTCTGTGTGCCAAGTTTGGGCATTGTCTGAGATTTGTAGGGGCTACAATGTTCTGTGGGAAATGAATCAGGTGAAGGTACTGCAAATCCCATCATTTGTGGTCAATCCTGCCCTTAACCGCGGCAGGTTGTAAAGTTTGCCATTGGGCCTCTGTGTGCAAAGTTCTGCCTTAATATTCAGGGTTATAGGCTGTGTGGAAGGGCCCTGGGTTATCTGAGTTCCTTTGCACACATCTGAATAAAATCCCATGCTATGTGCTTTGAACCAGATTATATGAGTGTGGACTCAGAAAACCCAGTTCAAAGCAGATATGGTGGGTTGTTCTGCCTTAACATTCAGGGTTCTAAGCCTGTGTGGAAGGTCCCTGGGTTATGTGAGTTCCTTTGCACACATCTGAATAAAATCCCATGCTATGTGCTTTGAACCAGATTATATGAGTGTGGACTCAGAAAACCCAGTTCAAAGTGCTGGCCTGTCCTGCTGGTGTTTGGTAACTTTAAAAGGCCGAAAGCTGCCACATATCCGCTTTAAACTCCCACCATGCCTCACTGCCTCAGGCCTTTTCATTACCCCCCTCTGGCACTTTAGAGTGTCGGAATGTTGGTGGTGCTGGCCAAACAGAGGCATTATGCAAATAATCTCACAGTGGCAACCAATCGGAACGCTGCCACATATCCTTCCGCCCGCCTGCCCACACACATACATACAAATATTCTTTTTTATTATATACTAGCTTGGGGACCCGGCCCTGCCCGGGTTAATTGAGAAAGGCATTGTTTGCCAGTGCTCCCAGTTTAATGTAGATCCAATGTCAGCTGAATTCAGTAGGTGTGGTGAACTACAACTCCCATATGGAAGTCCCTTCACCCATGGTCCATGTTCCTTCAATCTGCACCACCATGTAGAGTGGGTCATGGGGGCTCTGTATACCTAGTTTGATTGTGAACAGTCATTGGTGTGGGTTGTAGTGGTCCCAGGAAGTGAGTGAAGGTAGTGATAATTCCGTCATCCATGGTCTGTCATCCTGCAAACTGCGCCAGTGTGTAGAGTGTGTCATGTGCGCTCTGTGTGCCAAGTTTGGTATTGTTCTGTCATTGGATGAGAGTTGCAGTGATCTCAGAAAGTGAGTGAAGGTACTGCAAGTCCCATCATCCATGATCCGTCTTCCCTCAAACCTCACCAGGATGTAAAGGGGGTAGTGGGAGTTATGTATGCCAAGTTTTATTATTTATTTATTATTTATTTATTTATTGGAGCTTCTTCGCCGCCGACTCCCGAGGGCTCACGGCGGCTCACAGAGCCAATGGCACAGCGCCAAGGGTTAAAACATAAGACAATAAAAACACAGTTAAAAACAGTACAATACAATATAAACCAGTTGAACAGCAGCAAATATCGTTTTGTCTTATTCTCTCATTGTTTGGGGTCGAAAAGGGGTCGCAAAGTGTTTTGGTCTGAAACTCCCACCATGCCTGACTGCCTCAGGCCTTTTCCTTACCCCTCTGCCACTTTAGAGCTTCGAATGTTCGTGTTGGCGACTGCCTCAGGCCTTTGCCTTATCCTCCTCTGACAGTTTATTATGGGTCGGAATGTTCATGTTGGCTGGCCAGTACAGGAGTTATGCAAATCCGCCCTTATTGGCAGCCAATCATGTTGTCAGAATGTAGAGGCTGGGAGAGTCATTGGCAGCCCCGGAGGATGCTGGGAAATGTAGGTGTTTTTACTTGGTGTTTTGGGGGCCGGGTAGGTGGGGGGGGAGTTTCTTTGCTACAAACGTACCTTGCTTGAGGCCTATTTCTGTTGGCAAGTTTGGTGTTTCTGCGTTGTAAGGTTTCTCTGTTTGGGACGGTCGTTCCATGACGACTCTTCCTTTATATATATAGATACAGATAGAGATTTATTTATTTGACCTATTTATACCCCACCTTTCTCAACCCCAAAGGGGAATCAAGGCGGCTTACATATCGAGTCCGGATTTGATACTCCTTACCAAGAACTAAAAGGCAATTTCTTTGTTGTTGGTTTTTTTTTTGACCCTCCACTTTCCTTTCTTTCTTATCCTCTTTTGGGAAAATTAATCGATTTTTTTTTCTCCCTCCCCTCCTTTCTGGTGTGTGTGTGTAGAAGGGGGGGGGGATGAATAGAAGGGCACACAAGCTTAGTCAAAGCCATTGTTAGCATTCGCTCCTGTTTCAGAATAATTGTATTAATTCTCTCGCGAAAGGTACATGTGTGGGAGAAAGAGAGGGAGATGGATGCTTCTTTCCCCCCACTTCCTTTCAGGAATTAATTTTTGAGAATTTGTTCTCATCTGAAGCAGGAAGATGGAGCTGGCTGCAAGGAAGTTGAGGCACTTTGCTCTCTAACTAGAGCCGAGTGGGCTGCAACCTGTTTCTCCACCTCTTCCCATCCTCGCTCAGTCTCACCCAATTGCAATTTTCTCCCTTTCCTGATGGGCAGATGGAAGGGCTTGGATCACAGCCCCTTTTCTGTCTGATTTTGACAACCACCCCGGGTGCCTCTAGATTGGATCCTTGGTGGGGGTCCAGGGAAGGAAGTGGAGAAGAGGAGAAGCCCTGTTTTATTGTTATTATTGTTATTATTATTATTTTTGGTGATTGTCCTTAAACAAAGCCAGGAGGAGGAGGAGGAAAAGAAGGAGGAGCAGGAGAACGCCTCTGATTAAAAGCCCAGCCTCAGTGCAGAGAGCTCCATGAAAAAAAAGGGACTGAATCCGAGCTTGCTTGCACACATTCATTCTCACACACACACACTCATTGACACATCCACACACACCCCTACCTACCTCCTTTGAGGAGAATTCTGTCCATTCTCTGAAGCATCCGGCATGGCTTTTGTTTGCTGACTTGGCTCAGTTGTAGGTGGAATTTTCTTCAAAGGGGGGGGAAAAAAAGACAATATTCTTTGCAAAAATGCCTTTGTATTGAAAGGATTGTATGCCTGGCTACTAAGTGCTGCTTCCCGAGGAATGGAGGAGCCTACGAACGTGTGGCTTTGAAAGCGTCAACAAGGAAGAGGCTTAGAGGGGGTGCTTTTTTGCGGGAAGACCACCACTCTACTCCCCCCCACTCACCTTGCTTGCTGTCGGACTGCTTCTTTGTGATCTTCTTTCAGATCACTTCTCTCTTTCCCTTCTAGAATGGCTCGTTTTGGCGAAGCGATGGCCGGCAGGGTGGGATCCGGCGACGGAGCCGCCGAACAGAACCGGAACCGCCAGGGAGCCCCTGCACCCCCGGGAGGGACCCCGGTCGCGTACAAGCAAACCAAAGCCCAGCGGGCCAGGACGATGGCCCTGTACAACCCCATACCTGTCCGACAGAACTGCTTCACAGTCAACAGATCGCTCTTCATCTTCGGGGAAGACAATATTGTCAGGAAATACGCCAAGAAGCTTATCGATTGGCCATATCCTTTCTTGTTCCCTCTTCTCCTGCCCCTTCCCAAGCTGAGTTTGACATATCATGTATGGTACCTGCTAAACCGGCAACGTGGGTAAAGGTAAGCTCTCCCGGCTCCCATCCCATTCTGTATCCGGCCACATGGAGAGGGTGCCACTAAGGGTTTAATTAGATATATGGAATGACGACGACGTGACGGAAACTGATTTCAACATGACGCTGAGACTGCAATTGTATGTTTTTAATTGTTAAATTGTTGCTATATGGTTATTTTTTTGGCTTGTTTGCTTGTGTTGTATTGAGGGCAGAGACCGCTTTGTGTAAACCGTCCCGAGTCGCCTTCGGGCTGAGAGGGGCGGTATAGAAACGTGACAAATAAATAAATAAGGGCATGTATGTCAGACCTACCTTCACTTTTTTTATTTTCACCACTTCTTTAAGGTTACTTGTGCTTCTAGTGTTTCTGATGTTGCAACCTGTCTGTCTTCTCACCTTGCTACAGGTGAGGTCCTGTTATCTGTGTTGCACTGGTTGGCTCTTTAGAGCGGTGTTTCCCAACCAGTGTGCCGTGGCACGCTAGTGTGCCGTGAGCGATCATCAGGTGTGCCATGGGAAATTGGAACCTCCAATACCCTTTCTTCTCCCTCCTGCCAAACACTTTTTCTTCTCCACTCGGGCTCCCTCCTTCCCAGCCTCGCTCTTCTTGCTTTGCCTCGCTTTGCTCACGCTGCCGTTTCTGCGGGTGGGGGGGAGGGAGGAAGACGTGACCCATGCGGGCGCTACTGCGCAGACTCGCCCCATGTCTTCCTCCCTCCTCTCCACAGTGCTCTCTGGATATAGGTGAACTACAACTCCAAAACTCAAGGTCAATGCCCACCAAACTCTTATAGTATTTTCTCTTGGTTATGGGAGTTCTGTGTGGGAAGTTTGGTTCCATTCCATCATTGGTGGAGTTCAGAATGTTCTTTGATTGCTGGTGAACTATAACTCCCAGCTGTTGAGCAAGACCTTTGTGTCTTTCTGCCATTCCTGCCAGGATATCTATGTTATGTTCATCGAAACAGGCCCAGGTTTCACACTGAGTGTATAAATACATTTAAAAACATATTAACTATATGTATTACTGTGTTAGAGTGTCATTTTGTGTCATTTTGGTTGGTGGTGTGCCCAGGATTTTGTAAATGTAAAAAATGTGCCACGGCTCAAAAAAGGTTGAAAAACACTGCTTTGGAGAAAGCCACAGCCCAAGTTATTGACTGCAGAAATCTGGAATAGGGTGCAATGGATCCAGACAAGTCTAGAGAATACAAGTTCTCCGGAATCTTGATGGGAACGTAATGAGTGAAGAACTTGAGTTCAT
Source organism: Anolis apletophallus (assembly GCA_030556195.1). Classification (NCBI taxonomy): domain Eukaryota; kingdom Metazoa; phylum Chordata; class Lepidosauria; order Squamata; family Anolidae; genus Anolis; species Anolis apletophallus. Next base: position 152,705,673 of record JARBWK010000005.1, on the reverse strand, counting down.
ATTTAATCATTAACTTACTATCTAGACGTAATCAAGTTTTATCACGCCTTTTTGTTTGGTTTGGTTTTGTGATACGGCCTAAGGGCTAATCAATAAAAATTTATTTATTTATTTATTTCCACCATTTCTACCCTGCTTCTTCTCAACCCCGGGGGGGGGGGGGTACTCAGAGCGGCCTAACAACGGCAACAATTTGATGCCAACACAGCATACATATAATAAAAACCCAGAAAAGGTTAAATTAAATACATTAAATTACAGCTGGCATTAAAATTCGTTAAAATACAATTAACATTAAAATGCATCATATATATTCACATCAGTTAAAACAGTATTCCGTCCATAATTGAAGCATTGGGCCTTGTCCACCAGTTTGCCATTTCAATCCAATCTAAAGTGCCGTATCGTGCTAATGTGCAAACGCTTGGTCCCATAACCAGGATTTCACTTTTTTCTGAATGCCAGGAGGGATGGGGTTTGAATGTATATCCACAGGGAGTGCATTCCACAGACGGGGAGCCACCACCGAGAAGGCCCTGTCTCTCATCCCCACCAACCGCGTTTGAGAAGTAGTCGGGAGCGAGAACAGGGCCTCCCCGGATGATCTTAAATTACGAGGTGGGACGTAGCGGCTGATGCGTTCGGACAAGTAAGCTGGGCCAGAACCGTATAGTGCTTTAAAGGTCAAAACCAGCACTTTGAATTGAGCTCGGAATTGTACAGGCAGCCAGTGGAGCTGACACAGCAGGGGGTGGTATGCTTCCTGTATGTTGCTCCCGTTAGTAATCTGGCTGCCGCGCGTTGGACTAATTGCAGTTTCCGAACTGTCTTCAAAGGCAGCCCCACGTAGAGTGCGTTGCAGTAATCTATTCGGGATGTGACCAGAGTGTGGACGGCCGTAGCCAGATCAGATGTAATTTACTACATTACCTCTTTCCAAAGCCCAATTCTTATGTAGCGTTCTCAAGAGACTCCTTCACTCAATTGAAAAGGTTCCCTAGGGCTCGTTCTGTGTGGTCAATACACCTATATTTTGACTTTGTTCAACCCTTTGCAAGAAATCCATCCTCAATAGGCATTGCGTTCTTTTGATTTGAATGAGTTTGGTATGTTGCAAGTGTAGGCAAGCTTTTAAATTGCACACAGCTTGGATAAAGGTGTGTGTGTGTGTGTGTGTGTGTGTGTGTGGTCCAGTATGTTGGGAGGGCATTTGGTTGAGGGGAGTCTTTCCATTGCCAGCTCAGGCACTGCTGTGTTGAGGCCAGGCACCGTTCTCCCAAGAGTTGGGAACTGGGGCTCATGAGAGTTGAACCACATTATGGCATGGGTAATTTAAATCTTACTGTACCTGGATGCATTCGCTGTTTCGTTGCCATGAACTAATCAAAACCGAACCCCCCCCCCCCTCTCTTTGGGAGGGGAGGGATCTAAAGCACAAGACACTAAAGCAGGGGTCGGGAACCTTTTTGACTCAAAGAGCCATGAAAGCAAAATATTTGGAAATTTATTTCAGTGACAGCCATATAATATATATAATATAGTTAAAGACTGAATTCAACTAAATGTGCGTAGATACGTCCATTAGGGTTGCCACTCTTTGATATAAGAAATAAGGGACATTTACGGGCTTTTTCACCAAAATAAGGGACACTTCATTAAAAACTTGAAACTCAAACATTAGGTAGAAATAGTTTTATTAACAGAATAAGATAATGATTGAAACTCACAAAAGAAACTGACTTACACCCTCTTAACAGTACATGGTATGCTTTGTCATGCAGGAAAAAAACATTATTAGAACTACCTAATTTTCTCCATCTGTATTTAGTACTTGACTTTGCTGACTTTAAAAGTGCACTGTCTAAACATTAAAATAAAAAAAATTATAAGACAGTACATCCTCATGATTAGTATGTCAATAGTTAATGGTATAGTATAGTATGGGATACACAGCATTGTATAGTATTGGGATGCACAGCTAGGCCTATTTTAAGAGTAACTCTCAAGCAACCAGAAACTATCTTTATCCAACATGATCCAACATTCCCCTTGGGTAACGGTTAATTAGTCTACTGTACTCTGAAAAAGTCCTGTATTGCCTCTTCCTTCCAACGGGGACGCAGGCTGCCCTGCGAGTTGGAATCCCCGGGCAGGCATTGCCATGGAAACCACAGTGCACACCTTCCTCTGGTCAACCCCGCCCAGTCCTGTCCTGCTAGTCAAAAATAAGGGACAGGGCCTGAAAATAAGGGACACAAATTTTAGGGCCAAAATAAGGGACGCCCCTTAGAATAAGGGACATATGGCAACCCTAATGTACATATTATGTGAAAAGGATTCCCCCAGCAGAATGACGGGACACTTCAAACCTGGCTCTGCAAAAGGCATGCTCAGGACTCTGGGAGGGAAGAGAAGACGGAAGGAAGGAAGGGGGAAAGAAAGAAAGAAAGAAAGAAAGACAGAAGAAATAAAGGAGGGAGGGGGAGAGGAAGAAAGAAAAGAAAAACAAACTATGGAAAAGGAAGAAAAGAAAAGCAGGAAAGAGACAAGGAGGTGAAAAGAAAAATGGAAATGGGAAGGAAAGGGCAGGGAAAAGAAAGGAAAGGGAGTGATGAAAAAGTAAAATAATGAAGGGAAAAGAAGGAGAGAGAGAGGGAAGTGAAAAGAAAGGAAGGAGAAGGAAAGGAAGACTTGGGAGGGAAAGAATAAAAGAGGAAGGAAGGAAGAGGGAGGGAGAATGGAGGAAAGAAGCTGGGCGTCCCCTGGGGGCAGCGAGGCCGGGTCCACTGTGCCATGGCCAGGCCCACCTCCGCCGCCTCCCCCGAGGCCCGTTGCAGAGGACAAAGAGGAAGACAAGGATGAGGCGCTGGCGGCGGGCTCCGCCATCCCTAGCGAAGAGGGCACAGGGCCCCCAAGAGCAACAGGGGATGAGGAAGAGGCATCAATGGCAGCAAGGAAGCAGCAGTCGTGGTGCATTTGCATCACTCCTCCCCACTGCATGCTGCGATACTGAGGTCCGGGCTGCTCTGGAGCAGTGTTTCTCAACCTTTTTTGAGCCGCGGCACACTTTTAACATTAAAAAAATCCGGGGGCACACCACCAACCAAAATGACACAAAATGACACTCTAACACAGTAAAGAACAGCTGGGGTTGGTGGCCTGCTGGGAGCAGCTGCTGGGAGTGCCAAAGCCCGGAGGGGGCGGAGCCAGGCTGCGCCATGCCCCGCCCCCTACCCACGGCTTCACCTCTCCCAGCAGCTGCTCCAGCCTTGAGGGGGAAGTGCCAAGCCAGCGGTGCCAGAGCCAGCACAATGCTGGCTTGGCACTGTCCCCTCAAGGCTGGAGCAGCTGCTGGGAGTGCCGAAGCCGGGGGGGGGGGCAGAGCCAGGCCGCGCCATGCCCCGCCCCCTCCCCCCAGCTTCAGCTCTCCTACAGAGGAGGAGCATGAGCAGTGGGTGGGCTTCAGTGGGCAGGGCTCCTCCACCACGCGGCTTCAGCGAGCGAGGGGCGAGAGTCATGGTGGGAGTCATGGCGGATTGGAGGCTGGCTGGGGAAATGGCCGAAGGAGGCGGCGCCCCGGTCCCTTCTTCTTTTTCTTCGCCACTGCCCCGCCCTTCCTCCTTCTCCCCCAAGCAGCAGGAGTTTGGCAGGAGGGGGGAGGAAGGGGGGCTGAGAGCTTTTCTCGCGGCACAGCAGGAGGTTCGTCACGGCACACTAGTGTGCCACGGCACACTGGTTGAGAAAGACTGCTCTGGAGAGCCAGATGCAATCATCAAAAGAGCCACATCGGGCTCCCGAGCCATAAGTTCCCTACCCCTGCACTAAAGCATAAAGTTATTGCTTTAACTACCTCAAGTCCACCCACGCCCACCATTTCTTCCTGCCAGGCTTTTGTATGGCTGATTTCTAGTTCAAGCAGTTCAGACAAATGGCTCTTTTCACCACACTTGGCACACCTGGGCTGCCTGTTGAGGGGGTTGGTCCCCATTGTGGCCTTTTGTCTGAACTGAGCCGCGGCTAAGCAATACTGATAGTGTAATCAGCCCCAGGGAAAGGACCCTCTGCCCCCAGCCCAGCAGGCCAAAGAACAGGCTTCATTCAGCACCATGGACAGGTCAGGGTGTTTCTGTTGAATGCTCGCTCTAGGCTCCCGGTTCCTTCGTGCTTGCTGAATTCTCCTTAGCATGCTATGGCCTGCCTTTTTGTACATGCTGTGATGGTGGTGAAAGAATATGAAAAAAAAACAAGGCCTTTCCCAGTATTTTAGAGTGTGTTTATCTATAGGGTGGTGATTCTAATTTGCATCATTCTAATGCAAATCATTATGTGATTAATTTTCATCCCGGCTTAAAAAGTCACTGGACCGAATTCCAAATTGAACACATTTGCTGCAAAAGGGAAATGTGTGATGTGAAAGATCCCGTCTCTTTCTCCGAGCTGCCCCACCCAGACCAAGGCATCTGTTTGAGATGGTGGCTCAAAAAGTTCTCTGTTCTTTTAGCTAAGGGTATGCATAGAAGGAAGGCATGCATTTATTTATTTATTTATTTATTGGGCTTCTATGTCGCCACTCCCGGGAGGCTCGGGGCGGCTCACAAGCACCAGATAAAACCGCATAAAAACAACATTATAAGTTAAAACATAGCATGAGAATACACAATAAAATACAACAGGTGTTAAAAACCTTGGTATGTAATACAACACAAGGAGTCGAAAGAGACGGGTATATAGGATATACTTCAATGGTTTAATCTTCATATAATAAAGTAAATGTTCATCCAAAAGTCAACCTAGAAGTGGAATGTGTATCTAAATAGGTCACTATAGATGCACTCTCTGGCCATAAAAAGTCCCAAAGAAAATCGTGGATAAATGGCACATCAATTGTACATTCTTCGTGGGACGGTCAGAGAGGGAAATGGGTCAACGGTCTGAGAAAGGCCCCGCCGTTTCGCCTGTACTTAGGCTTCTTCTGGACCCGGGTGTAAGTAAACAAATAGTGTGACCATTCCACTGGTCCGGGTATCCAATATTATACCCGGTGGCTGCGTCCACCCATTCCAGGATGATGACTATGTATTTGTACTTATAATATTGGATACCCGGACCAATGGAATGGTCACACTATTTGTTTACTTACACCCGGGGCCTTTCTCAAACCGTTGACCCATTTCCCTCTCTGACCGTCCCACGAAGAATGTACAATTGATGTGCCATTTATCCACGATTTTCTTTGGGACTTTTTATGGCCAGAGAGTGCATCTATAGTGACCTATTTAGATACACATTCCACTTCTAAGTTGACTTTTGGATGAACATTTACTTTATTATATGAAGATTAAACCATTGAAGTATATCCTATATACCCGTCTCTTTCGACTCCTTGACGTTTTCCAAGTACACCCAGTCTCCCTTCCATGTAATACAACACAACAGGTACCAATTTACGTACAGGACGGGCTGTGCATAGGAAGACCTACAAGTCGAAGGCTTGTTGGAATAAGTAGGTCTTGCAAGCCCGCCTGAAGGAAAGCCAATCCTGGATGGGGCGCGTCTCAGCGGGGAGGGCATTCCATAACGTGGGTGCAATCACGGAGAATGCCCTTCTACGGGTCGCTGTCAACCTTGCCGACTTTGCAGAGGGGACGCCCAAGAGGTTAGTACCTTCCGACCGTAGTGATCTCGTAGGGCAATATGGGAAGAGACGGTCCCACATATACGCTGGCCCCAGGCCGTGTAAGGCCTTAAAGGTAAGAACCAACACTTTGAAGGTGATCCGGTGCTCAATTGGAAGCCAGTGCAGATCCTGCAAGGTAGGTGTTATGTGACTACCAGCTGGCGAACCAGACAGGAGTCGGGCGGCAGTGTTCTGCACCAGCCTGAGCTTCCGGGTCACTGACAGAGGAAGGCCAACGTAGAGTGCGTTACAGTAATCCAGTCTCGAGATGACCGTGGCTTGGATCACTGTGGCTAGGTCATTCCGGGATAGATAGGGGGCCAGCCTCCTTGCCTGTCTGAGGTGGAAAAAAGCAGACTAGCTGACCGCAGAGACCTGGGTCTCCATGGTCAGCTGGGAGTCCAGATGAACTCCCAAGCTCTTTACAGAAGGCGATGGGCATAACGCCACACCGTCCAGGGTCGGAAGCTGGACATCCCAATCACCCGGGCGACCCAGCCACAAGATCTCCATCTTCGTACACCCGTATTAGGGGTGTTTATCTCCAATTATAATACTTTGAAATCCGTTATTAATTCGTTTTTTAAATGAATTAATATGTTTTTGAGACATGGGAGGGCAACCAGGAAGTGAATTCCTTCACCGAACCTGGGGATGGCCATTCTCGAAATGTTTTGGAATTGGATCTTAATTTTCCCTCCCTCCAAAATGGATTCTCAGAGCCACTTCACTTACAGACACATCAGGCTCCTCTCCTAGCCTTCTCCCTGGTCGGGGTGGAGCTGGAAAAGCCCGCGGAAAAAAAGCCAAGCCCCGAGCAATCATGGCAGAGAGAATCCATTCTCTCTGGCATGATTGCTCAGGGCTCCGATTTTTAGAGCAGCTTTTGGGGGCTTTTCCAGCTTCCCCCCGACCAGGTAGAAGGGCAGGCAGGGGCGGTCCGAGCTCTCCCGGGGGGGGGGGGTAAGCGAACATTATTTTGGCGTCCCCCCCCCGCAGCTCCCGAGCGCGCTGCCCGTATCTCCGTGTTGCTGCCACGCTGCGCCTACAGGCGCTTCTGGGCATGCCCGGAGATTTTTGTGCGCATGCGCTGTGTCTATGGAGCTCAAGTGAACTCCATAGACATTGCGCATGCATGCAAAACCTCCGCGCGCATGCGCTGTGTCTACGGAGTTCACTTGAGCTCTGTAGACACAGCGCATGTGCATGAGATCTTACTGAGTGCGCTGTGTCTCTGTCTATGGAGGAGCTCAAGTGGAGCTCCCTAGGCACTGGAACTGTGCAGCTTCAAAGCCTGTCTGATTCCTGCCTGGGGGGAGGGAATCCTCTGTTGAGAGGTGTTAGCTGGCCCTGAGGGTGCCTTTAGCCATAGATGTGGGTGAAACATCAGGAGAGAGTGCTGCTTCTGGGACATGGCCAGGCAGCTTCAAAGCCTGGCTGATTCCTGCCTGGGAGTTGTAGGCCAAAATTGTCTGGGGACCCCAGGTTGAGAACCACTGTGTTAAAAGAAGCTCATACTGTATCTGTGTATTTCATTTGCATTAATTGATTATTTGTTGATATTGCTTGCTTCTATCATGTTGTTAGTATATTACACTCTGTACTTCCATCAATATGCAGAAGGTTGGTGGAACCATTTCTATATGTTACTAGTTGTACCCAGCACGCGTTGCTGTGCCCTATTTAGGAAATGCGAGAAAGTCTAAGTATGTAAGGGTTGGAATTGATGTTAGTTATGGTCTTGGTGGGGTCATGGCTGTGTCGTTGTGGGTTGTTCTGGTGGGTGGGATGTTGAAGTCCTGTGGAGTTGTTGGTGTGTGGTGTTGCTAGCGTTCTGCATAGCTTGTGGATATACAATGTTTTTTGTCTTTCCGTCTGCTGTGTTTATGTACAGGTTGATGCTTGTGTGGGTGGGGTACTTTGGAAGTGAGTGGAGGTACTTGAAATCCCATCATCCATGGTGTGCCCTCCTCTAAACTGCAGTTGGATGGAGTGTGGGTCATGGGGGCACTGTATGCCAAGTTGGGTCTTTATCGGTCTTGGTTCTGGGCCACAGTGGTCTGTGGGGAATGAAGGGTTTGAAAGTACTACAAATCCCATCATCCATGGTCCACCCTCCTCCAAACTGCAGTAGAATGTAGTGTGGGTCATAGGGGCTCTGTGTGCCAAGGTAGGTTACTGTAAATTCAGGCCATACACAATGTCCCATGAGCTGAGGCCTAGTTGGGAAAATCAAGTTAATGAAGCCTTGCTGTCAATTCAGAGCTTAAACAGCATCCCATTAAGTGTGGCCTAGTCAGGGAAATCAAGTTAATGAAGCCTTACTGTCAATTTTGGGTGTGGTCTGTGATTTGTAGGGGTTTAAATTTTCTGTGGGAAGTGAGTTGGGTGTTTGTGTTGGCGACTGCCTCAGGCCTTTGCCTTATCCTCCTCTGCCAGTTTATTATGGGTCGGAATGTTCATGTTGGCTGGCCAATAGAGGCGTTATGCAAATACTCCCTCATTGGCAACCAATCATGTTGTCAGAATGTAGAGGCCGGGAGATTCGTTGGCAGCCGTGGAGGACGCTGGGAAATGTAGTTTTTTTTGTATTGTTGTTTTGGGGGCCTTCTATAATTTGGTGGGGAAAGTTTTTTTTGCTAAAAACCTACCTTGCATGAGGCCTATTTTTGTTGCCAAGTTTGGTGTCTCTGCCTTGTAAGGTTTCTCTGCCTAGGATGGTCGTTCCATGACGGGACCTCCTTTATATAATAGATAAAACTTCAGCTCCAGTCAATTGCACTCCAAAAAGTGAAGGCAAATGTTTCCCCCTTTATTTGCCTGTGCTTACAACAGTGTCAGACCTGTTTTCCTAATAACGAATAATTAAGAAAATTCATTGTTAATTACGTTCCAATTACTAATTTTTTTGGAATTTTTTTGTATCTATTTCTATTACTAATCAACCCCCCAATTTGTAGTTTAGAAACTTTTTTTTTATGGATCAAACACCCCTAGCGTGTAGAACTCTGGATCTGATAGAAATGTGTCAGTGTTCTCAGTGCTCATGGGGAGGTGTTGCACTCTTGGAGATGCACCTGTTAAAGAGGCGTGGGTTGTTATTCGTCACTGGTGAAGAAGAGATTTCACCCTCGCTCAGCTTTTCACTGCCAGTGCAGAACTGTATCTTTCCCCCCTTAGAATGGAATGGCAGGCATTTACACAGGAAAACATACCGAATTGGCAGGGAGACATTTGGCAGGAAGGCAAACGGCAATTTTTGAATCATGCGTCGCTGCTTGTATCCCCTCTCTCATATGTTCTAGATTGCAGTGCACTCTGCTGAACTCAAAGAGAATGGCTACGACATGATCCTGGCCTTTTGTCTGCCTACTCCACCCTTGCTTATGGTGAAGAAATCCAGAAACTGCCTATTGTGCAAAATCTTTCAGCAGCATCATTTCTCGGTCACTTTTTTAATGAGTGCCAAACGTAATATTCAAAATGCCTTACTCGGCAGTATCTAATAACAGGACCACATGGAATAAGGTCCAGAGACAGTGACATTGTATCTTCATATCAATAAGCAGGGCACCACATAGACCAGTGTTTTTTCAACCTTTTTTGAGCCGCGGCACATTTTTTACATTTACAAACTCCTGGGGCACACCACCAACCAAAATGACACAAAATGACACTCGAACACAGTAATACATATAGTTAATATGTTTTTAGATGTTTTTATACACTCAGTGTGAAATCCGGGCCTGTTTCGATGAACACAACATAGATATCCTGGCAGGAATGGTAGAAAGACACAAACTTCCCACACAGAACTCCCATAACCAAGAGAAAATACTATAAGAGTTTGGTGGGCATTGACCTTAAGTTTTGGAGTTGTAGTTCACCTATATCCAGAGAGCACTGTGGACTGAAACAATGTTGGATCAGGACCAAACTTGGCATGAATACTCAGTATGCCCAAATGTGAACACAGATGGAGTTTGGGGAAAATAGACCTTAACATTTGGGAGTTACAGTTTCTGGGATTTATGGTTAACACACAATCAAAGCGCATCCTGAACTCTTGCAACAATGGAATTGAACCAAACTTGGCATGTTGAACTCTCATTACCAACAGAAAGTACTGAAAGAGTTTGCTTGGGAATTGATTTTGACTTTGGAAGTTGTAGTTCACCTAGACCCAGAGAGCACTGTGGACTCAAACAATGTTATGTTATGTTGTTGTTTGTTTTCTATCCAGAATCACAATGTTGGAAGGAGGCTCACCACTTTAAGGTCCCTAAAACAGGCATGGGAAACCTTTGGCCCTCTGGGTGATTTGGACTTCAACTCCCACCATTCCTAACAGCCTGAGGCCGTTTCCTGCTTAAGTGGCTGAGGGAGAAAAAGGGAAAGGACCTGAGGCTGCTAGGAATGGTGGGAGTTGGAGTCCAAAACACCTGGAAGGCCCAAGTTTGCCCATGCCAGCTTTCGACAGAGACCTCTTCCTCCCCCTTCCCCTTTGCACCCTTTCTTCCCCCTCCTGCCGAACACTTACTTTTTCTTCTCCACTCGGGCTCACTTCTTCAGGAGGGGAGGGAGGAGGGAGGAAGACGTGATCCATGCGGGTGCTACTGCACAGACTCTCCCCACGTCTTCCTCCCTCCCCCCTCCCCTCCTGAACATGCTCACACTGCCCCCTCGGATCAAAATGGCGGCAGCATGAGCAAAGCGAGCAGAGCGAGGCTGGGAAGAAGGGAGCCCGAGTGGGGAAGAAAACGTGTTCGGCAGGAGGGGGAAGAAAGGGTATTGGAGGTTCCAATTTCCCACGGCACACCTGATGATCGCTTACGGCACACTAGTGTGCTACGGCACACTGGTTGGGAAACACTGACATAGACAATGCAGCCGCTGGAAGGAGAGTAGCCAGTAGCCTAAGCAGGAAAATTAAGGCCAAGTCAAGAGTTGCCTCCTATAGTAACATATAGGTCTCTCACTGGAGGATACTTCCGTCTTGACACTTTCAAAACAATGCATGTAGTGCATTTATTCCTCTGTCTTTGCACAACAAGGGAAGGTAGGCAAAGTGCAATGGATGGTGGCATAATGGATCAAGAATTGCAGCCTTGTCGGTCCCTCTACCAACCCCAGAGATCACTTAGGCCAGAAAATCAAGTCTTATTAGAAATTCCCAGTTTCAAATTTTTTCGTTTAACATCAACTAGATGTAGGACCTTCAGGACTGTGGCCCCTTTCCTGTGAAATGCTTTGCCTCCTGAAGTCCGGGCCCTATGGGGGTTACCAGCCTTCCGCAGGGCATGTAAAACATATCTCTGTCGGCAAGCGTTTGAATCTTGCTAATTTGATCTAACTCGGTTTTAATCTGTTTTACTGTTAATTACATTGTTCTGTTGTAAACCGCCCTGAGCTTTTGGGGAGTAGCAGTATATAAGTTCAAATAATAAATAAATAAATAAATAAATTGCCCTCTGCACTAGATGTCTAGAGAAGGGGTTCTCAAACTTTTTCAGCTGTGGAGCCCTTTTTGAAGCAAAAGTTTCTTGTGGAGCCTCAATAAATGTTTATTATATTATATTATGTATAATAATAATAATAATAATAATAATTGGGAAGTGTCCAATGTGTTATCCAATACATCAGTCGGCATAGTGACCTTGTCTGCTGTGTACTGATCTTGTGTTTATAATAATAATAATAATAATAATAACATTATCTTTATTCTTATACCCCACCATCATATCCCTGAGAGGACTCGGGGTGGATTACATATGGGACAAAATGCCCACAGACACAAATACAAAACAATATGTATAGATATCAGGCATGGCCCGGGCCAATGGCAGATGGATGGAGAGTGTTTATAATATACTAGCTGACCTGGCCATGCTTCGCTGTGGCTTTTGTGTGTGTGGTGTGGTGCCTGCTCTGTCCTCCTCCTCCTTCTCCTTCGATAGGGGACCTTCGGCATCGCGGGGCCGAAAGGGGACCTTCGCCACCGGGAAGGCAGCGCCGTGGGCGCCTCCTCCGCTGCCTCCTCCTCCTTCTCCGCCGCCTCCCAGCTGTTTCTGGACCCGGGGCGCGCGGTCTCTTTCCCTCTCTCTCTATTTCTTGATCTGCATGTGTCTCGCACTCTCGCGAGACACACAGGAAGAGAGACCGCATGAACCCGTCTGAGGCGGGAGGGATGGTGCCCTTTTCCCGGGCACCTCTCTATCCTCCTCGCCCCACCCTCCTCCCTTGAATGTAGGAAGGAGGGCATGGAAAGGAGGAGAAAGAGATGCCCGGGAAAAGGGCAGAATCCCTCTTGCCTGTGCTGGGTTCGCGTGGTCTGTCTTCCTGTTTTTCTCTAGGTCTGTGTGTGTCTCGGGAGAGTGCGAGACACATGCAGATCAAGAGAGAGAGGGGGAGAGAGACCGCACGGCCAGGGACAGGAAACAGCTGGGAGGCTGTGGCGGAGGCCGAGGAGGTAGCAGAGGAGGTGCCGGCGTCAAGGTGGTGAAGGTCTCCTTTGCCCCCCCCCTTCCGGGAGCGGCATGGAGGTGGTGAAGTAGGTCGAGGAGGCGCCGGAAGAGGCGGGCACGGCGCCGGCGCTGCCGTAGCGATGATCCCCCGTTTGTTACCGCGGCGGCATGGAGAAGGAGGACGATGTGGTGAGCGTGGGCTGAGGGGAGGGGCTGGGTTTGGGGTGGGGGTGGGATGTGGAGTGCGCTGCCAGCATTGGAAAGCAGTGCTTTTCCCCTCCCCTCCCCTCCCCTCCCCTCGCGTTGGAAGGAGACCATTGTAATTCTCCATGCGCTGCTATTTCCAATGGGCGGTTTTTGGGGGCCGTGTTTCGGGGGGTAACCTGGTATGTAGGCCGGTTTTTTTGTGCCCTAGACATACCCCGTGGTATGCTTGAATGTGTTTGGGGTGTTTGGTGGTTATGGGGGTTATAGTTTTGCTGTCTATATACCGAGTTGCACGACCATTCGATTTATATATATATAGATTTAAAATAAAGAACAGATTTAATCAACATAAACTTAACCATATTTAAGTGTAACACCTCTGGGGCCATCCAGTCCAATCCCCTTCTGCTATGCACCCCCAACAAATGGCCATCCAGCTTTTGTGATAATAATAATAGTAATAATATTAATAATAACAACAACAGCAGCAGCAGCAAAAACCCCAGAGGGGGTGAAGCACCCACAGAGCCCCTGAGCCATTATCGCAGAGCCCCAAGGGCTCCCTGGAGCACAGTTTGAGAACCACTGGTCTAGAGAAGTGTTTCCCAACCTTTTTTGAGGCACGGCACACTTTTTACAGTTACAAAATCCTGGGGCACACCACCAACCAAAATGACACAAAACGACACTCTAACACAGTAATACATATAGTTATTATGTTTTAAATGTATTTGTACACTCAGTGTGAAACCTGGCCCCTGTTTCGATGAACTCGTAAGGTTTTCTGGGTATGTGGGCTGTTTTTGTGTGTCTGCCTTGTGTGGTTTCTTTGTCTATAAGACAGGAACCACCACATGAAGGATTTTATATATATAGATCTTGTCACTCATTGTGAGTAAAATCGGGTCTGACCTATTAGGTCAGTGTTTCCCAACCTTTTTTGAGCCACGGCACACTTTTAACATTAAAAAAATCCGGGGGCACACCACCAACCAAAATGACACAAAATGACACTCTAACACAGTAAAGAACGGCTGGGGGATGGTGGCCTGCTGGGAGCAGCTGCTGGGAGTGCCAAAGCCAGGGGAGGGGGCGGAGCCAGACCGTGACATGCCCCGCCCCTCCCCCTGTCTTCACCTCTCCCAGTAGCCTTGAGGAGGCAGTGCCAAGCCAGCGGTGCCAGAGCCAGGACAATGGTGGCTTCGCACCTCCCCTCAAGGCTGGAGCAGCTGCTAGGAGTGCCAAAGCTGGGGAGGGGGCGGAGCCAGGCCGCCCCATGCCCCTCCCCCCAGCTTCAGCTCTCCCACGGAGGAGCATGAGCGGTATATGGGCTTCAGTGGGCGGGGCTCCTCCACGCGGCTTCAGCGAGCGAGGGGCGAGAGTCATGGCGGATTGGAGGCTGGCTGGAAAAACGGCCAAAGGAGGCAGCGCCCTGGCCCCTTTTTTTCTTCGCCACCACGCAGCCCTTCCTCCTCTTCCCCCAAGCAGCAGGAATTTGGCAGGAGGAGGGGGGAAGGAAGGGGGGCTTTTCTCGCGGCACAGCAGGAGGTCCGCCACGGCACACTGGTTGAGAAACACTGCCTTAGAATGTTGGAATATAGATGCCAATCAGTAACTTATGCAAATTCTCCCACAGTGGAAACCAATCATGTTGTTTGAATGTTGAGGCTTGTATTCTTGGATGCTGGCCAATCAGAGTCCTTTATGCAAATACTCCCTCAGTGGCAACCAATCTCCTCTGTCTGCTGTCTTAGAATGTTGGAGTTCTGAGGCTGTCCAATCAGAGTCCTTTATGCAAATAATCCCACAGTGGGAGCCAATCAAAAGCTGCCACATACAAACATACATACATACAAACTCACAAACACTCTCTTTTATTATATATTTAGATTAGATAGATAGATCTTGTCACCCATTGTGAGTGAAATCATGTGACCTATAAGGTGACAGCTAGATTAAGGCAGGTATGGAATTTTCAAGGAGCTTTCCCACTTACCAAAGTCTGTTGGAAGAATTTATGTTGATTCGGATGTCTCAAAATTGTGTGGTTTGTGTACATTCAGAAGTAAGTGTGTTCAATGATGCAAGAGAGTTATATATCCAGCATATGGCTTGAGGTTTAATGAATACGTCATAGTACATATCAACACTTTGGTACATGCAACAACTTCTCTTAATTATGGCCGATGGGTCACTCGTATAGAAGAAGAAAAAATCAACCCTCCCTCACAAATTATTTTCCCAAAGAAAATAATTGTTGCTTCAGATATGTTTAAGTGTATTTCCTAAGTAATATGCTGTTTTGCAGAGCTTGTTGATCCCCCCCCCCTTTTTGCTACACCTCTTAGAAATCTACTGTCACAACATGTGGCCATACTGACTACAGGATTCTGGGAATGGTAGTCCAAATCAAGAAATAAATTCCAACTACAGTAGATAACCTTCCAAGTTCGTCTATCCAATGTTCTGTATTATCCAACACAGTCTGCCTCCTGCCTGGATCCACAGCTGTTTCAATACACTGCGATGTTTTGGTGCGAAATTTGTAAATACAGAAATTACTACATAGCGTTGCCATGTATTGAAATGCTTTTTCTGTCAATGTGTTGTAAAACAAGATGTTTTGGTACTTAATTTGTAAAATCATAATGTAATTTGACATTTAATAGGCTTTTCCTATATCCAGAGGCGGCCCAAGGTAAATTTAAATGGTAGGCAAAATTTATTTTGGAGCCTCCCCCTCCCCAAACCAAACTTGGAGCAGAGGCAGAGTTACCAGCCAGGGTGGAGGTGGAGTTTCCAGCCCGCGGTGGTGCGCCCCTGAGGATCTGGCGCTCTCGGCAGGCGCCTACTCCGCTGAGTGCGTTAATCCACCCCTGCCTGTATCCCTCCTTATTATCCAACATCTTCACTTATCCAACATTCTGCCAGCCCATTTATGTTGGATAAGCGAGCGTCTACTGCAGTGTTTCCCACCCTTTTTTGAGCCGCGGCACACTTTTTACATTTGCGAAATCCTGGGGCACACCACCAACCGAAATGACACAAAATGACACTCTAACTGTAACACAGTAATACATATAGTTAATATGTTTTTAAAATGTATTTATACACTCAGTGTGAAACCTGGGCCTGTTTCGATGAACTCAACATAGATATCCTGGCAGGAATGGCAGAAAGACACAAACTTCCCACACACAACTCCCAGAACCAAGAGAAAATGCTATAAGAGTTTGGTGGGCATTGACCTTGAGTTTTGGAGTTGTAGTTCACCTATATCCAGAGAGCACTGTGGACTCAAACAATGTTGGATCAGGACCAAACTTGGCATGAATACTCAATATGCCCAAATATGAACGCAGATGGAGTTCAGGGGAAATAGACCTTGACATTTGGGAGTTGTAGTTGCTGGGATTTATAGTTCCCCTACAATCAAAGAGCATTCTGAACCCCACCAATGATAGAACTGGGCCAAACTTCCCACACAGAAACCCCAGGAGGCAAGAGGAGGTCTCTACTTGGGGAAAGGGAGGCGGGCCTTCCCAATGCATGAAGAGGGAGAGACCAAGTAGACAACGGGTGGGGAGGGAGGTGTTTGCAATTTTGTGCCTTTATCGAGGTAGGTTTCTTAGGGTTTTTATACTTCAACACACTAGACTCTCCTCCCCCCGCCCAACCTTCCTGGAGGTTCCAGTTTCCCACGGCACACCTGATGATCGATCGCTCACGGCACACTAGTGTGCCCCGGTACACTGGTTGGGAAACACTGGTCTACCTTTGAACCTTCAACCCTGTAAAAGTGCCTTGATTGTGAAACAAAATGTTTGTGTTTGTAGGCATAGAAGTGAATTGTCAGCAGGAGGGGGAAGTAGTGCCTTCCCCTGTTTGAGGATTTCCTTTGAGTCATCTGACTGGCCGGTGCAGAAAATAATGCTGAAGTCAGTGGATCTTTCCAGTTTCACCCAGTAGCAATCTGCTTGTGCATTCCGAATTGGCGTGTGCTTTGTTGTTGTTTTTGTGTGCCTTCAAGAATTTCCAACTTAAGGTAATCCTAATGGAAACCTGTCAGAGGGTTTTCTTGGCAAGATTTATTCTCAGAGGGTTTGTCTTCCTCTTAGACTGAGCGAATGTGACTTACCCCAGTGTTTCCCAACCAGTGTGCCGTGGCACACTAGTGTGCCGTGAGAGATCATCAGGTGTGCCGTGGGAAATTGGAACCTCCAATACCCTTTCTTCCCCCTCCTGCCGAACACTTTTTCTTCTCCACTCGGGCTCCCTTCTTCAGCCAGCCTTGCTTTGCCTCGCTTTGCTCTGGGGCCAATCTGCGCAGTAGCGCCCGCACGGGTCACGTCTTCCTCCCTCCCTCCCCCTTCCCCTCCTGAACACGCTCATGCTGCCCCCTCGGATCAAAATGGCGGCAGAAGCGGCAGTGTAGAAGAAAAAGTGTTCGGCAGGAGGGGGAAGAAAGGGCGCGAAGAGGGAGGAAGAGGTCTCTGTCGAAAGCTGGCATGGGAAAACTTGGACCTTCCAGGTGTTTTGGACTCCAACTCCCACCATTCCTAGCAGCCTCAGGCTCTTTTCCACCCCCCCCCTCCCCTGAGCCACTTAAGCAGGAAATGGCCTCAGGCTGTTAGGAATGGTGGGAGTTGAAGTCCAAAGCACCCAGAGGGCCGAAGTTTTCCCATGCCTGTTTTAGGGACCTTAAAGTGACGAGCCTCCTTCCAAGATTGTGATTCTGGATAGAAAACAAACAACAACATAACATAACATTGTTTGAGTCCACGGTGCTCTCTGGGTGTAGGTGAACGACAACTTCCAAACTCAAGGTCAATTCCCAAGCAAACCCTTTCAGTACTTTCTGTTGGTAATGAGAGTTCAATATGCCAAGTTTGGTTCAATTCCATTGTTGCTGGAGTTCAGGATGCTCTTTGATTGTGTGTTAACTCATAAATCCCAGAAACTGTAACTCCCAAAAGTCAAGGTCTATTTTCCCCAAACTCCATCTGTGTTCACATTTAGGCATATTGAGTATTCATGCCAAGTTTGGTCTTGATCCAACATTGTTTGAGTCCACAGTGCTCTCTGGATATAGGTGAACTACAACTCCAAAACTCAAGGTCAATACCCACCAAACTCTTATAGTATTTTCTCTTGCTTATGGGAGTTCAATGTGGGAAGTTTGTGTCTTTCTGCCATTCCTGCCAGGATATCTATGTTGTGTTCATTGAAACAGGCCCAGGTTTCACACTGATTGTATAAATACATTTAAAAACATATTAACTATATGTATTACTGTGTTAGAGTGTCATTTTGTGTCATTTTGGTTGGTGGTGTGCCCCAGGATTTTGTAAATGTAAAAATGTGCCGCGGCTCAAAAAAGGTTGAAAAACACTGACTTACCCAAAGCCACCTTATGGGTTTACATGGCTGTACAGAGAGTTGACTCCTGTTGGCCTGGCCCATATAGTCCAATGTTCAGACCATTACTTTATACTATCCTAGCTCTCTGTGTGTGCTTGAAAATTATTAGATAGGATATTTTAAGAAAAGGTAGTGGTTTAGTTGTTGAACTAGAACTCTACTAGACCAGGGTTCAAATCCCCATTTGACCATAGAACCCATCTTGGACAAGTCCAACTCTTATCCTTAGAAGAAGGCAAGCTGAAATTCTCTCTGAACAAAGTTTTGCCAAAAAATCCCAAACTATGGTAAATCCACCTTAGGGTCACCAAAATTTGAAAATGACTTGAAAGTACATAACAAGAACAACATGCTAAAATTCAGCATTAAAATGCTGGCCTCAACTTTGCTGCATTTTTTGATTGACACTGTTTTGCATGCAAACATCATACCACTGGCCATGTTGGTAGATGGATCCACTGCCAGCCATGTTGGTAGCCTTACTGGTACATTATTTAAACTGTTATGTGCATTTATATCATGATCTGATCACCCTCATTATAAAAATTGGGATAACAATTTTAATAGACCCTCTTTCAGTCTCAGCCCCCCGAACCAAACTCAGCCCCGAATCAAAATCCTGGCTACGGCCCTGGATCTGACTCCCAAAAATATTTTAATAGTATTCGTTTCCCCAATCCTGACCTGTCCCCAACATTAATAATGTCATCATGATTTTCTAGAGCAGGGCTGTCCAACTTCTATGGGCCCAAGGGCCGGAATTCCGGTCACTGATCACCTGGGGGGCCAAAGGGTCTGCCTCCATCTCTGCCCCCTCCCCAGCTCCGCCCCCCCCCCTGGCTCCACCCCCCTCCCCGGCTCCAATTTACTTACAATTGACCTTGAGTTGTGGAGTTGAAGTTCACCTCCATCCAGAGAGCACTGTGGACTCAAATAATGATGGATCTGGACCAAACTTGGCATGAATACTCAATATACCCAAATGGGAACACTGGTGGATTTGGGGTAATGTTTCCTAATACCTTTGAGTTATTTGAGTCCACACTCAAATTGGGACACACCAAAAACCCCAAACACCTCAATGCCGTCACAGGGCTTGATGGGGCCTCCTTTCCCAGAGGCGGGTGGAGGCGGCCCAAAGAGCTCCCTCCCTCCCTGAAGGGAAAACAAGCTGCGGGGGCAGGCGCAAAGGAAGCCACGTTGCGCCCTGCATGCGGGGGAAGGCAGCACAACAAGGGGGAGGGGGCGCAGAGGAGGGGAAGAAAGCGTCGCCAAGGAAACTGCCACTGAGGGACCCCTCCCCTCCCTCACCCAATGTCCCACCGTATTTAGATTGATTGATTCGAGCCAGGCCCTTCCTTACCCATACTGCGGGAGCTCCGCCACAGGGCCGAAGTGCCAACGCCGCTGCCGCCCCCGAAGAGCCCCGCTGGAGCCGAGGCCAAGCTCAGGCCGGACGCGGCGGCTCTCCCATCTGGGGGGCGGGAAGCGAGGGCCCTCCACAGGAAGAGGACGGAGCCAGGAGGGGCTTTCCCTGCCTCACTCCCCTCCTCCCTCTCTCTGAGGGAATGGGGGCTGGTCTGGAAGCAGCCGCAAGGGAGGAGGGGGCGCGCCCAGGCCGGCCGCAAATCCCGCGGGACTCGAGATTTCGGCAGCTATCACGAGACTATGCAGCCACAGACGGGATTGTGACCTCCCTCGAAATCCCGTCTGTGGCTGGCGTAGTCTCGCGATGCTTGCCTAGACCCGGAAGTAGGTATTTTTTTAAAAAAAATTTAATTTTTTATTTTTTATTTGTATTTTATTAAAACAAGTTAGGGGGCCGTAGGGAAGGGGCTCGGGGGCCGTATACGGGCCCTGGGCCGCCTGTTGCATTTTATCCCAATCTCCTCTGGGTTATTTATTGTTTCTTCAATATATTTTTGACTTATGGTGATGCTAAGGCAAACTTATCATGGAGGTTCCTTAGCAAGATTTATTTGACAGGGTTTGTCTTTGCCTTCCTCTGTGATTGAGAAAGTATGGCTTCAGGCCCGGATTAACCCCTTTTGGCGCCCTAGGCCACATTTTGGAATTACACCCCCAAACCAACCTCTACTGCACACCCCCCCACACATTCCTTCTTTCCGCCTGCCTCTCCTCTTTCACCGAGGGGGAGAATGCCTCCCAGCTGGCGCACGCGGGCCCGGCTCCCGCCTTTGGTGCAGCAGTTGCCCAGGATGCTGAGGGTGAGGTCAAGGGTGCAGTGGGGCCTGGGGGCGCCAGCCAGGACCCTCAGCAGCGGTGCCAGCCCCCCATGCTCCTGGAAGCAGGTGATGCCGACAGCCTCCTTGATGTGCTGCATGCGGAGGGCCAGCAAGGCCTTGCCCAGGCCCGGCTCGTCGCCCTTGTGCAGCTGGGCCAGGCAGGAGGGAGCCGCTCCCAGGCCCCTTCCCGGCCCCTGGGCCTTTCGGAGCCTGCACCCAGGAACATTGGGGAAGGAGGCAGAGGCGCTCGCGCCCTCCTGCCGTGCGCGCATGCCTGGCAGCAGCCCCGGGGACGGGGCTTCCCTCCGCCTCCTCGCCGCGCCCTCCTTCCTTGACAAGGGGGCGGGGGCGATGGCGAGGGGGGTTCCATTCCCTCCTTCCCCGCCCCCTCGCAGCGCTCTCCCCTCACCCTCCCCCTCGCGAGAGAGAGTCATCATGCTGCGTGTTGCAGTTTTGTTTCAATTTTTTTTTGGTCCGTGAATTGCGCCCCCCTCGGCTTGCGCCCCTAGGCCATGGCCTAAGGTGGCCTTATGGGTAATCCGGGCCTGTATGGATTACTGAATATCACCCATTGGGTTTCCGTGGTGGAGCAGGGATTCGGTCCCCAGTCTCCCAGCGTCCTAATCCAACACTCAAAGCACTACACCACACCGGTTCTCTGAATCTCTTACCCTAAAACCTTTTAGTGAAACCTCTTTTGCTTTGAGCAAAACCTGCTTTGCTTTCCAAAAGTCTGGATTTTACTAACTGCTGTTCTATGTGTTCTGGCTCGAAGAAGTGTCTTAGCAGACATATGTGCAGAATGTTTTCCAGCCCCATCCATGCAGCTCTTTTCGGGCGTGCATCATTTATTCGCTTAAGGTGTTTCATTGTCATGAATTTGCCAAGGTATTAGTCATCTTCAGTTTGTACTTTATGGCAGCGATTTGTTACTTTTCCTTGTTATTAATAGCAATTTGTTTTCTTTACCATATAGAAAAATAGAAGACAATTGTTTCAATACTTTCCACTTCTACTGCAAGAATATACCAGTTATAAGTATTGGCTGAAGGCCACACCCCCATGTATTGCATCATGACACTCACAGACATTAACACAAACAGCAGTGTGCAGATGCCAATTGGTCGTTAGACTGTATCCGCTGAAAGTATTGAATGAAAACACAACCCCAATGTATGCAAAATATAGCAATCTATTAAACAATAAGAAATATCGCAAACATACAATAAAGAGGACTCAATGTCTCAATGCAATAGAGAGGCGCACGGATATCCCCCCCCAAATACTTGCAATAGGTGGTGCTGGTGGAAGTCCACTCCTTGCTGTGTATGGCACGGCAAGGCCGTCCGGGCTCGGCGTGGGCCGGCGCGGCTGAGGACGGCGCCGAGTGGTGACGTGGAGCGGCGCGTCAGTGTGGCTGAAGACGGCGCCGAGTGGTGACGTTGAGCGGTGCTGGTAGGCAACGTCGTCCACGTTGTGATGCTGTAGTGACGACAGTGCGTGGTGGGCGGGGAGGAGGATAGCCTGGATCAGCTGGATAGCAATGGCGGGAATTCCCCAAACAAAGAAGATCCCAGCGTCCTTCTCCGGTAATCAAGAATCTCACACCCCTCCTTGCCGGGTGAGCGGCAGGAGTAATCAGGAGAATCTGACTAGTAGGGTGGGTTGGATTCACAAACATTCAGCAGTCTAATAAAGAGCGTCAATGCTCCGGGTCACCCCACTCCACATAGAGCGGGGTTATGTGTAATCCTACACCTGATATGTGACTACTGCTTGGTACTAGCCATAGAGCCTTGAGAAAGGAGCCTACAAAATAAGCCTGAAACGGTTGAATAAGCCGCGGATAAATATAGCATTATGCTGGCCGTCGGCTCTGCTAACCACCGAGCCTCTGTATGAGGAAGGAGCCACACCGCCTCTTCTTGCATACAAGTCCTGGGGTATCTCCCCCTCACGGAGCATTGACGCTCTTTATTAGACTGCTGAATGTTTGTGAATCCAACCCACCCTACTAGACATCCCATCACCCCCTTCCGTGTCTTGTCTCCCGGGATTCCCTCCTGAGGAGCTCCACTGACGCGCCCTGCCGCTCACCCGGCAAGGGAGGGGTGTGAGATTCTTGATTACTCGCGAGAAGGACGCCGGGGATTCCCTGGGATCTTTGTTTGGGGAATTCCCCCGCCATTGCTATCCAGCTGATCCAGGCTATCCTCCTCCCCGCCCACCACGCACTGTCGTCACCACAGCATCACAGCGTGGATGACGTTGCCTACCAGCACCGCTCAACGTCACCACTCGGCGCCGTCTTCAGCCGCGCTGACGCGCCGCTCCACGTCACCACTCGGCGCCGTCCTCAGCCACGCCGGCCCACGCCGAGCCCGGACGGCCTTGCCGTGCCATACACAGCAAGGAGTGGACTTCCACCAGCACCACCTATTGCAAGTATCTTTTTGGGGGGGGATATCCGTGCGCCTCTCTATTGCATTGAGACATTGAGTCCTCTTTATTGTATGTTTGTGATATTTCCTATTGTTTAATAGATTGCTATATTTTGCATACATTGGGGTTGTGTTTTCATTCAATACTTTCAGCGGATACAGTCTAACGACCAATTGGCATCTGCACACTGCTGTTTGTGTTAGATTCAATACCAGCCTGCTCGTTTTTTTACTGTTTACTCACAGACATTACTCAGGTGCTCTAAATCAACCACATGTTCATTCATTTATTCATTCAATTTAATATTTGTTAATGGCCTTCCATCCCAGTTGCTCCGGGCGGTTTACATAAAGATACAGCATTTAAACAGACAAGTATTACAATCAGAATTATAAAACAAAATCTCTATTAAAAAGCCAGGTCTTAAGTGCCTGCGCAAAGGATCGCAGATTGCGCATGGCTCTCCGATAAGGGGGCAGAGAGTTCCATAGAACAGGAGCAGTAATAGAAAAGGCCCTGCGTCTCGTACTATCAAGACGTACTTCTCTGGGACCTGGTACATACAAGAGATTTCGTTGAGTTGGGCGAGGCGACCGTTGATGGTGGAGAGAAGAGAGGTGGTCTCTGAGGTACGCTGGCCCCTGGCGATACAAGGCTTTAAAAGTCAGGACCAGCATCTTGTACAGGGCCCGATATTCCGTTGGGAGCCAATGGAGATGTCGCAGCATAGGAGTTATATGGCATTTCATCAGTGATTTAGCGCAGTGTTTCCCAACCTTTTTTGAGCCGTGGCACACTTTTAACATTAAAAAAATCCGGGGGCACACCACCAACCAAAATGACACAAAATGACACTCTAACGCAGTAAAGAATGGCTGGGGTTGGTGGCCTGCTGGGAACAGCTGCTGGGAGTGCCGAAGCGGGGGGGGCGGAGCCAGGCTGTGCCATGCCCCGCCCCCCGGCTTCACCTCTCCCAGCAGCTGCTCCAGCCTTGAGGGGCAGTGCCAAGCCAGCGGTGCCAGAGCCAGCACAATGATGGCTTGGCACTGTCTCCTCAAGGCTGGAACAGCTGCTGGGAGTGGCGAAGCTGGGGGAGGGGGGCAGAGCCAGGCCGCGCCATGCCGCGCCATGCCCCGCCCCCTCCCTCCAGCTTCAGCTCTCCTACAGGCTGTGCCATGCCCCGCCCCCTCCCCCCAGCTTCAGCTCTCTTACAGAGGAGGAGCATGAGCGGTGGACGGGCTTCAGTGGGCGGGGCTTCTCCTCCACGCGGCTTCAGCGAGTGAGGGGCGAGAGTTATGATGGGAGTCATGGCGGATTGGAAGCTGGCTGGGAAACGGCCGAAGGAGGCGGCGCCCCGGTCCCTTCTTCTTTTTCTTTGCCACTGCCCGGCCCTTCCTCCTCCCCCAAGCAGCAGGAGTTCGGCAGGAGCGGGGAGGAAGGGGGGCAGAGAGCTTTTCTCGCGGCACAGCAGGAGGTCCGTCGCGGCACACTAGTGTGCCACGGCACACTGGTTGAGAAAGACTGATTTAGCGAGTAGTCTGTCTGCTGCATTCTGGATGATCCGAATTTTCCGGGTCATTGACCAAGGGAGGCCAACGTACAAGGCATTGCAGTAGTCCAGCCTAGATAGAATTGTGGCATGGATGACTGTTGCCAAGGCCTCACTTAAGAGGTAAGGAGCCAACCGCCTTGCCTGGCGAAGGTAGAAATTTATTTATTTACTTTATTTCTATTCCGCCCTTCTCACCCCGCAGGGGACTCAGGGCGGATTACAGTGTACGCATTACATTAGACACACAAACACACAAGACAGACAGAGGCATTTTTTAACATCTGGCCACCAGGGGGAGCTGTCGCACTTCTTCATTCCTCACCATGTTTCCTGGGGATCTTTTTTATGGCCTCGTAAATCAGTTAAATTAAGCCTCCCCACTAAGTGGTACCTTAATTTCTTACTTGACAGATACAACTGTCTTTTGGGTTGCAAAGGTCGGCAACAGGCTACACAATAGGTCGAGAGCCCACCTCGACCCGAGCAGGCCTCGAACTCATGACCTTCTGGTCAGTAGAGATCTTATGCAGCTGACACCCAGCCAGCTGCGCCACATTCCCGGTGCTTGCTAACCGCCGTGATTTGGGACATGTTCACCAAACAGCATTTTCTTTCATGATTAGAAATGCTTTTCCATTTCTATGTAAAACACACATATCAGACCTGTCCATATGTGAAACTTCATACTACCAGTCAGTTTCAGGATTGTTCGTGCTGTTCTCATCCCCAGCCCTATTTGCAGGTTGCCAAATAGTAATGTTCATAGAAATGCCACAGCCCTATAGAGTAGGCTTGGTTGATCAAAAAAAAAATCATGGTTCTAAAATTAAATTTGGGGGGGGGGGGGATTTTTTTATTAGTAATAGAAATACTTTCAAAAAGTTTTCCCAAAATTTCTGAAATGTAACGTAATTAATAACGAAATTAATTATTAGTTCTTAATCCAGCGCATGCGCACAGCAGGAAAACACTACAGGGCTGACATCACAGGCAAATCAAGGGGGAAACATTTCCCTTCTGGAGTGCAATTGACTGGAGCTGAAGATTTATAGCATATAGAAATGGTACCACCAACTTGTACAGTATGAGGTTCTTGTAACAGGAATATATCAACCTTCTCCAAAATTAATTTTTAGGGTGACTTACAGAGTATCACAGAGCTGCACCTTTCCTTCCTGGCAGAAGGGGCTTGGAGTGGATGCCCTTTGGGGGTCCCTCCTATGCCTTGGATTCTGTGGCATGGTGATAACGATGACGAAGTGGGCTGGCTGGCCACCTGTGGGGAGGGCTTTGCTTGTGCCTTCCTACATCAAAGCAGAAGGAGGTTGGGCTGGGTGCCCTTTGGGGACTCCCTTCCAACTCTAGGAGTCTATTATTATTATTGGGCAGGGGCTGGATGGCCATCTGCGGGGAGGGATCGAGCTGTGCCTTTCCTTCCTGGCAGAAGGGGCTTGGACTTGGTCGGAGAAAAAGCGTGCGAAGCCTGTTTTTTCCTTCAGTCCTCCAGGCGCTCTAGGAGTCCTGGTTTTTCCTCTATGGTTTCCCCTTGCTTCTAATTTTTCCTTCTTCACTCTGTGCTCTTGTCACTCCCGCCTCCTCTTCTTTCAGCCTTTATCTCTTCTTCTCCTCTTTTCCTTCTATCTACCCCGATTTTCTGGATGTTTAAATTGCTATTTTCCCTTCAGTCCTCCAGGCACTCTAGGAACCTCTGTTTGCTTCTTCACTTCCTCTAGGAAGGCCTTTTACTTTAATTTTCCTCCGACCAGGCAAAGGGCCCTGATATGTCTGTAAGTACACTGAAAAGCTATTTTGGAAGAGATAAATATTCCTCTCAGAATAACTGAGAGGGGAGATCCAAACTAATTACAATAATTAAGAAAATTGGCGGCTCCCAGGTTCGGTAAATAAATTACACTTCCGGGTTGGAGGTTGTGGTTCAAAAAACAATTAAATTAACTTTTTATTCGAATTCAATCCGATTTCAAATATTTTTTAAACCGCAGAGACCAACCCCACTATAGAGTCCCCAATACACACCACTAAAATATTTCCTTCCTAAGTCTCACCACACACACTTGGGTTAGATTACAACTGCATTTTAAAGGTTCCAAGAGATATCAGCAAGAAAGAATCATCATATATAGAGTGTGTGTAGAAGTATTATGTGGCTAGCACCCTGTACCATTGAGTTGCATGTTAGGGCTGTCTGAACATTATGGTCACAGCCAAGCAGCTCCTCTTGCCTTCTGTCGACTTTGTATTATAAAGAAAGGAATATGTGCTGAAAAATGTTTCCATCTACCCACTGAAGCATTAAAAAGTTTCTACTAATAAATTTAAATTGAACATTGAATGAAAGTAGTTAGTCATTCCTTAAGTATTCATAATGAGCTATGAGAATTTGACCTCCTTAAATCTCTTGTCAACATAAACCTTCATTTTCTGCTCAAATGTCATCCTGTGTGTTAATTAAAAAGGATGGAGTTCTGATTTCTGCCTCGTGATATACATTTATTACTGAGCAGATACTCGTTTCCTATTTCTCGGCGATTTGATGCACCAGAAAGCGTTCAGAAGGATTCCCTAACTCTTGTCGTAAGATCATTTCAGTTTCTTCCTGTGGTAATTATCTTACCTACTTACTACAGTTAAATATCCTTTCTCTGAAATGCTTGGGAAAAGAAGCGTTTTGGATTTTGGCAAAACCCGTATTTGCATATGCATGCATAATGAGTTATTGTAGAGATGGGATCCAAGTCTAAACATGTAATTAATGTATGTTTGATATACATATTTTTACACAGAGCCTGAAGGGAATTTTACACACAATATTTTAAAATAAATTTGTGCATCAAACAAAGTTTGTGTGCATTGAATTATGACAAAGCAAAGGTAGTACAGCAGGGGTGCCCACACTTTTGCAGCATGCGAGCTACTTATAATAAAACCAAGTCAGAAAGATCTACCTACCTCCTCAAGGCTGGGGAGGGAAGGGACGCGTGCGGGGCTTGGCGTGGCCTGGCTCCACCCCCCCTGGCTTCAGCTCTACCAGCAGCTTCTCCAGGTTTGAGGATGGCAATACCAAGCCAGCCTTGTGCTAGCTATGCCACCACTGGCCTGGCATTGCCATCCTCAAGCCTGGAGAAGCTGCTGGTAGAGCAGAAGCCAGAGGGGAGGGGTGGAGCCAGGCCATGCCAAGCCCCGCCCTCTAACATCTGGCTTTGGAGCTCCCAGCAGCTTCTCCAGGCTTGAGGATGGCAATACCAAGCCAGCCTTGTGCTAGCTATGCCACCACTGGCTTGGCATTGCCATCCTCAAGCCTGGAGAAGCTGCTGGTAGAGTGGAAGCCAGAGGGGGAGGGTGGAGCCAGGCCCTGCCAAGCCCCGCCCCCTACCACCCGGCTTTGGAGCTCCCCGCAGCTACTCCAGGCTAGAGGATGGCAATACCAAGCCAGCCTTGTGCTAGCTATGCCACCACTGGCTTGGCATTGCCATCCTCAAGCCTGGAGAAGCTGCTGGTAGAGCGGAAGCCAGAGGGGAGGGGTGGAGCCAGGCCGTGCCAAGCCCCGCCCTCTAACATCTGGCTTTGGAGCTCCCAGCAGCTTCTCCAGGCTTGAGGATGGCAATGCCAAGCCAGCCTTGTGCTAGCTATGCCACCACTGCCATCCTCAAGCCTGGAGAAGCTGCTGGGAGTGCCGAAGCCGGGGTAAGGGGCGGGGCTTGGCACGGCCTGGCTCAGCCCCCCTCTGAGAAGTGCCCCATCCGGCTGGGATCAACCTCCTTCGGTCCCGGGATCGACTGGTCGATTGCAATCGACTTCCTGGGCAGCCCTGTAGTACAGTCTCAGCCAGCCATATGGTAAGTTTGAGATTTTGGAGTATTTTGGAATTCTGGATAAGGAATGTTTAGCCTGTAATGTGGAGATTGTCAATACTCAGAGGGATCAGCCATTTGAATGATCGGGTTTAGGACACACAAAGAGCAGAGAGCTAAAGAACAGTATCTCTATCCATAGTAAGGATCTCATCACATACCCAGCACTCCTCTAAGGGTGAGGCATAGAGCCCTCGACTTGCCTCACCTCGCCAGCTGGCAGGGCAATCACATGGAGTTGGAAGCGAGGAACATGTGTAGTGTGCGCAGCTTCCCCCCATGGAGCATGGACTTTCCATGTTGCCAGATCCATACCATCTTCATGGGGGAAAGCTACTTGTGCTCCTCGCTTATCTTTACATGATTATCCTGCTGGCTGGTGAGACGGGGTGACGTGATGTACAACAAAGGCTCCACGGTTCGCCCTTAAGAGGAGCTCCACCAACACCTGCTGCCGGCCATGTGACAAGGTCCTGGATGGAGATGATGTTCCCGAAGCAGCACCTAATGGCCAAATAGTATGGAGGATGATTGTATAGTCTAAGATGGGCAAGAAGTCAAGATTCAGAGATAGCAATCTAAGGATCTCAAACAATGGGCTTCTAGATGTTTAGGACCACAACTCCCATAATTCTTCAAAAATGAGTATGTTGTTCGGGGCTTTTTGGTGTCTGGAAGATCAAAGTTAGGGAATCATTGACTTAAGGCAGTCTTTCTCAACCAGTGTGCCGTGGCACACTAGTGTGCCGTGACGGACCTCCTGCTGTGCCGCGAGAAAAGCTCTCTGCCCCCCTTCCTCCCCCCTCCTGCCGAACTCCTGCTGCTTGGGGGAGGAGGAAGGGCCGGGCAGTGGTGAAGAAAAAGAAGAAGGGACCGGGGCACCGCCTCCTTCGGCCGTTTCCCCAGCCAGCCTCCAATCCGCCATGACTCCCACCATGACTCTCGCCCCTCGCTTGCTGAAGCCGCATGAAGGAGGAGCCCCGCCCACTGAAGCCCGTCCACCGCTCATGCTCCTCCTCTGTAAGAGAGCTGAAGCTGGGGGGGAGGGGGCGGGGCATGGCACGGCCTGTAGGAGAGCTGAGGCTGGGGGGAGGGGGCAGGGCATGGCACGGCCTGGCTCTGCCCCCTCCCCGGCTCGGCACTCCAAGCAGCTGCTCCCGCCATGAGGGGACAGTGCCAAGCCAGCAATGTGCTGGCACTGGCACGGCGGGCTTGTCACTGCCCCTCAAGGCTGGAGCAGCTGCTGGGAGAGGTGAAGCCGGGGTAGGGGGGGCATGGCGCAGCCTGGCTCCGCCCCTCCCGGCTTTGGCACTCCCAGCAGCTGTTTCCAGCAGGCCACCAACCCCAGCCGTTCTTTACTGTGTTAGAGTGTCATTTTGTGTCATTTTGGTTGGTGGTGTGCCCCCAGATTTTTTTAATGTTAAAAGTGTGCCGCGGCTCAAAAAAGGTTGGGAAACACTGACTTAAGGCAGTGGTTCCCAAACTTTTTTGGCCTACCGCCCCATTTCCAGAAAATATTTTACTCACCGCCCCCCTAGAAATTAATTTTTAAAAATTTTAATAGCAATTAAACAAAAAGATATATGTATTAATATTTCTACCTTTTTCTTAAAATATAATAAAGAAAGTTGTAAATTAGAAACATTGAAGTTTGAAATTATGAAACTATTTCTTGAACTTAGAATACAAAGGTAATACAAAAAAAAGTTGAAACATTCGAAATCATCTTAATGAGAAGGATGAACCTGGTATGCTGCTACCAATCTAGGAATCCTCGGCTCTATTCTCGTCAGCAGTCATCTCAAATCATCGCGATTGACTGTTTTGCAATCGGTTTCTCTTTTTTTTGTTAATAAATTGGTTACCGCACTGAATCCACGTCCCACTAAATATGTTGAAGGACATTATTATTATTGTTACAAGACTCAACCAGTTGGAAGGGAACCCCAAAGGTATTATTATTATTATTATTATTATTATCCCTTGCTTGGCGAGAGGAGGAGGAGGGAGCAGGAGGAGGGACGAAGAGAGAGAGACACACACAGAGGTGGATGGTGGCCTGTCACCTGGCTCATACCACCACCCCCACTGCCCCCTTACAGGGGTTCAGCGCTCCCCAAATTCTCCTGGGCCTTCCAGCACCCTCCTAGTTCACCCCACCGCCCACCAGGCATGCCCGGATTACCCATAAGGCCAACCTAGGCCATGGCCTAGGGGTGCAAGCCGAGAGGGGGGGGGGTGTGCAGATCATGGACAAATAAAAACCTGGTCCATGCCCCTCTTTCCCCTTTTCTCATGCCCCTCCTTGCTCCTTCTCCCAGCAAAGTCTCTGCTCCATCCCCTCTGTCTCTCGCTCTATGGGCTGCAGCGGGGCCCTCACAATGATCCATTGATTTGCCCGCAGATCTCTGGCTGGCCTGACCTCCTGGCTCCCAGGGAAGCCATCTCCATGGCGACTCGCTGGGCTCCCCCGGCGGCAGACTGTAAATTCCTGCAGCCAGAGCCCAGCGGCAGAGTCCGGGAGAGGGCGGTGGGAGGGAGGGGAGAAGGAGGAGTAGGAGGCAACTAGGAGGAAAGAAAGAAAGCAAGTAAAGAAGGATGAGAGAGAGGGAGGGAGAGGGGAGAGAAAGGGCGTTGCTTGGGTGGACCTCTCCCAGGTCCCCAGCACGAGACCACACCAACCCAGGCTCGCTCCTGCGCTCTCGGACCAAACCGGGGCGGGCTGCTTGGCCAAAGGGAGCTGTGGGAGCGAGGGAAGGATCAAGGCCAGGGTCTGGCTCTCCTGCCTTTGGGAGCAGCCGAACAAAAGCCGCACAAACCCCAACCTGAATCCTCCCTCGCTCTGCGGGAGCGCACGCCAAGCGGATACCTCTCTCCTCTCTCTCTCTCTCTCTCTCTCTCTCGTGCATGTCTTTGGAGCGAGTTTGCACCCGCTGCGCTCTCCCCAAGCCTCCCGAGGAGACCTTCAGAGCACAGCGGAGCTTTCCAGCCAGTGGGAATGGGGACCTTGGAGGTGGCGGGATGGTGCCTACTTACCTTTCTCTTCTGCTCCGGAGGCATCATGGCGAAAGCCAGCCAAGTGTGGGTCTGAGTGGTGTGGGGGAGCGGGGACAGTAGAGGTTGGCTTAAAGGGGGCGTAATTCCAAAGTGTGCCCTAGGGCGCAAAAAGGTGTTAATCCAGGCCTGCCACCAGGGGGTGGTACCGCCCACTTTGGGAACCACTGATGTAAGGGATTCCAGTTCCAGAATACAAAGATGAAGTAGTTACCTCAATTGTGGCTTGCTTTTTTGATGGCTTTGGATAAAGTGCTACTTTAACTCCTACCATTTCTAACTGTTCAGCTATGTTGGATAGTGCTGATGGTAATGATTTCCCTAGCAGCATTGAAGAGTCACACATACAGAAGGGGAGGAAGGGGCAGCTCCATCTTGCCTCCTGACATCCCATCAGCTCAGGGCCCCTCTTGCTGTGTTTAAAATAATTGTAATGTTATAATGTAATTGTTGTTTTTTTTCAGTTTGTTGTAAGCCGCTCCGGCAATATTGTTATATGTACACTGTAAGCCACTCTGGCAATATTGTTGTTTGCTGTAAGCCACTCTGAGTCCCCTTTGGGGTTGAGAAGGGTGGCATATAAAAATAGAAAAATAAAAAAATAAAAAATAAATAATACAACCTTATCACAAAGGCTTTGTAGAGCAAAGGGAGAGGCAGGGGGATGAATTTGTCCCCCCACATGCAGCTCCTTCTTGGCGACGCTTTCCCCATCACACATGGGAAGTGTTCCTCTTCTGGGGAGGATCCATAAATCCATTGGAGCTAGCACAGCATGGGAAGCCTCCCGTGTTGTGAGGGAAGCATCCAAGGACTCTCCCACCCTGGTTGGGGTCGAGGCCTCCTTCAGAAGTCACATGATCAGGGGCGGTCCTACAAGATAGGCCAAGTAGGCGGCCGCCTAGGGCGCCATCTGGGAAGGGGGCGCCATCCTGGCTGCATGGGGCGCCATCCTGGCTCTGCCGATGTTCCTCAGGCAGTGCTGCAGCTGCCTGCTTTTTGACCCCGCCCTTGTGCGCTCCGACGCCGCTTCTGGGCACGCGCAGAGGTTTTCACGCAGGCGCAGTTGCTCTGGAGCTGAAGTTGAGCGCAGGAGCAACTGCACATGCGCGAAAACCTCCGCGCATGCCCAGTAGCTCCCTTGCGCAGAAGCCTGTAAGCAAAGCAGGGCAGGCAGGGAGTGCTTCCCCTCTCCTTTTTTCTCCGCCACGCGCGCGTTTGCAGGGAAGGAGAAAAGAATCCGTGAAGGAAGTGTAAGTGAAGGAATGAATGAAGGGCTTTCCTCCTCCTCCTCTGTGACCTCTTCTCTCCCTCCTTCCTTTCTTCGGCTCTATTTCTGTCTAGACCTGAGGGACCTGAGGCTATGAGGAGCTGTGGGAGTTGGAGTCCAAAACACTTAGAAGGAGGGAGGGCGGGCCGAAGTTTGCCCAGGCCGCGCTGCCTGTGTTCGACCTCATTTGAACATTTTGGCTGTTTTTCTATTTACATTTACATTGGGATCCTAATTTTGGACTTATGGGAGACTCCGATGAATTATGAGACGGGTGGTGGGTAATATATTCTGATTTTGATGCATTTACATTGCATTTCTTGTTGATTATTCTACAGTTCTGCTTAATATTGTCATACAATATAATACAAATACAATATAACAATAGAATGATGATATATTTTGTATTACATGTAATATTACAATGTTGCAGTATAGTGGTATTGTACAAAATAGTAATATATTTTATTTTATTTTATTTTGGGTTATTTGAGTTTTATAGGAGTAATGAAAATATTTAGTAGAGGATAATTTTATTTAAATAAATAATGTTATTATTTTATAATAATAATATAATAAAATGTTACATTATATTATAATGTCAATATATTATAATTATATTGTAATGTAGTATAATATAATTATGATATAATATAGTATGAGTATGGTATAATATATTGTATATACATTGATACAATATAATACTACTAATGGTATTGTGATATTATAATTGTATATTTGATTTACATGGGGGGAGAGCAAAATAATGTTTTTGGGGGGGCGCCAAAATAATGTTCGCCTACCATTTAAAATTACCTTAGACCGCCCCTGCACATGATGTCATGTGATGGACAAGGTGGGGTTCCGTCTCCAAAACAGCCTGGAAAGCATGCTATGACCCTCACTTTGGTGAGTGTAATGAGTCTGTTTAAAGGTTAATTGTTCAGAGTGAAGAATTAGTTTTGGAGCTAAGGTGATCCAAGCGACGGTCATCTCAAGATTAGATTACTGTAATGCTCTTTACACTGGCCTACCTTTGTCGGTGACCCGGAAACTTCAGCTAGTGCAAAATGCCGCAGCCCACATGCTCACAGGCACACCTGTGGGCTACCGTATCTCACCTATACTGCGGGAATTGCGCTGGCTACCTATACAATTCTGGATTATCTTCAAAGTGTTAGAGTTGACTTTCAAGGCCTTGTATGGTCTGGGGCCAGTGTACTTGAGGGACCGCCTCTCCCCATATTGTCCCACGAGATCACTGAGATCTGAAGACGAAAATCTCCTACATGTCCCAAGCACCAAAGTCTACCACCTCACGTCAACGAGGAGAAGGGCATTCTGTGTTAGATGGGGTTACACTCCCTCTGAAGACGCAGGTTCGCAGCTTGGGAGTGATCCTGGACTCATCGCTGAGCCTGGAACCCCAGGTCTCGGCGGTGGCCGGGAGAGCTTTTCCACAGTTAAGACTCGTGCGCCAGCTGCGCCCGTTCCTTGGGAAGGCTGATCTGGCTACGGTTGTCCACGCTCTGGTCACATCCCGAATAGATTACTGCAACGAACTCTACGTGGGGCTGCCTTTGAAGACAGTTCGGAAGCTACAACTAGTCCAACGGGCGGCAGCCAGATTACTAACCGGAGCTACACCCCCGTTGTGTCAGCTCCATTGGCTGCCTGTCCAATTCCGAGCTCAATTCAAAGTGCTGGTTTTGACCTTTAAAGCTCTATACGGTTCTGGCCCAGCTTACTTGTCCGAACGCATCGGCCTCTATGTCCCACCTCGTAATTTAAGATCATCCGGGGGGGCCCTGCTCTCGCTCCCGCCAACCTCTCAAATGCGGTTGGCGGGGACGAGAGGGAGGGCCTTCTTGGTGGTGGCCCCCCGTCTGTGGAACGCACTCCCTATTGATATTCGATCAGCTTCATCCCTCCTAACATTCAGAAAAAGAGTGAAATCTTGGCTTTGGGACCAAGCGTTTGCACCCTAGCACAACACGGCACTTTAGACTGGTCAGTTGGCAAATTGGTGGTTAAGATCTAAGACTTTGGATGGAACATTGTTTTAATGGTGATGAATGTATATGATGTTTTTAATATTAACTGTATTTTAATGTATTGAATTCTAGGTGTATTTTAATGTATTTTAATTTTAACTGTGTTTTACTATGTATTGTGTGGCATCGAATTGTTGCCGTCTGTTAGGCCGCACCGAGTCCCCCCTCGGGGGTTGAGAAGTAGCGGGGTATAAACACTGGAAATAAATAATAAATAAATTCTCGATCATTGGCCCTACGCTTTGGAATTCCCTGCCACCGGAAGCTAGGTCACTCCGTGACCTCCTGGCTTTCCGGAAAGCCTGCAAGACCTGGCTATTTCGGCAGGGTTTTATAACCTGAGTCAGCTTAAACACTCTTCAGTTGAGTGACTATTGCTGCTAATGCACTCTTTCAGTGTTATTGTTGCTGCTTTCGTTGTGGTTGTGGTTTTAGTGTTTTTACTGTTTTAGGTATTATTGTATTTTGTATCCCTGCACCTGTGAGCCGCCCCGAGCCACCTGGGAGTGGCAGCTAAGAAGTCCAATAAATAAATAAATAAATAAGTATGATGGAGTGGGGTTGGCTGTATTCAACCTGAGACAGCATCACATAACAACGTCTTATTGACTGTACAATGACTCTTCTGCTCCTGAAAGGCAGGGATAACATTTTGGAGTGTGAGGGGTAGGGAAAACATGGAAACTGTCACACTAGAAATTTTTTAAATATTCTCTTGCGGTTGATTTATGCATAATCTTTCCACCTACAAACTAAAACACAAATAAAGGTGTGCATCTACTTATATAGCACATATCAAGCCACATTTCTCATCATATTTGGGCCATTTGTGCAACACAGCACTTTCACAACCCAGGTTTTGCTAACTCTTAGTTCTATTCTCCCAGTGAGTAACACGGCATGACAAGACTCTGGTGTGGGGTAGCTCACTGGAGCTCCCGAACAGTCTGTTATGTCAGTGTTTCCCAACCAGTGTGCCAGGGCACACTAGTGTGCCGTGAGCGATCATCAGGTGTGCCGTGGGAAATTGGAACCTCCAGGAAGGGGGGGGGGAGAGTCTAGTGTGTTGAAGTTGAACCCTAAGAAACCTACCTCGATAAAGGCACAAAATTACAAACACCCCCCACCCCACCCGTTGTCTACTTGATCTCTCCCTCTCCATGCATTGGGAAGACCAGCCTCCCTTTCCCCAATTAGAGACCTCCTCTTGCTTCCTGGGGGTTCTGTGTGGGAAGTTTGGCCCAGTTCTATCATTGGTGGGGTTCAGAATGCTCTTTGATTGTAGGGGAACTATAAATCCCAGAAACTACAACTTCCAAATGTCAAGGTCTATTTCCCCTGAACTCCATCGGCGTTCATATTTGGGCATAGTGAGTATTCATGCCAAGTTTGGTCCTGATCCAACATTGTTTGA
This sequence comes from Anolis apletophallus, assembly GCA_030556195.1. Classification (NCBI taxonomy): domain Eukaryota; kingdom Metazoa; phylum Chordata; class Lepidosauria; order Squamata; family Anolidae; genus Anolis; species Anolis apletophallus. The sequence continues at coordinate 152,670,000 of JARBWK010000005.1, read as the reverse complement.
GTCCACAGTGCTCTCTGAATATAGGTGAACTACAACTCCAAAACTCAAGGTCAATGCCCACCAAACTCTTATAGCATTTTCTCTTGGTTATGGGAGTTCTGTGTGGGAAGTTTGTGTCTTTCTGCCATTCCTGCCAGGATATCTATGTTGAGTTCATTGAAACAGGCCCAGGTTTCACACTGAGTGTATAAATATATTTAAAAACATATTAACTATATGTATTACTGTATTAGAGTGTCATTTTGGTTGGTAGTGTGCCCCAGGATTTTGCAAATGTAAAAAGTGTGCTGCGGCTCAAAAAAGGTTGGGAAACACTGTGTTATGTTACGAGGGCAGGTCGATAAGTCCATGACTTTTTGAATGTAACACAGGTTTTTGGATAAAAAAACATTTTATTTTTCAGCGTAGTCCCCTTGAGCTCTATACACTTTGTCCAACGTATCTCCAATTTTTTTATCCCTTCCAAAAAAATAAGATTTGTCGAGGTCATCAAAATAGGTATTTGTTTGTGAGATGATTTCGTCATTGGAGTCAAATCTCTTTCCGCCGAGCCATTTCTTCAGGTTTGGAAACAAGAAATAGTCACTCGGGGCTAAATCTGGAGAATAGGGCGGATGAGGGAGCAATCCGTATCCCAATTCATAGATTGTTGCCATGGCAACTGCACATGTGTGCACCCTTGCATTGTCCTGGTGCAAAATAACATTTTTCTTGGCCAAATGCAGTCAGGTTTTTTCCCCAAATCCTCATTAAATCGACCCAATAAGTTGGCATAATATTCGCCATTGATTGTATTAACCTTTTGAAGGTAGTCAATGTGGATTATACCGCGTGCATCCCAAAAAACGGTCGCCATGACTTTATTGGCTGACAAACCCACCTGGGCCTTCTTTGGCGCCGATTCACCCCGAGAAACCCACTGTTTTGACCGCTGTTTAGTCTCTGGTGTGTTGTGGTGGATCCAGGTTTCGTCCACAGTTATGAAACGACACAAAAACTCATCCACATTGTGGTTGAACAACACCAAACACTCCTGGAGATTTGTCACATGATTGCATTTGTGGTCGATTGTGAGCAAACACGGCACCCATCTTGCAGAAAGCTTTCTCATACCCAAGTGATCATTTACAATTGAAACCATTGAGCCACGTGAGATGCCTATGGCTTCCACCATGTCTCCCACTTTCCATCTCCGATCGGCCAACACCATATCGTGAATTTTTTTCAATTGTTTTGGGTGTAGAGACCTCAACTGGGCGTCCAGAACAAGCATCTTCCATGCTTGTACGGCCACAACGAAATTCAGTAAACCACTTTTTTACCATTGAAATGGATGGTGCAGAGTCCCCATAGTATTTATCAAGCTTAGCCTTGGTTTGAGTGATGGTTTTTCCCACAAAAATAATGCTTAATGAGCACACAAAATTCACTTTTTTCCATTTTCTCCTCAAATCACGCGGTAGTCTGCTCTCAATGGCTGCCAAACACAAACTAAATGATGCAGCTTGTTCAAATTTTGACAGGAGTCAACTGACAGATGCCTGTTGACAGGAGCAGTAGGCATGAGAAAAAAGTTATGAAAATGAAAAGAAATCGTAAGTGATTCGTATGTAATGGGACTTTCTAGTTTATACGCATCACGGCAGCTAACCAGGAAGTAGACTTTCTTTTACGCTCCTTGAGGCCAACAATTTGCGTTATGATCGTAATAAATTCTTAATTATTGTACTACTCACTTCTCCCTGTCTTCTCCCCCTCATTTCCTTCCCGCCTTCATTCATCTTCTTTTTCCCGCATTTCTATGGGGAACTGGAAGTGACGCTGCTGCTAGGCATTCTGGAAAGTGTAGTCCTCCACGCTTCTCCCCCCCTCCCTTCTCTTCCCCGTTGCTCTGTCTTGCCCCATCGCACGGGCCAACTTCACACACACACACACACACACGCTTCTCCTCCTCTCTCTCCCTGCGCTCTCTCAGATGCTTCTCTGCCCCCTCCTCTTTCCTGCTGGCTTCTCCCCCCCTCCCTTCTCTTCCCCGTTGCTCTGTCTTGCCCCATCACAGGGGCCAACTTCTCACACACACACACACACACACACACGCTTCTCCTCCTCTCTCTCCCTGCGCTCTCTCAGATGCTTCTCTGCCCCCTCCTCTTTCCTGCTGGCTTCTCCCCCTCCCTTCTCTTCCCCGTTGCTCTGTCTTGCCCCATCGCACGGGCCAACTTCAGCCCTCCAGGAAGGTGTTTTGGACTTCAACTCCCACCATTCCTCACAGCCTCAGGCCTCTTCCTTTTCCTCTCAGCCTGGGCAAACTTGGGCCCTCGCTCCCTCAGGATCGGGGTGAGAGAGAGGCAGCGAGGAGCGAGGGGGCTCCTCCTTTTTTTTGCTGCTTCCAAGAATAGAATACCCCCTCCCTCCCTGCCTCCTTCCCTCCCTCCTTCCTATTTGGAGAGTCCCATCTAGAATTCAGTGTGATTTATTCAAGTTTTGGCCCACAACTTCCAGAAATCCCAGCCAATTTACCAGCTGTTAGGATTTCTGGGAGTTGTAGGCCAAAACCATCTGGAATGCGCATGCTCTGGCATACGAACTACTAACGAATTTCGTTAGTAATTAAGTTACATTTTAGAAATTTTTGGAAATTTTTTTGTAAGTCTTTCTTTTACTAATAAAAAAATCCCCCCCCCCCCCATTAGATTTCCGTTTTCCTGTTTTTGGGTTCTAAACCATGCCTAAGGAGCAGTGTTGCCCTTTCAGTTCAGAGGTGGGAAATTCAAAAAGTCACAGACGTATTGACCCGCTCTTGTAGATGACTTAGAAAAAAGCAAACTGGCGATTATGGTGGTGGAGGAAGCATTGGGTTCCTGCATCCAAATCAGTTGACTGATAAAAATAACTAGCTAGTGGTGATTCAGTCATATATATCTGCTGGGTGAGTGTATAATAATTATACCAGCAGCCTGTGCTGTTTTGCTTTCCAATGTAAATAGAGAGTGAAACATAGGTTTAAATGCATTTTTTTTCTTTCGGGGTTTCCTGGAGAGCAAGCTGATCCTTAGGCATTTCAAGATCTCAAAACCAGATTTAGCGGCATCTGAGCAGTGCTGCTCTTTTTGCTGCTAATATGTGAAGCAGTAAATGAAATTTATTTCTGCTATTACTAAGGAAGTATCTTAGGGAGTTTTTTAAAAGATCCATTGTAGCCTAAGTAAAAATCTAATACATGTTCAGAAGCCTTTAGACTCTTGTGTGCTCCAATGTCTTGTTTCTTTATTAGCACAGAAGCAGGCAAGTCAGGCATGTAGCCGGGGGGGCCTAAGGGGCTTCAGCCCCCCCCCCGAAATTCTCAGGGTGGTCCGCGAAAAGGCCTTACTGGTACATTATTTAAACTGTTATGCTTATTCATATCATGATCTGCTCACCATGCTCATTATATCCCACCTTCATGGGGTTATTGGGATAACAATACAAAAGATTTGCTAGGGTAGACCCTTTTCCACCCAGTCTCAGCCCCGAACCAAACTCAGCCCCTCCGAAACAAAATCCGGGCTACGGCCCTGAGGCAAGTGGTCAGGCCTCCTGTCTTGATTTCATTTACATCAGTGGTTTCCAAATTTTTTTGGACTACCGCCCCCTTTCCAGAAAAAAAAATTACTCACCGCCCCCCTAGAAATTTTTTTTTAAAAAAAATTAATCGCAATTAAACAGAAAGATATATGTATTAATGCAGTGGTTCTCAACCTTTCTAATGCCGTGACCCCTAAATAAGGTTCCTCATGTTGTGGTGACCCCCCACCATATTTTCATTGCTACTTCATAAATAATTTTGCTACTCTTACGAATTCTAGTGCAAATATCTAATATGCAGGATATATTTTCATTGTTACAAATTGAACATAATTAAAGCATAGTGATTAATCACAAAAACAATATGTTTGGGGGAGTATGGAGAACGGATGATGGGATTTGCAGTACCTTCAATCGATTCAGCTCTGACTTCCTCAGATCACTGAGACCCCCACAATTTACAGAACTGGACCAAACTTGGCACAGAGAACCCACGTGACCAACAAAATACTGGAGGGGTATGGGAGGAATTGGCAGTGATTTCGGGGAGATGTAGTTCACCTACATCCGGAGAGAACTGAGAACCCAAACTACTATGGATCTGGACCAAACTTGGCACGAATACTCAATATGCCCAAATTTGAATACTGGTGGAGTTTTGAGAAAATAGCCCTTCTCATTTGGGAGTTGTAGTTACTGGGATTTATGGTTTATCTACAATCAAAGAGCATTTTGAATTCCACCAACAATGGAATTGAGCCAAACTTGGCACACAGAACCCACATGACCAACAGAAAATACTGGAGGGGTTTGGAATGAATCGCCTCCGCCGGGGAAGTCTGCGCTTTCTTCCGTGGTGGCGGGGAGCAGGGGCGGATCTTAGTGGAGGCAAATTCAGCGGCCGCCTCAGGGCGCCACGTGGCCAAAGGGCTCCAAAGGGCGCATCCAGGGCCCACCGCCACGCCCTCAGGGGTGCTGACAGGATGGGAGGAAGGCTCGGACAGGGCAAGAGAGGAGGAGGCAGAGAATAGGAAAGGGGCAAGGAAAAGGGTGAGGAGGAAGGAAGGATGGGGAATGTACAGACCCACACAAAAAATAGGAAGAGGGGAGGGAAAAGGGTGAGGGCCCTTCCACACAGCCCTATATCTGCTTTGAATATCTGAGTCCACACTCAGATAATTTTCTGCCTTGATATTCTGGGTATAGGGCTGAGAAGGAAGGAAGGGGAATAGATATAGACACACACACACACACACACACACACACACACTGAAAGAGAATAGGAATAGAGCAGGGAAAATGGTGGGAAGGAAGGAATATATATATATACATATATATATATACACACACACACACACTAGCTTGGGGACCCGGCCCTGCCCGGGTTATTTGTGAAGCGCAGCAGGATGTAGAGTGGGTCATGGGGGCTCTGTGTGCCAAGTTTGGTCTTGATCCATCATTATTGGGAGTTGCAGTGGTATCATGAAATTACTGAAGGTAGTGCAAGTCCCATCATCTCTGCCCCCCAAAGTGTAGTAGGATGTAGATTGGGTCATGGGGGCTCTGTGTGCTAAGTTTGGTCTGTATTGGTGAATGGATGAGGGATGCATTCTTTTTCGGAAGTGAGTGAAGGTACTTCAAGTCCCATCATCCGTGGTCCGTCTCACAGTAAACTGCACCAGGCTGTAGAGTGGGTCATGAGGGCTCTGTGTGCCAGATTTGGTGTTGATCAGTCATTGGATTAGGTTTGTAGCAGGATTGGGAAGTGAGGGAAGGTACTGCAAGTCCCATCATCCATGTTCTCTCCCCTCCAAACTTCAATAGGATGTAGAGTGGGTCACTGGGGCTCTGTGTGCCAAGTGTGGACTTTCTCAGTGTTTTTTGGGGGCCACAGTGGTCTGTGGGAACAGAGGGGTGTGAAAATACTACAAATTCCATCATCCATTGTCAGTCCTCCCCCGAACCTCACCAGGACGTGAAAGCAGTCATGGGGGTTATGTGTGCCAAGTTTGGTCTCAATCGGTAATTGGATGAGGGTCGCAGCAGACTTGGGAAGTGAGTAGAGGTACTTCAAGTCCCATCATCCATGGTCCACCCTCCTCCAAACTGTACCAGAATGTAGAGTGGGTCATGAGGGCTCTGTGTGGCAAGTTTGGTGTTGATCAATCATAGGATTAGGTTTGTAGCAGTCTTGGAAAGTGAGGGAAGGTACTGCAAGACCCATCAACCATGTTCTGTCCCCCTCCAAACTTCAGCTGAGGATCTGGCGGTGCCCGGGTTATTTGAGGAAGGCATTGTGTGCTCCGAACTGCACCAGGAAGTAGAGTGGGTCATGGGGGCTGTGTGTGCTGAGTGTGGTCTATATTGGTCCTTTTTGGTGGCCTCAGTGGTCTGTGGGAACCAAAGTGTTGGAAAGTACTACAAATCCCATAATCTGTGGGTCATGTCCCCCGACCCGCGCCAGGACGTAAAGGGGGTTAGGGGGGTTATGTGTACCAAGTTTGGTGCAGGTCCATCACCCGCGCTGGTCGCTGTGGCTGTGAAAGTGGCTGCCACATATCCGCCCTGGCCTGTGAAAGTGGCTGCCACATATCCGCCCTGGCCTGTGAAAGTGGCTGCCACATATCCGCCCTGGCCTGTGAAAGTGGCTGCTTCCGCCCTTCTGCCCTCTCGCCCTCCGCATACACACATACAAACATTCCGTTTTATAAAGGTATACAGATATATGGATGGCATGGGCCAACTTCAGCCCTCCATGTGTTTTGGACTTCAACCCGGAGGGCCAAAATTTGTCTATGCACCCAATATATATATATATATATATATATATATATATATATATATATATATATATATATATCAGTGATTGGTTGGGGGGCGCCAAAATACTGTTCGCTTACCATTTAAAATTACCTAGGTCCGGCCCTGGCGGGGAGGCTCCGCTGGAGGACGTGGAGGCCTTCGCACTGCAGCCTTCGCACTGCACTGCGTGTAGGGGTGAAAGCAAAGGGGGCGGGACCAAAGAAGAGGGCCGCATGACCCCTCCTAAATGGCCAATCGTTCACCGCCCCCTTAAAGAGGTTCACCGCCCCCCAAATTCCCCATAGCCTCCCACCATCCCCTTGGATCACCTCAATTTGAGAATCAGTGATTTACATGGTTGCTTGGAAAGTTACAATTTAGTTAGGCTATGAGATGGAAAGTGCAGGCCATCAATATCTGCAATTCATCTTCTATTTATTAATCATATTTGACCACAAAGGAAGACCCAAAACAAATGTTCTAGGTTTATAAAGCCTAAGCAGAGAGCACTTGATGCTTAATGAATTATGCATTGATAGTGCAGGCTTATGTGATCTTTATCGATGGGCCAAATCTTTCAGTTGGATTTGGAGGAAAAATACTAGCTTCTTTCAGAAAACAATGTTTTTGAATATAGCTTGGAAAATTTAGTTGTTTTTTTTTTTAAAAAAAATCGTTTATCTCAGGATCACTCAAAGAGATATAGTTCCATAAATTTAATGCTTCTAAGCTCTGGTTTTGACACTAACTCAATGGAATGATTACACAGTCCGACAAAAATAACTTCTTGCTGTCTTGGTTTTTAGGTCTGTTTCTGGGATTGTTTGGAGCACTTATTCGGAAAATTGCATTGGATAGACCAGGGCTGTCCAACTTCTACCGGCCCAGGGGCCTGAATTCCGGTCACTGGTGATCTGGGGGGCCGAAGGGTCTGCCCCCGCCCCAGCTCCGCCCTCGCCCCAGCTCCAATTTACTTACAATTCATAAGAGGCATCCATACAATCAAATATAATCTTTTACTAAGCGGAAATGCAGGGTGGGAATACATAAGGGACATCCATACAATCAAATATAATCTTTTACTAAGGGGAAATGCAGGGTGGGAATTCATAAGGGGCATCAATACAATCAAATATAATCTTTTACTAAGGGGAAATGCAGGGTGGGAATTCATAAGGGGCATCAATACAATCAAATATAATCTTTTACTAAGGGGAAATGCAGGGTGGGAATGCATAAGGGGCATCCATACAATCAAATATAATCTTTTACTAAGGGGAAATGCAGGGTGGGAATACATAAGGGGCATCCATACAATCAAATATAATCTTTTACTAAGGGGAAATGCAGGGTGGGAATACATAAGGGGCATCCATACAATCAAATATAATCTTTTACTAAGGGGAAATGCAGGGTGGGAATACATAAGGGGCATCCATACACAATTACATAATGATAACATAAAGGTTAGCCTACCTTCCCAAACACGCAGGACAGGAGTAGCCGGACCACGAGCAGAGGCGACGACCGACCGAGGCAGCAGCCGAGAAGGTCCAAATCGCGTCTCCGTGGGCCGCAGGGATTAAGTAGCCGAGATTTCGGCAACAGGAGTATTGCGAGACTACAGAAGCCACACGGGATTTCGCTCCCAAAGCAGGCGTGATCTCGCGTTGAGAGCGAAATCCCGTGTGGCTTCCGTAGTCTCGTGATACTTGCTCCGGAACCCGGAAATGGGTAATTTTTTAAAATATTATTATTTTACTTATTTTTTATTTTTTATTTAAAAGCTTAGGGGGGCCGCAGGGAAGGGGCTGGGGTGCCGTATACGGTCCCCGGGCTGCCAGTTGGGCAGCCCTGGGATAGACCAAGCATGGGCAAGCTTCTGCTTTCCAGGTGTTTTGGACTTCAACTCCCACAACTCCCACAAAACCGGCTTAGGAATTGTGGGAGTTGGAGTCCAAAACATCTGGAGGGCCAAAGTTTGTCCATACCTGAGATAGACTATGTGAGTTCTAGTTTCTTAGATGCAGTTATTATAATTTTCTATGGGTGAGCAGATGAAAACTGGTAAATGGCATATGTTTTGTATTTCAAAAACCAGAGATGATAGGGGGAAACTGGTACCAATTTTTGGAATCAGCAGGACAGTAGATCCAGAAAGAGGTCTAACATTTGAGACACCAAAGTTTGAGTTGGGCAATTTTATCTATTCTGCTATAAATCAGGGATTTACCAGCTGGGCTTTGTGTTACACAGTTCTGTAACATCTGATAACCACCAACTGAGGCCTAGATATATACTGTGCCGAAATCATTCCAAAGTTACATTGGGCATTCAGTTGTCCAATCAATGTGTGATGCAGTCAAGTGGAAATGGAGTCCAAAGGGCACTTCTGATGGGACTCCATGGGACTCCATTTCCTAAGCATAATAATAATAATTATAATTATAATAATTATAATTATACACTTTATTTATATTCTGCTCTTCTCACCCCGAAGGGGACTCAGAGCAGATTGCAGGTACACATACTTAGCAGACAATCCCTGCCGTTTCCACATACAACATATAGACGAACAGAGGCAAACTCTGGCCACCAGGGGGAGCTGATGCACTCCTCATCTCTCAGCGTTCCCAGCGTCCCTTGTTGTTCCTTCCACATTCCTCAGAGTTCCTGGAGTTCATCATCCAGGGAAGGAAGAGATGATTTACTCCAAATATAATAATATAATATAATATAATATAATATAATATAATATATTATAATATAATATAATATAATATAATATAATATAATATAATATAATATAATATAATATAATATAATATAATAATATAACAGTACAGTACATTACATTACATTATATTATATGGACATCATCCAGGGAAGGAGGGGGTGATTACTCTAAATATAATATAATAATGCAATACAATATATTATATTATATGGATATCGTATAACCCAGTTTGGAGCAATGCCTTCCCCCTGCTTACTAGACCTGGGCAGACAGCCGTGTTTTAACGGAATAAATCTGCTTGGAAATTGAGTTAACACAGCCCTACCCACACGTCCTTCTCGTTGGAGAGAAGGATGTGTGGGGAGAGCCTTGTTAACCTTGTTTCCAATCGGATTTCTTCCATCCTGCATCTGAGTGATGAGGAATGGAAGAAATCTGCTTGGAAACTGAGTTAACACGCCTCTCCTCCCCCCCCCTCTCGCAGGAGAGAAGGACATGGGAGGAGAGCCCTGCGTCCAGATCAGGAGGGAAGGTGAGACTTTGAAATGGCGAATCCACTTCATGTTTCCTTAACTCTCTTCGGAATCGCTTCAAAAGTAAAAAACATCCGAATTTTATCCGAATTTTTCAATTTTTCAAGTGTCAAGGCAGACTGCGGCATGATTATGTACATGATTACCCAAAGCCTTCAAAGTGTTAGATCATTATTTAATGTCCTGTTCTGAAGCAGAGGAAGTGAAATGTGTTTTCCTGCCAACTGGGAAATGAGTGTCTTTCTTTTGCTCCAGAAGAAGAAATAGTGACCAGTTAGAACTAAATGCCTCCTAGACCAGTGTTTCCCAACCAGTGTGCCGTGAGCGATCATCAGGTGTGCCGTGGGAAATTGGAACCTCCAATACGCTTTCTTCCCCCTCCTGCCGAACACTTTTTCTTCTCCACTCGGGCTCCCTCCTTCCCAGCCTCGCTCTGCTTGCTTTGCCTCGCTTTGCTCACACTGCCGTTTCTGCGGGAGGGGAGAGGGAGGAAGACGTGACCCATGTGGCCGCTACTGCGCAGACTCACCCCACGTCTTCCTCCTTCCCCTCCACAGTGCTCTCTGGATATAGGTGAACTACAACTCCAAAACTCAAGGTCAATGCCCACCAAACTCTTATAGTATTTTCTCTTGGTTATGGGAGTTCTGTGTGGGAAGATTGAGTCCATTCCATCATTGGTGGAGTTCAGAATGCTCTTTGATTGCGGGTGAACTATAACTCCCAGCTGTTGAGCAAGACCTTTGTGTCTTTCTGCCATTCCTGCCAGGATATCTATGTTATGTTCATCGAAACAGGCCCAGGTTTCACACTGAGTGTATAAATACATTTAAAAACATATTAACTATCTGTATTACTGTGTTAGAGTGTCATTTTGTGTCATTTTGGTTGGTGGTGTGCCCCAGGATTTTGTAAATGTAAAAAATGTGCCGCGGCTCAAAAAAGGTTGAAAAACACTGAGCTAGGGTAATGAGGAAGGTGGTATAGAAAAAAATCAATGGCGCATTACAATCAAATGTATGTATGACTGTGTTAGAGTGTCATTTTGTGTCATTTTGTGTCATTTTGGTTGGTGGTGTGCCCCAGGATTTTGTAAATGTAAAAAATGTGCCGCGGCTCAAAAAAGGTTGGAAAACACTGAGCTAGGGTACTGAGGAAGGTGGTATAGAAAAAATCAATGGCGCATTACAATCAAATGTATGTATGACTGTGTTAGAGTGTCATTTTGTGTCATTTTGTGTCATTTTGGTTGGTGGTGTGCCCCAGGATTTTGTAAATGTAAAAAATGTGCCGCGGCTCAAAAAAGGTTGGAAAACACTGAGCTAGGGTAATGAGGAAGGTGGGATAGAAAAATCAACGGCGCATTACAATCAAATGTATGTATGACTGGGTTAGCGTGTCATTTTGTGTCATTTTGGGTCATTTTGGTTGGTGGTGTGCCCCAGGATTTTGTAAATGTAAAAAACGTGCCGCGGCTCAAAAAAGGTTGGAAAACACTGAGCTAGGGTAATGAGGAAGGTGGTATAGAAAAAAATCAATGGCGCATTACAATCAAATGTATGTATGACTGTGTTAGAGTGTCATTTTGTGTCATTTTGTGTCATTTTGTTGGTGGTGTGCCCCAGGATTTTGTAAATGTAAAAAATGTGCTCAAAAAAGGTTGAAAAACACTGCTTTTAAGCAACCTGCTTCATTTTTTCCTGTGGGGTTTCTGAAGGAGAACTTCCCAGGAGGAAGCCTACATCAGCAACGAAACTACACAAGAAAATACATTGATGCAAATCTTGAAATGCATTTTTCAAAAATATTCATAACGTAACATGAGAAAACAGCTGCCCCCCCCCTCCCAAAAAACATCTGGGACCAGTTGTTTCTAGCCTGTTGTTTTGTTGTCTTATATGGTGCTGTTTTTTTTTGGTTTTTGTTCATTTTATTTCAAGCTTTTGTGGGTAGAAGGTATGCTGGGAGGTCCTTCTTTTTGACAGCAGAAGAGAACGAAGGAAGGAGGGAGCGGTGCCCTGTCAGATGGTGAATTGAAACAGAGGCAGTGGTTGCCATGGCAATGCCAAGTTGCATCCAATTGCTATGGCAACCAAAGTATAAAAAAAAACCCCGATAAGGCAAGGGGGAAAAAATCACATGGCATGACTTTTATTTTAATGAAGAGTCGGAAAGCACAACATCTTTTAAAGAAAAGGATTGGTTTAAAAAAAGGGCATTTTCTGTGTTGCTGCATTTTCTATGTCAAATTATTTTTCTAAAAAATACAAAACATCCCACACCCCAAACCCCAGGGTATGCAATGCTTACGTGAAAGCAGGTGAATGAAAAAGGTCAAAATGCATAGCATAATGTATGCAAATCAGTTTGTGCTGGAACTTTAGAAATTTTTTTGGTCCCACTCCATCTGGATGGTTCGGTGCAGTTTTCGACAGATTAAAATCCTTTTCATGAATTAACACTTTAAAAAATTGATTTTTCAAGGTTTTCACACATCGACTATCCTAGGAGCTTAACCAAGCCCGCAAACCTCAGCTGCACCCGTACCTTGGGAAGTCTGACCTGGCTATGGTCATCCACGACCGTATAGATTACGGTCCAAAATAGATTACTGCATAATCCCGAATAGATTACTGCAACGCACTCTACGTGGGGCTGCCTTTGAAGACAGTTCGGAAATTGCAACTATTCCAACATGCGGCATCCAGATTACTAACTGGAGCTACATACAGGGAGCATACCACCCCCCTGTTGTGTCAACTCCACTGACTGCCGATCCACTTCCGAGCTCAATTCCAAGTGCTGGTTTTGACCTTTCAAGCTCTATGCCAGGGGTGCCCACACTTTTTCGGCACGTGAGCTACTTATAATAAAACCAAGTCAGAAAGATCTACCTACCTCCTCAAGGCTGGAGAGGGGAGGGGCGGGGCTTGGTGTGGCCTGGCTCCGCCCCCCTCTGGCTTTTGCTCTACCAGCCTTGTGCTAGCTATGCCACCACTGGCTTGGCATTGCCATCCTCAAGCCTGGAGAAGGTGCTGGTAGAGTGGAAGCCAGAGGGGGGATGGAGCCAGGCCTCACCAAGCCCCACCCCCTCTCTCTGGCTTTGGAGCTCCCAGCAGCTTCTCCAGGCTTGAGGATGGCAATGCCAAGCCAGTGGTGACATAGCTAGCACAAGTGGTGGCATAGCCATCCTCAAGCCTGGAGAAGCTGCTGGTAGAGGGGGAAGCCACAGGGGCGGAGCCAGGCCACACCAAGCCCCACCCCTCTCTCTGGCTTTGGAGCTCCCAGCAGCTCCAGGCTTGAGGATGGCAATGCCAAGCCAGTGGTGACATAGCTAGCACAAGGCTGGCTTGGCACTGCCATCCTCAAGCCTGGAGAAGCTGCTGGGAGTGCCGAAGCCGGGGAGGGGGCGGGGCTTGGTGCATCCTGGCTCCGCCCCCTCTGAGAAGCGCCCCATCCGGCTGGGATCGACCTCCTTTGGTCCCAGTATCGACTGGTCAATCGTGATCGACTTCCTGAGCAGCCCTGCTCTATACGGTTCTGGCCTACAGTAGCTTACTTGTCCGAACGCATCTGCCTCTACATCCCACCTCGTAATTTAAGATCATCCGGGGAGGCCCTGCTCTCACTCCCACCATCTTCTCAAATGCGGTGGGGATGGGAGACAGGGCCTTCTCGGTGGTGGCTCCCCGCCTGTGGAATGCACTTCCAAGTGACATACGATCAACCTCATCCCTCCTAGCATTCAGCAAAAAAGGAAAATCTTGACTATGGGACCAGGCTTTTGCACATTAGCACAATGCAGCACTTTGGACTGGAATTGTAATGGCAAGTTGATGGATATGGCTCAAGGCTCATTTGAGCACCCCTGATATATAATATTTTTTTTAAAAAAACTTGTGAAAACACCCATTACAAAACTAAAATGATAAAAGCAAGTATAGCTTCTGCCTGCCAGCGGAAGGACAGCAAAGAGAATTACTTCCCTTCCACACAGCCATATAACCCAGAATATCAAGGTAGATAATCCACAATATCTACTTTGAGTTGGATTATCTGAGTCCACTTTGCCAGATAATCCAGTTCAATCTGGATTTTATACAGCTGTGTGGAAGGGGCCTAGGAAGGGCAATCCAGGACCTAGGAGCAGCCACTAAGAAGGCCCTCTTTGGCATTCCTGTAAGACTTTAACCATTCCAACTTGTTTGTAAAGTGCTTGTCTGTGAATAAATATGCTTTGTACTACCCCGGTTAACTAATAATGTTCTGGTATTCAGTGTTGATAGGATTATCACCGAAACAGCTTCTGAGAAACAAGAGAGGGGGAATACTAGAACTTTGGAGGAACGCCATAGTTTGCAGAGGCTGTATAAAATACACAGTAACATATCCTGTGCAACAGCAGTAGACATAATACTGTGCAAATAGCCCAATTAGGATGGCATATGTTCAGTAGTAGGGTTGCCAGGTTCAAAACTGGAAATGCCTTTCATACCTTTAATGGTTGCGTTGAAGTGGGAATTTTAGCTGCTGTTGCTTGTCATGGTACCAAGTAACTAACAACTTATTGTTGAAGGCTTTCACAGCCAGAATCACAGGAGTGTTGTGGGGTTTCTATGTTCTAGCAGTTTTTTCTCCTGATGTTTTGCCTGCATCTATGGCTGGCATCTTCGGATGAACTGATATACGAGGGTAGGGTCAATAAGTCCGGGACTTTTGGAATGAAACACAGGTTTTTGGATTAAAAAATCATTTAATTTTTCAACGTAGTCTCCTTTGAGCTCTATACACTTTGGTTATACACAGACAGAAAAAGTACTGTAAATGAAAGTGGCAAAACACACAAAGAGACTGTATTATCAAAAATAACATATATATTGGCATATAAACGAACACATGGAAGTCGCTGACAGGGAACAGTAGCAATAGCTGTTCCCAGGCGCTTACATAAACAACATAATAGGCGTAAATACCATACAGAAAAGCGCAACGCAGTTCCCAAGCGGAGTCCTGAGGAGTGGCGTGAAGTAGCTCAGAAGGGCGGCGAGGTAAACAATGAAGGACAGGGATCAATAGCAGAGGCGGAAAGGAGAGGTGCATCCAGGAATAACATCCGCCAAGATCCCAAACCGCACTGAATAAGCGGTGAAGGCAAGCAGCCTTAGATTGTAATCCGTGCTCCTAAACGGCCGATAGCCAGGAGCAATGCTGCGCAAATGCGCTGTGCCTCAAAGCCCGAGCAGGGTACGCCGTCCTGGGGGACAACCAGCAGGGGGGAACCACAACCAGATCAGCGAAGCAAGCCACGAGGAAACGCCAGGCACGCCGCAACGGTGTCAGCAGCAGGGGCCCCGATCCGTTTCACTGATAAACGGCTTTCTCAAGCGGCCAGGTGCGATGGAAATCGCAGGCGTTTCACGGAGTTTACAAAATTTTGTAAACTCCTCAGGACTCCGCTTGGGAACTGCGTTGCGCTTTTCTGTATGGTATTTACGCCTGTTATGTTGTTTATGTAAGCGCGTGGGAACAGCTATTGCCACTGTTCCCTGTCAGCGACTTCCACGTCTTTGTTTATATGCCAATATATATGTTATTTTTGATAATACAGTCTCTTTGTGTGTTTTGCCTCTATACACTTTGTCCAACATTTTTCCAGTTTTTTTATCCCTTCCAAAAAATAAGATTTGTCGAGGTCATCAAAATAGGTGTTTGTGAGATGATTTCATTGTTGGAGTCAAATCTCTTTCCGCCGCGTTGTTTTCGTTTCGCTCCCAGGCGGAGCTTTATCAAGGCCTCACATATTTATACCGTAAGTCCATATTGAATGGAGGCTTTCTCAAGCCTAACCATTGTGGTCACCCCGCTCTTGCAGTGAGGTTAGGCTTGAGAAACGTAAACAACACGGCCGAAAGCTTCTGGTATCACCAGCTCGTTGGCCTTTGGTAAACATCTACACCCGGGGAATGATTCTTCTTCCCTTTCTGTCCAATCGAAATATGGATCATGCCTTATAGCAGTGTTTCCCAACCTTTTTTCAGCCGTGGCACACTTTTAACATTAACAAAATCTGGGTGCACACCACCAACCAAAATGACACAAAATGACATTCTTAACACAGTAAAGAACGGCTGGGGGATGGTGGCCTGCTGGGAGCAGCTGCTGGGAGTGCCATGCCCCACCCCCTACCCCTGGCTTCACCTCTCCCAGCAGCTGCTCCAGCCTTGAGGGGGCAGTGCCAAGCGAGCGGTGCCAGAGCCAGCACAGTGCTGGCTCTGGCACTGTCCCCTCAAGGCTAGAGCAGCTGCTGGGAGTGCCGAAGCTGGGGGAGGGGGCAGAGCCATGCTGCGCCATGCCCCGCCCCCTCCCCCCAGCTTCAGCTCTCCTACAGGCCGCGCCATGCCCCGCCCCCACCCCCCAGCTTCAGCTCTCCTACCCCCCAGCTTCAGCTCTCCTACAGGCCGCACCATGCCCCGCCCCCTCCCCCCAGCTTCAGGTCTCCTACAGGCCGCGCCATGCCCCGCCCCCTCCCCCCAGCTTCAGCTCTCCTACAGAGGAGGAGCATGAGTGGTGGACGGCCTTCAGTGGGCAGGGCTCCTCCTCCACGCAGCTTCAGCGAGCGAGGGGCGAGAGTCATGGTGGGAGTCATGGCGGATTGGAGGCTGGCTGGGAACGGCCAAGGAGGCGGCGCCCGGTCCCTTTTTCTTCGCCACTGCCCGGCCCTTCCTCCTCCCCCAAGCAGCAGGAGCTCGGCAGGAGGGGGGAGGAAGGGGGGCAGAGAGCTTTTCTCGCGGCACAGCAGGAGGTCCGTCACGGCACACTGGTGTGCCACGGCCCACTGGTTGAGAAAGACTGCCTTATAGGACTGAGGACTTGAGTATTTGAACTCTTTATTTGAAACACTCCGGGACCTTTTGCAGGCTTTGATGCCCCGTGGATTTATATAGCTCAGTGCTGTCCAACTTCTATAGGCCCAAGGGCCGGACGTCTGGTGGCTGACCACCTGGCGGGCGGGAGGGCGGGGCCAATCGCGGGGCGGGGCCAATCGCAGGGGGCAGGGCCGATCCCCGGAGTGACGCTGTAGGAGGGAGGGCGGAGCAAAGAGGGGTTCCCCTTTGCTCCTCCCTCCCTTCTACAGCGTCAAACTGGGCAAGAGGCACGGCGATTTCGCCATGCCTTTTGCCCAGTTTGACGCTGTGGAGAAGGAAGGGAGGTGCAGAGAGGGGCCCTCTTGCACCTCTCTTCCTTCCACAGCGTCAAACTGGGCAAGAGGCACGGCGATTTCGCCATGCCTTTTGCCCAGTTTGACGCTGTGGAGAAGGAAGGAGGTGCAGAGAGGGGCTCCCCTTGCACCTCTCTTCCTTCCACAGCGTCAAACTGGGCAAGAGGCACGGCGATTTCGCCATGCCTTTTGCCCAGTTTGACGCTGTGGAGAAGGAAGGGAGTGCAGAGAGGGGGCTCCCTTTGCACCTCTCTTCCTTCTGCAGTTCAAACTGGGCAAGAGGCGCGATTTCGCCATGCCTTTTGCCCAGTTTGACGCTGTGGAGAAGGAAGGGAGGTGCAGAGAGGGGCCCTTTGCACCTCTCTTCCTTCTCCACAGCGTCAAACTGGGCAAGAGGCACGCGATTTCGCCATGCCTTTTGCCCAGTTTGACGCTGTGGAAGGAAGGGAGGTGCAGAGAGGGCTCCCCTTGCACCTCTTCCTTCTCCACAGCGTCAAACTGGGCAAGAGGCACGGCGATTTCGCCATGCCTTTTGCCCAGTTTGACGCTGTGGAGAAGGAAGGAGGTGCAAGGGGAACCCCTCTCTGCACCTCTCTTCCTTCTCCACAGCGTTTCTCCTCCTCCTCCTCCTCTTTCCCGGGCACCACGGCTGTCCCGGCGCGCGGCGCCAGGGAAAGACACGGCGCCCGGGAAAGAGGAGGAGGAGGGAGAGCAGAAGGCGGCGCCAAGGCCAGCGCGTCACAGGCCTTGGCGCTCCCTTCCTAGGGAGGGGAGCCGCCGAAAAAAGGAGTAGGCGGCGCCAGGGGCAGCGTCACGCCAGGCCTGTGACGCGCTGGCCTTGGCGCCGCCTCCTCCTTTTCGCGGCTCCCGCCCCTTCCTAGGGAGGGGAGCCGCGAAAAAGGAGTAGGCGGCGCCAGGGGCAGCGCGTCACGCCAGGCCTGTGACGCGCTGGCCTTGGCGCCGCCTACTCCCTTCTTCGGCGCAGAGAGGGGAGGAGGGGGCGGTGCAGGGAGGAGGAGCTAGCTCTCTTCCTCCTCCCTGCCCCGCCCCCCCTCCCCCGGCCGCCATTTTTTAAAAAAAATTAGAAATTGTTTTTTTTTTAAAAAAAATTAAAAATGGCGGCTGGGGGCATAGCTGGGGCCGTGCCAAACAGGCTGGGGGGCCGGATTCGGCCCCCGGGCCGCCAGTTGGACAGCCCTGATATAGCTAATGATTTGCTCCGGATTATCCGAGATTCTACATTGAATGCTGTAATAGTACCACTCGGCTGTATTCCGTCGATTACGATCGCAAGTATATGCACTTGGTTTGTGGATGTGTACTGTGTTGTCCTCTATGCCTTATCATTCAAATGAATATATATTTTTGATACTGAAATAGTGCCTTTGTGTTAGTTTAGTGTTTACGCAACCCTTGCTCGTATTTCAGTGGTGGGGAAGTATGGCAGCATGATTTGTTACAGGAACATTGAGGAGTGAGCATATTACTTCTTGTTGTTGGTGGTGGTGTTGTTGTTTATTCGTTCAGTTGCTTCTAACTTTGTTTGACCTTATGGACCAGCCCACGCCAGAGCTCCCTGTCCGCTGTGGCTACCCCCATCTGCTTCAAAGTCAAGCCAGTCACTTCAAGGATACCATCCATCCATCTTGTCCTTGGTTGGGTGAGAGTATACAAGCTTGCCATGCTCCTTTCCCAATCTTGATCCAATCTGTTGTTCCATGGTCTGTTCTTACTGTTGCTACTTGGTTATTATAAGGATTCCTCAGGAGGAATCCTTATAATAATAATAATTATTATTATTATACAGTGCAAATTACAATAATTTGAACTTTATTTCATTTGATGGGTCAGACATTCTACTGCAATCCTGACATATAGGACGTGCAGTTTAGTGACACTTTTGGACAGGGAAGGGGAACTAAATGTTCAGTTTCCAATGTCCGTGACATGTCTTTAATGGTCTGCACATGGGAATCGATGACAAAAAGAAACAGCCAAGTTTGGCTATTTGGAGTTCATGTATTCATATAAATCAAATCCATATGTATGAGCATTTGATCAAGGTCTTTGTAATGGATGCACTTGGGAGGGCCTTTGATGCTATAGTATTTGCAAGTTGCACTTCTCATTACCCTGGTGAAAATGCAAGTGTGTAGGATGATCTCCTGGAGAGTGAAAATTCCAGAAGGAACTAAATTTTTCAAGTGTCAAGGCAGACTGCGGCATGATTATGTACATGATTACCCAAAGCCTTCAAAGTGTTAGATCATTATTTAATGTCCTGTTCTGAAGCAGAGGAAGTGAAATGTGTTTTCCTGTCAACTGGGAAATGAGTGTCTTTCTTTTGCTCCAGAAGAAGAAATAGTGACCAGTTAGAACTAAATGCCTCCTAGACCAGTGTTACCCAACCAGTGTGCCGTGGCACACTAGTGTGCCGTGAGCGATCATCAGGTGTGTTGTGGGAAATTGGAACCTTCAATACCCTTTCTTCCCCCTCCTGCCGAACACTTTTTCTTCTCCACTCGGACTCCCTTCTTCCCAGCCTCGCTCTGCTCGCTTTGCCTCGCTTTGCTCTGGGGCGAGTCTGCGCAGTAGCGCCCGCACGGGTCATGTCTTCCTCCCTCCCCCCTCCCCTCCTGAACACGCTCATGCTGCCCCCTCAGATCAAAATGGCGGCAGAAGCGACAGTGTAGAAGAAAAAGTGTTTGGCAGGAGGGGGAAGAAAGGGCGCGAAGGGGGAGGAAGAGGTCTCTGTCGAAAGCTGGCATGGGAAAACTTGGACCTTCCAGGTGTTTTGGACTCCAACTCCCACCATTCCTAGCAGCCTCAGGCCCCTTTCCTCCCCCAGCCACTTAAGCAGGAAAGGGCCTCAGGCTGTTAGGAATGGTGGGAGTTGAGGTCCAAAGCACACAGAGGGCCGAAGTTTTCCCATGCCTGTTTTAGGGACCTTAAAGTGGTGAGCCTCCTTCCAACATTGTGATTCTGGATAGAAGACAAACAACAACATAACATAACATTGTTTGAGTCCACAGTGCTTTCTGGGTGTAGGTGAACTACAACTTCCAAATTCAAGGTCAATTCCTAAGCAAACCCTTTCAGTACTTTCTGTTGGTAATGAGAGTTCAATATGCCAAGTTTGGTTCAATTTCAGTGTTGCAAGAGTTCAGGATGCTCTTTGATTGTGTGTTAACCATAAATCCCAGAAACTGTAACTCCCAAATGTCAAGGTCTATTTTCCCCAAACTCCATCTGTGTTCACATTTGGGCATATTGAGTATTCATGCCAAGTTTGGCCCTGATCCAGCATTGTTTCAGTCCACAGTGCTCTCTGGATATAGGTGAACTACAACTCCAAAACCCAAGGTCAATGCCCACCAAACTCTTATAGCATTTTCTCTGGGTTATGGGAGTTCTGTGTGGGAAGTTTGTGTCTTTCTGCCATTCCTGCCAGGATATCTATGTTGTGTTCATCGAAACAGGCCCAGGTTTCACACTGAGTGTATAAATCCATTTAAAAACATATTAACTATATGTATTACTGTGTTAGAGTGTCATTTTGTGTCATTTTGGTTGGTGTGCCCCAGGATTTTGTAAATGTAATATATGTTCCGTGGCTCAAAAAAGGTTGAAAAACACTGGTCTAACTCTCATCATATCTAAGCACTGGCTATGCTAGGAAGGTAGGGTCTATAGGAGTTAAGCTCAAAGCTATCTAAAGAATGGTTTGTCTTTGACACTCACTAGCTAGGAATTCAAAACCTCGTTCCTCCTATAGTTGGGCTCACAACTCATTTAGTAGGGTTCCCATGAGATCTTAGGATATCTAGAACTCTGGAGGTAAGTAATTTTGCACATTCCCTATACTTTTTGTAGTTTTTTTGTCTGTGTGTAAAGGTCTTCTTATTAGACTCTTTACAAAGTAATTCTTTGAGGTACATTAAGCACAGAATTTCGTTTTCACGATAGGACAACCCTTTTACCAAATTTGCGTCTCTCTGAGCTTACTTCTTTCTAAAGGATTTTGAACTGGCAGCTGTTTGGCAACAGGATCTGCCTTAATCTGTTTCCTGCCACCCACTGCTATTTCCAAAAGAGAGCTTTCTTAGCCACACTATTGCAAAAAAATATTAAATTTCAGAGATACATACAAAGGGGTTCTGATAGCTTATTCCGCAAATAGAGAACTTTATTTTTCACAAGAGGCCACAGTACTTTCAAAGCAAGACCTTCGACCTCACCAGATGGGGCGATTTGCCCATTGTACGCTACTTCACCTCCCTTTATGGCATCGAGCACTATATAAAGGGACTTCCAACCAGGCTCCATGTTGAAAATTATTTATTTTTTAAAAAAAGTTTTTTATTGGTTTTTGCATCTTTGGTGCACAATGAAATAGAATGGTGGTGTGAATAGATTTCACAGTAAAGGTTAATAGGGGTTGGGGTTGTGTGGTTAATGGGTAGGGGTGTGAATTACAGAGGGGGGGGTAACGGTAGGGGTAGGCGTAAACAGGAGGGTACAAAGCTGTGAATACAACTATATACATCATGACTTCCATTCTTCTCTATGTGGATGTTTCTCTATTTATCCTTGCAGTCCTTCTTTTTCATATATTCTTCTAGTAATGTCCAATCAGTTAATTTTCTTGGGGATCCCGTATTTCTTCTTAAGCAGTAAGTTAGTTTATCCATGTCCTTAATGTCGTAGATCTTCTGTATCCATTGGTCCAGTTTGGGTATTAAGTCTGTCTTCCATTCTCTATTTATTTTATTTATTTACTTTATTTATATTCCGCTCTTCTTACCCCGAAGGGGACTCAGAGGGGATTACAGTACACATACTTGCAGACAATCCCTACAGTTCAACATATATACAGGGGCGGTCCTACAAGATAGGCCAAGTAGGCGGCCGCCTAGGGCGCCATCTGGGAAGGGGGCGCCATCCTGGCTGCATGGGGCGCCATCCTGGCTCTGCCGATGTTCCTCAGACAGTGCTGCAGCTGCCTGCTTTTTGACCCCGCCCTTGTGCGCTCCAACGCCGCTTCTGGGCACACGCGGAGGTTTTCACGCAGGCGCAGTTGCTCTGGAGCTGAAGTTGAGCGCAGGAGCAACTGCACATGCGCGAAAACCTCCGCGCATGCCCAGTAGCTCCCTTGCGCAGAAGCCTGTAAGCAAAGCAGGGCAGGCAGGGAGTGCTTCCCCTCTCCTTTTTTCTCCGCCATGCGCGCGTTTGCAGGGAGGGAGAAAAGAATCCGTGAAGGAAGTGTAAGTGAAGGAATGAATGAAGGGCTTTCCTCCTCCTCTTCTGTGACCTCTTCTCTCCCTCCTTCCTTTCTTCGGCTCTATTTCTGTCTAGACCTGAGGGGCCTGAGGCTATGAGGAGCTGTGGGAGTTGGAGTCCAAAACACTTAGAAGGAGGGAGGGCGGGCCGAAGTTTGCCCAGGCCGCGCTGCCTGTGTTCGACCTCATTTGAACATTTTGGCTGTTTTTCTATTTACATTTACATTGGGATCCTAATTTTGGACTTATGGGAGACTCCGATGAATTATGAGACGGGTGGTAGGTAATATATTCTGATTTTGATGCATTTATATTGCATTTCTTGTTGATTATTCTACAGTTCTGCTTAATATTGTCATACAATATAATACAAATACAATATAACAATAGAATGATGATATATTTTATATTACATGTAATATTACAATGTTGCAGTATAGTGGTATTGTACAAAATAGTAATATATTTTATTTTATTTTATTTTATTTTGGGTTATTTGAGTTTTATAGGAGTAATGAAAATATTTAGTAGAGGATAATTTTATTTAAATAAATAATGTTATTATTTTATAATAATAATATAATAAAATGTTACATTATATTATAATGTCAATATATTATAATTATATTGTAATGTAGTATAATATAATTATGATATAATATAGTATGAGTATGGTATAATATATTGTATATACATTGATACAATATAATACTACTAATGGTATTGTGATATTATAATTGTATATTTGATTTACATGGGGGGAGAGCAAAATAATGTTTTTTGGGGGGGCGCCAAAATAATGTTCGCCTACCATTTAAAATTACCTTAGACCGCCCCTGCATATATAGACATATTTAGACATATATGGATGAACATAGACGAACAGAGGCAAACTTCTGGCAAACTTCTGGCCACCAGGGGGAGCTGACGCACTCCTCATCTCTCTCAGCATTTTCCAGCATCCCTTGTTGTTCTTCCGCAATCCTCAGCGATTCCTGGAGTTCTTTATGGCCTCATAAATCAGTCAAAATTTGCCTCCCCACTTAATGTGGTACCTTTATCTCCTACTTGACAAACGAACTGTCTTTTGGGCTGCAAAGGTCGATAGCAGGCTACACTTAAGGTCGAAAGTGACCACAAGGGCCATCCAGACCAATGCCCTGCCAAAGGAGCCCTGACCAATGACCATCCAGGCTCTGTTTTAAACCCCCCCTTCCCCAAAGAAGGAGACTCCACTATACTCCATTTAAAAGTTGGTCAGAACATTGAGGTGCTACCTTCTCCTGGCCATTGGAATCTGGAATTCTAGAGATGCTAGTCTGCTCCCTTCTATGGTATCCTTTCAGTAGGTATTATGTTTTCTTCTACTTGTCACTTGATTTAACTTTTAAATTGTTGCATGTTTATCATTATGTGTAAACTGCTCCAAGTCCCCTTGGGGAGAAGGGACAGGAATTGTTTGTTTGTTTGTTTGTTTATTTATTTATTTACTTTATTTATATTCCGCTCTTCTCACCCGAAGGTGACTCAGAGTGGATTACAGGTACACATACTAGCAGACAACTCCTGCCATTTTCCACAATACACAACATATAGACAAACAGAGGCAAATTCTGGCCACCAGGGGGAGCTGACACATTCCTCATCTCTCAGCGTTCCCAGCGTCCCTTCTTGTTTCTTTCGCATTCTCAGTGTTCCTGGAGTTCTTTTTAATGGCCTCATAATTCCGTCAAAATTTGCCTCCCCACTTAATGTGGTACCTTTATCTCCTACTTGACAAATGAACTGTCTTTCGGGTTGCAAAGGTTGACAGCAGGCTACACTTAAAGTTGAGAGCCCACCTTGACCCGGGCAGGTTTCAAACTCATGACCTACCGGTCAGAGAGATCTTATGCAGCTGACACTTAGCCAGTTGCGCCACTTCCCGGTGCTGCGCATGCGGCCACCGTGACAACATGGGAGCCTTTCTGTGTTGCCTTCACTTCAGTGAGGGGAAGCCAGGTTGCTACACTTCCCTTTATGGGATGTGGGAGAAGGTAAGGTGGGTGATGTGGGGCATGGAGCAGCAGCTTCTCCATGCTGCCTGCCGAGAGCCCATGGATTCAGCTTGATGCAGGGTGAATCCATGGACCTGTAAAAGGTCCTTAACTCTACTAACGTTCTGTAGGCAAATATATATTGCTATATAGTCTAGAAAAGTTACTTTTTTGGAATATTTTATTAGATTTTCAATATATACATACCAACGTACCAACATACATGGGTTTGTTTACAAGCGGGTTAATAGGGTGTGGAATGAGATGAGGCGGGGAAGGGGGGGTGAGACGTAAGGGAAAGTGGGGGAGGGGATGGGTATAAAAAAGACTTCCCAAAAGTTACCCATGATTTACCCATTAATTGTTATTATTAATTTTCCTTAATATCTATATACCTATATAGCAGTTTTTTAATGCATTTGTATTAACTTAGTCTCATAGTTCATTCAAATCTACTAAAAAATTGCTTCCTTTGTTTTGTATATAAGTCTTGAAACCCAACCAGTCTGTTTTTTTCCTTTTTGTTGCTTAGTTTCTGCGATAAGGAGTCCATTTGTATCATATCGAATACTTTTAGTATCCATTCTTCCAGGTTTGCTTCCAGTGTCTCGCCAAGACTATTCTGGCACACGTACCCAATATAAAACGTATCTTGTCTTGATTGTCATTAAGAGTTTGATTGGAGATTCTCAGTAGGTAGTTTTGTGGATCTAATTTACATTTAATTTTTAGTATTGTTTGAACTTCTCTGTGAATTTCCTTCCAATATTTGATTACTCGTTTACAATTCCACCATTGGTATAGATATGTACCTAACTTCTTTCTGCATTTCCAGCACCTGTTGGAAGAACTTTGGTTAGATTTAGCAATTTTTGTTGGATATAGATGCCACCTAAATTGCATTTTTATCCAATTCTCCGTTATTTCTGTGGTTGTAGTATATTTTAATTTTTTTGTCCATATTTCCGCCGACTGTTGTGTTGTGATGCTATGTCCTAAATCTTGTGCCCATCTTATGTGACACTCTTTAATTTGTTCTTCTTCTGTGGTCCATCTTAGGAGTATACTTATATTCTTCTTTTTCTTTTTCACCGCTGGTTCCCAAAGTTCGTCTTCTTTAAAACCTATTTTTTATCTATCTTTTATCTCTCATGTATCTGATGATATTGGAACCATGATAAAGTTGGGTGTTCCTGTCTTAACTCCTCTATCGTTTTGATGTCCCATGTGTTATTGCTTTCTTTTTTTTAAGATTTGTCTATATGTTAACCATTTATTGTCTGCGAGTTCTTTTTTACGATGTGCCTCGGTTGGGGAGATCCATAATGGGATGTATCTGAAAAGTCTGTGTTTATGTTTTTCCCATGTTTTGATCAAGGCTGACCTTATATAGTGATGGCTAAAAAAAATTTCTATTTTCCTCCTGTCATACCAGAGGTATGCGTGTCATGCGGCACGCAGGTCGTGTCCCTCTAGTATTGATAGTTTTGGGTTTTGTAATAGTGCCCAATCTTTGATTGCTACAAGGTTACAAGCCTCATAGTATGTTCTAAAATTTGGAATATTAAAAAACTTCAACTTTCATGGCTACTGCCAATTGATTTCAGACTGGAGTCCTCAAACTACAAGTGGCTGTTTTTCAATATCCAGCTGCAATTAAAGACAAGGCAGCAGAGGGTTCTCTTGGGCATCCCCTCTCTTCTCCACCTCTCTCTCTCTCTCTCTCTCTCTCTCTCTCTCTCTCTCTCTCTCTCTCTCTCTCTCTCTCTCTCTCTCTCTTCCACTGCTTTCTGTGGGTGATGGAATTGCAGGTGTGCTGCAACCTGCCAACCCTAAGTTGCTATGGGAGGCTCTGCAAACTGGAGTTTCATTTAATTAGCTTTGGGTTATTATGTGATACACTTTTGGTGCTTTGATTTTTAAAATATGTTGCCTCATCTGATCCTGATTGTTAGACAACAGAGGGGCTCATTTTTTAAAACCAAAATGCACTAAATGTTTCTCAGACCCGGATTCACTCTGACTTAGATACACACAGGTGGGTGTAATCTTGGCACCTGCTTGTCCTGTGTTGATGGATACCTTTCAATTTTTTTCTCCCCCTTTTTGCTCTTTTTTCTATACTATCCGGTATTCCAAGTCCAATATCTAATGTATGTAAAATTTGCATAATAAAGATAATTTAAATTTTTTAAAAGAGCAGGGCCTCCCTCGATGATCATAAGCTCCGAGGTGGATCGTAGAGGGAGATACACTCAGACAAGTAAGTTGGGTCTGAACCATATAGGGCAGGGGTGCCCACACTTTTTCAGCATGCAAGCTACTTATAAAACAACCAAGTCAAAATGATCTACCTACCCACTACTCAGAGAGCCATAAAAGCAAAATATTTTGAAATTTATTTCAGTGAGAGCCATATAATATATTTTAAGACTCAATTCAACTAAATGTGAGTATAATAAGCCCCTGAATTTATTCATAATAATAATGATGATGATCATATTCATTCAGCCTCTGCTACTACTACAACTAATAATAATTATAACAACAACAACAGGTTCCTAGAGTAGAAGGAGACCTCGAAGGGCCATCCAGTCCAACCTCCTTCTGCCATAAGGAAAAACACAATGAAAGCATTCCTCACAGATGGCCATTCAGCCTCTGATAATAATAACAATAATAATAATAACAATGGGTTCCTAGAATAGGAGGAGACCTCCAAGGACCATCCAGTCCAACCTCCTTCTGTACCTGGGAGGCATTGGGAGCCTGCAGGGCGGGACTGAGCCTTCCTCCCACCCTGCCTGCGATCTACCAGGATGCCCTACGAGATCTACCAGTAGATCGCGATCTACCTAATGGGCACCCCCGATATAGGGCTTTATAAGCCAAAACCAGCACTTTGAATTGTGCTCAGAAATGGACCGGCAGCCAGTGGAGCTCACATAACAGGAAAGTGGTATGCTCCCTGTATGTCACTCCAGTTAATCATTTGGCTGCCGCCCATTGGACTAGTTGGAGTTTCTGAACAGTCTTCAAAGGCAACCCCACGTAGAGTGTGTTGCAATGATCTAATTGGGATTTAACAAGAGCATGGATCACCGTGGCCAGATCAGACTTCCCAAGGTACGGGCGCAGCTGGTGCACGAGTCTTAACTGTGCAAAAGCTCCCCTGGCCACCGCCGAGACCTGGGGTTCCAGGCTCAGCGATGAATCCAGGATCACTCCCAGCGATGAATCCAGGATCACTCCCAAGTTTTCTGAGGGAGTGTAATCCCATCCAACACAGGCTGTAACCCTATGCCCTGTTCGGCTTTCGATTGACCAGAAGGACCTCTGTCTTGTCTGGATTCAATTTCAATCTGTTAGCCCTCATCCAGTCTGACACAGCTGCCAAGCACCAGTTCAAGGTCTGAACAGCCACCTTGGTGACAGGTGGGAAGGAGTGACAGAGTTGGAAATCATCTGTGTACAGCTGACACAGTACTCCAAAACTCCGGATGATCTCCCCCAGAAGTTTCATGTAGATATTAAACCGCATGGGGACAGTACTGAACCCTGTAGGACCCCACAGGACAAAGGTTGTGGGCCCGAATAGGTGTCTCCCAATAACACCTTCTGAGACCGTACCTGCAGGATGGACCAGAGCCATTTCAGAACAGTGCCTCCAAGTCCCATGCCCGCGAGGCATCTCAGAAGGATACTGTGGTCAACGGTATCTAAGGCCACTGAGAGGTCCAGGAGAACCAACACGGACACACTCCTCCTTTCTAATTCCCAATATAGATCATCTACTAAAGCAACCAAGGCTATTGTTCCAAACAATTAAGTGGGTTTTTTTTCATTTGGGGCAACTGCTAGGGCCTTTATAGCTTGAAAGCTGATGCTGATCCTGTCCCCACATGGAGGGATGCTGGATGTGTGAGATGTCCACTATTGTAATTGCTGTGATGGTCTGGATGAGGAGGAACAGGCTGAGGATCAATCCTGATAAGACAGAGGTCCTCCAGGTCAGTCGTTCGTCTGACCGGGGTATTGGGTGGCAACCTGTGCTGGATGGGGTTGCAGTCCCCCTGAAGTCACAGGTCCGCTGTTTGGGGGTCGTCCTGAATTCAGTGCTGACGCTTGATGCACAGGTGTTGGTGGTGGCTGGGAGGACCTTCGCTCAATTAAAACTAGTGCGCCAACTGCGACCATACCTCGTGAAGTCTGACTTGACCACGGTGGTCCAGGCCTTAGTTACCTTTAGATTGGATTACTGCAATGCACTCTACATGAGGCTACCCTTGAAGACGACCCGTAAACTTCAACTTGTCCAACGATCTGCATCCAGATTAATAACTGGGGCAAGTTACAGAGAGCGGTCAACCCCCCTGTTGAAAGAGCTTCACTGGCTGCCGTTTATTTTCCGGTCCCAATTCAAGGTACAGGCAATCACCTACCGTGTCTCCCCGAAAGTATGACACCCCCGATTGTAAGACGTATCGGGGGTGTCAGGGGGGTCGGCTAATGTAAGCCGTACCCCGAATGTAGGCCGTACCTCGTCGCCGCCGCCGCCGCCGCAACCGGCCCATCAGCCGCGGCACATCTCCACGGCGCACCTTTCTGCCAGGCCTCTCCAAGGAAGGGAGGGGGAAGAGTGCCAGAGGCGTGGCAAGCGGCAACGTCACTCTGACGCGACGCCGCTTGCCACGCCTCTGGCACTCTTCCCCCTCCTTCGTTGGAACAAGGAAGGGAGGGAAGAGTGCCAGAGGCGTGGCAAGCGGCGCTGCGTCACTCTGACGCGTCGCGCTTGCCACACCTCTGGCACTCTTCCTCCTCCCTTCCTTGTCCAACGAAGGGAGGGGGAAGAGTGCCAGAGGCGTGGCAAGCGGCACTGCGTCACTCTGACACGTCGCCGCTATGCCACGCCTCTGGCACTCTTCCTCCTCCCTTCCTTTGTCCAACGAAGGGCGGGGGAAGAGTGCCAGAGGCGTGGCAAAGCGGCACTGCGTCACTCTGACACGTCGCCGCTTTGCCACGCCTCTGGCACTCTTCCTCCTCCCTTCCTTTGTCCAACGAAAGGAGGGGGAAGAGTGCCAGAGGCGTGGCAAAGCGGCGATGCGTTAGAGTGACGCAGCGCCGCTTTGTCACGCCTCTGGCACTCTTCCTCCTCCCTTCCTTGGAGAGGCCTGGCAGAAAGGTGCGCCGCGGAGGTGTGCCGCGGCCGATGGGCTGGTTGCGGCGGCGGCGGCGTGGGCGTGGCGACGGGGTACGTCTTAGTTTATATAAGACGTACCCCTTATATAAACGTCTTAGTTTATATAAGACGTACCCCGAAAGTAAGACGTAGGGGGACTTTTCGGGGGGAAAAGAAAGTAAGACGCTGTCTTACTTTTGGGGAAACACGGTATAAAGCGTTAAATGGTTCGGGACCCGCCTACCTTTGTGACCAAATCTCCCTCCATGAACCAGCTCGAACCCTCCGCTCTTCCGGGGAGGCCCTCCTCTCGCCCTTGCCAGTCTCACAGACTCGTCTAGTGGACACAAAAGGAGACAGCCTTCTCCTCTGTGGCCCTCCGACTCTGGAACTCCCTGCCTGGAGAGATTAGGAAAGCCCCCACTCTGGAAACCTTTAAAAAGCACCTTAAAACTTGGCTTTTCCATTGTGCCTTTGGAGGGTAGACATTTAGTTTGATATTCTCGCTCTCCTCAATGCTCTGTTTCGGAGTCCATTAATTCCCCCCCCCCCCCCATGTTTACATGTGTTCTGCTTTACAAAGAATGCTACCCCATTTATCTCACCTGAGTTTTAAATTTTTCATATTTGTACATGCGGCCCGCCCTGTCGTATGTGATTTTAGATATTGTTTGTATATTGTTCTTTTATTTAGATATATGTAGTTTATTGTGTTAATTGTTAGTGTATTGGTTTTGTTTTTATTGTAATTTGTTGTTTGGCCTTGGCCCCATGTGAACCGCCCTGAGTCCCCATTGGGGAGATGGTGGCGGGTTATAAATAAATATTATTATTATTATTGCAGTGCTTGTATTGAAGATGCCCTACTACACTGTGGGTATTGTGGCTTACCAGACTGTATGTAAGCCTAAAGAGGGGAGAATGCTACAAAAGGGAACTTAAAGTGGAAGGAAAAGTGGACTCGAAAACCAGGAGAGAGTAGGGTCCTTTGACTGCAGAGAGATTTGGTTATCTCAGTGCTTCGCCTCTGTTGAGGGAACCCTTCAGCCCTGTTAGCTCTCCCTTTTCCTGGCATAATGCTTTTTGTCTTGGATGAAAGAACATGGGACTACAATAGCAATGGGATTTAGCCCTCAATTCATTTGGGGGTACTTTAAAC
Source organism: Anolis apletophallus (assembly GCA_030556195.1). Lineage (NCBI taxonomy): Eukaryota > Metazoa > Chordata > Lepidosauria > Squamata > Anolidae > Anolis > Anolis apletophallus. Next base: position 152,639,492 of record JARBWK010000005.1, on the reverse strand, counting down.
ACTAGGGGTGGTTGATCCAATTTTTTTCCTGAACTCGGGGGAGGAACCGCTTCTGTTTTGAAAGTTATGTTCTTGCGCAATTTTCCAGCTCTGTTTCGAAATCGAGCTATATTTAATAACAAAATTCGTTACTATTACATTAGTGGCGTCACGCATGCACAGTGCGTAGGGGATGCCCGCCACCACGCCCCCTCGCCAGCTCAGAATCAACCCGTAATATCTCTAACATGGGTTGATTCTCAGCTGGCGAAGAGGGATGGAGTCCATGCGCCCCACGCCCCCTCACAAACTGAGAACCAACGCGGGTTAAAGATAACTCGCGTTGGTTGTCAGCTGGCAGGGAAGAGTGGTGGGCATCGCCTCCCCTCTCCCCCGCCAGCTAAGAACCAACGCGGGTTAAAGATAACCCGTGTTGGTTGTCAGCTGGCAGGGGAGAGTGGAGGGCATCGCCTCCACCCCCCTCGGCACCTGAGAACTAACGCGGGTTATCTTTAATCCACGTTGGTTGTCAGCTGTCAGGGGAGAGTGGAGGGCATCACCTCCACTCTCCCCCGCCAGCTGAGAACCAACACGGGTTAAATATAACTCACGTTGGTTGTCAGATGTCAGGGGAGAGTGTCGGGCATCGCTTCCACTCTCCCCCGCCTGCTGAGAACCAACACGGGTTAAATATTACTCGCGTTGGTTGTCAGATGGCAGGGGAGAGTGTCGGGTATCGCTTCCACTCTCCCCCGCCTGCTGAGAACCGACATAGGTTAAAGATAACCCGTGTTGGTTGTCAGCTGGCAGGGGGGAGTGGAGAGCATCGCCTCCTCCCCCCTCGCCACCTGAGAACTAATGCGGGTTATCTTTAACCCATGTTGGTTGTCAGTTACGGGTCACCCTGCTTCTTCAAGTGGGGTTTTGATCGGTCGCATTGTGCTATTGTAAATATGGGACGCTGATTACTCTATGCCACGCCTTGACATAGCCAATTGGCGAAACGGTTTTCTGTGGCCAAAAAGCAGGCATCTGCTCTCCGTTGGCGTACTCTTTCAACCCGATCACATTTGAAGGAGGCTCCGAATGAATGCCTCCTGCGTCCTGGAATTTTTCCCTTTATGCCTTACATTTACCCGACCCTCATGAACTGTCCTACTTTCCCTTGAACTTTCGATTGCCTGACCTATTGGAGTGACTACCATACCTACGCAGGATCTACCAACTCCATTGTTTCTATCGTGGACTACCATTTGCTCCGCATCGGAACTTGCTACCTACCGGACTATTCTTCACTCGAATTACTTCCCTGCCATTTGGCAGTTGCCGTGATTTCCCTTGCGACCTGGCGTTTTGGTGTTATTATACCGTATGATTACTAATATATTGTACTAGCTGTACCCGGCACGCGTTGCTGTGCCCTTTTTAGGAGATGCGAGAAAGTTCAATCATCCACAGTGTGCCCTCCTCTAAACTGCAGTTGGATGGAGTGTGGTTCATGGCGGCATTGTGTGCCAAGTTGGGTCTTTATTGGTCTTGGTTCTGGGCCACAGTGGTCTGTTGGGAATGATGGGTTTTGAAGTACTAAAAATCCCGTTTTCCATGGTGGTACTTCAAGTCCCATCATGCATGGTCGGGGCTCTGTGTGCCAAGGTTGGTTACTGTAAATTCAGGCCATACACAATGTCCCATGAGCTGAGGCCTAGTTAGGAACAGCAAGTTAATGAAGTTCAATCAGGACAATGCCTACTGTCAATTCAGCCTTACTGCGTAAACAACAGCTTCCCAGTAAACAGCTTCCCAGTAAGTGAGGGCTAGTTAGGAAATCAAGTTGAGGGCTAAATTTTCGGTTGGAAGTGATTTGGGTGTTTGTGTTGGGGATTGGCTCAATTTTCATGTTTATTTGGGGAATTTTCATGTTGGCTGGCCAGTGCAGCAGTTATGCAAATCCGCCCTTATTGGCAGCCAATCATGTTGTTCAGAATGTAGAGGCTGGGTGAGTCTTTGGCTGCCCCGGAGGATGCTGGTAAATGTAGTTTTATTTTTATTCGTTGTTTTGGGGGCCTTTTAGGTTTTGGGGGGAAAGTTTCTTTGCTACAAACGTACCTTGCTTGAGGCCTATTTCAGTTGGCAAGTATTGTGTTTCTGCGTTGTATGGTTTCTTTGTTTGAGGTATACATCACATGACGTGAACCCATTTATATAATAGATGATCACTAATATTTTGCTCACCTCCTTTAGAGTCATTGATGTATGTTCGATATATTTACATTTGTACTAAATGAATTTTTGATACAGTTCTGTATGTTTATTTGTCAGCCCTTTCGAGGGGAGAGTGGAGGCCATCGCGCCCTTTACGGAAATGGCGGACCCAGTTTCGATTTAGAAATGTCACTTCCGGGTTGCTGGCCACGTGTCGAATTAGGGTCTAAATTGATTTTAATACGAAATAATAATGGTTTTATAAAGATAACAACCGGAGATATCCACCCCTATTAAACACCCTTGTTTACAAAATTCTCCATCCCATTCTCTCTTACATTTTATCCCCCATCTGCAGTACATGGGCAACAATATAGAAATGCCTTGCAGGGCAATACTGTGCTGCAGTACTTTATGTTTAAACACACTCAACACTTTCAAGAAGAAACCAGCCTTCTGGTACTGTTCTGCCTCTAATTGCAGCTTGATCCGCACCAATTAACAAAGAACATTTTTGCAAGTTGTACTTGTCACCCAGATTTTGCTGTTCTGATGGAACGAAAGTTATTGCCTATTTTTATCTGTACCTTTCAATTGTGAAGGCCAAGGGAGTTTGCAGAATCTCACATTATTTAAAAATATACCGCTATTGGAAGAGTAGAATCAAATCAAGAAAGGCCTACTGTGCAACCTGAGCTGGGAAAAATATATGCTGCATAGCATATATTATAAATGTGTGCTATCAAGCTCATAAATTCTTCCAAGCAGTCGCATTGTATTAGCAACAGGCTGTTGTCTAGCTCTTATGGTCCATTTTCCTGCAATCAGTTCTTTTATTAAGAGACAGGCGATACAATGGGCTTTATTATTTATTTATTCATTTATTTATTTATTTATTGGACTTCTACACCGCCACTCCCAGGGGCTCGGGGCGGTTTATAACACAAATTAGGAAAGATACAGATAGCAGATAAAACACACTCAACACAATTTGACCAAATTTCGCAGAGCCCGCGTCTCTGGTGGCAGCGGGTTCCACAGTATCGGGGCGATGGTGGAGAATGCCCTTCATCTAGTTGAAGTCAGATGGAAAGACTTCACACCCAGGCCCGGATTAACCCCTTATCGTGCCCTAGGCCACACTTTGGAATTACGCCCCCAAACCAACCTCTGCTGCACCCCCCCACCTCTTCATCCTCGCGGCGCCGCACGCCCTCCTTCCTTGAGTCAAGAAAGGAGGGCGCGAGGAGGAGGAGGCAGAGGGAAGCCCTGCCCCCGGGGTCGGCAGCAGGGGCAGGGCTTCCCTCCGCCTCCGCCTCCTCCTTGCGGCGTGCCCTCCTTCCTTGAGTCAAGGAAGGAGGGCGCAAGGAAGGAGGGCGTCAAGGAAGGAGGGCGTGAGGAGGAGGAGGGAAGCCCCACCCCCAGGGCCGCAACCGGGCATGCGCAGCAGGAGGGCGCGAGCGCCTCTGCCTCCTCCGCCATGTTCCTGGTTGCTGCGTCTGCCTGGCCGCGGCTCCGGGGGCTTCCCTCCGCCTCCTCCTCCTCGTGCCCTCCTTCCTTGAAAAGGGGGCGGGGGCGATGGTGAGGAGGTGTGCCATTCCGTCCTCCCCGCCCCCTTGGAGCACTCTCCCCTCGCCCTCCCCCGAGAGAGAGAGAGAGTCATCTCCATGCCGCTCGTTGCATTTTTTTTTGGTTCGTGTGAACTGCGCCCCCCTTGGCTTGCGCCCCTAGGCCATGGCCTTATGGGTAATCCGGGCCTGTTCACACTGGGGATGCCTAGAAGATTCTGGTCTTCTGAACACCATGATCTCGGAGGGTTATATGGAATCAGGCGATCCTGCAGCTACACTGGCCCCAGACCATATACGGCCTTGAAAGTAAGAACGAACACCTTGAAGGTGATCCGGTATTCAATTGGTAGCCAGTGCAGATTCTGCAGTATTGGTGTTATGCGGCAACTCACAGGCTCCCCCGCGAGCAGCCAGGCTGCAGCATTCTACACTAGCTTAAGTTTCCAGATAACGGTCAAGGGTAGGCCAATGTAAAGAGCGTTACAGTAGTCAAGTCTTGAGCTGTCCCTGGCCTGGATTACCGTGTATCATATGAGCTTTTAAAATCATCATTTCTTCTCTCAGAGCCCTGTCCATATGGAGATCCTGGGGCAAGAGTTACCTAGTATGTGACTTACTAAGCTACACACAGCCCACTAGCCATTAGGGCTGTTCTACAATTTCAGATATGCCCGGATTTCGGAAGTTTTTCGGATACTTCCGACTTTTTTTTTTTTAGCAATTTCGAAGCAGCCCTCCCAACAGGAATTCTGAAATCTGAAATTCCGAATTTTGGAATTTCGAATTCCGGATGTCATTTCTGAATTTTCTTGCTGATTCCTCATAGGCTTCAAAAGTACATCTGTAGTTCTCGGTTACAAAGTAGTCCTCTGCAGTGGGCAAAGGGCAGCAAACTGTTCGTTCAGTCTTCCATTTTGTTAGCCCCAAACTGGCAGTAAAAAGAGGACTCATAACATCAATTCCACACTCACCAATGACTACCTTGCACACTCTTCATAATGGGAAGGAAATTGAACAAATAACAGGTGTAATGCAGAGATGGCTGAAATGAGCATTGTTGCTAAGGAAACAAGTCAACTGTCCCGCAGAGGGGAAAATATTAGGTGAATGGAGATAAAGCTATAAGAGAAGAACCCTCATTTTATTGTTGCCCTGATGATCCTCTATGAACAGCTAAGCTGGGTAGAAGCTCTCATTGCAGAACCTGGGGAAGATTTTGATGTTGATAGGTCTTGAGGTGGCTAAGCATTTTGTCTAATTAGAAACACCTAGGAAGGAAAGCAGAGGTAGGGAGGCAAACCTGCATCATTATATATACTCTGGATGTACACAGTTGCCAACTTTCTTAATGGTCCAATACAGTGTTTCCCAACCTTTTTTGAACCGTGGCACACTTTTAACATTAAAAAAAATCCGAGGCACACCACCAACCAAAATGACACTCTAACACAGTAAAGAACGGCTGGGGGATGGTGGCCTGCTGGGAGCAGCTGCTGGAGGTGCCAAAGCCAGTGGAGGGGGAGGAGCCTGGCTGCGCCATGCCCCATCCCCTCCTCCTGGCTTCAGCTATCCCACAGCTTCTCCAGCCTTGAGGGGGCAAGGCCAAGCCAGCGGTGGCGGAGACAGCACAATGCTGACTTGGCACTGCCCCCTCAAGGCTGGAGAAGCTGTGGGAGAGTGGAAGCTGTGGGGAGGGGGCAGGGCATGACGTGGCCTGGCTGCGCCCCCTCCCCCCGGCTTCCTCCTCCACGCAGCTTCAGCGAGCAAGGGGCAAGAGTCATGATGGGAGTCATGGTGGATTGGAGGCTGGCTGGGGAAACGGCCGAAGGAGGCGGCACCCCGGCCCCTTCTTCTTTTTCTTCGCCGCTGCCCGGCCCTTTTTCCTCCTCCTCCCCCAAGCAGCAGGAGTTCGGCAGGAGGGGGGAGGAAAGGGGGGCAGAGAGCTTTTCTCACGGCACAGCAGGAGGTCAGTCACGGCACACTATTGTGCCGCATCACACCGGTTGGGAAACTCTGGTCCAATATATTTGGCAATCTGGGTATGGATGATGTACTTAAAGGGTGTCTCAAGAAGTTCTCTTCCTTGGGACAAAAATGTTCCTTCTTCCACTTCCACATACAAAAGCTGATCAGCTGACTGCTCACCCGGCCGAAGCTCACAAAGGCGGGCAAGGGCAAGGGCGGGGCGCCCTGTGGCCAGTACCAGGAGCAGCAGCATGGCCATTGAATGGGGAGTTGCCATGGCTCCGGCTGCGACCTTGTGGTTTTCAGCGCCTCTCTCACCTCGAGAGGAGCCCACCCCCGCGCCTAAATGCACAAGCGCGGAGGTGGAGTTTCCAACAGGTGTGGAGGCAGTTTCCAGCTAGCAGTGGCGCGCCCTTGAGGATCTGGCGCTCTTGGCGGCCGCCTACTCTGCCGAGTGCGTGGAGCCGCCTCTGTGATAACCATTCATAGTTTCCCTTTCTTCTATCGTAGAAATCAGTTTAGGAGGAAGAGATAGAATAGCTGCATGGTGCATTCTGATGGCAAGAGTGAGGAACCTCAGGGGCGGTCCGTCCATGTAAGCAACCTACGCGGCCGCGTGGGGCGCCATCTTGGAGGGGCGCCGCCACGCCGGACGCACCGCCGTAGCAAACCTCCCTGCTGCCTGCAGCAGCTTCTGTGCATGCGCAGAGATTTTCTCGCATGCCCAGGACCTCCGGAGCTCTCCCTTGCCCTGTGCAACGCCCGTGGAGGGCCGGCAGCGGGCACCAAGAGCGTTAGGAGGGCCTGAAGGCCCCTCCTAGCGCTTCCTGGTTTCCCTGCCAGCCCCACCCACGGGGCGCTGCACAGGGCAAGGGAGAGTCTCACCCTCTGCCAACCCCACCCCGTGGGTGGGGCTGGCAGGGAAACCAGGAAGCGTGAGGAGGGGCCTCGAAGGCCTCTCCTAGCTTCCTGGCGCCCGCCGCCGGCCCCTCCCACGGGGCCTTGCACAGGGCAAGGGAGTGCGCTCTCCCGCCCTCTCCAATGCCCCGTGGGTGAGGCTGGCAGGGGAAACCAGGAAGCGCGAGGAGAGGCCTTCAAAGGCCTTCGAATTGCACAGGGCAAGGAGCAGCAGCACGTGGGAGGAATGGAAGGAGCGTGCAAGGTACCAAGAAAAATTGGGGGGGGAGGGGGTGCCAAAATAATGTTTGGGGGGCCAGGGGGCCAAAATAATGTGTTTTTGGGGCACCAAAATAATTTTCGCCTACCATGAAAAATTACCTTAGACCGCCCCTGAGGAACCTTTCCCCTAGAAGTGCCTTGCATAGAGACTAGGAAAGAAGGACCCCATCCCATGAGGAGGAGAAACCTGGGGAAATTGCCTTCTTAACAAAGCATTCTTTCTGTTCCGTTTATAAGGAAAATGGATAAAATATTCATCCCTATTACACTCAATGTGCTTTTGTCTTTTTCTACTTTGTGACTGTAGCTCCTGCCCATTCTGCAGAAGTCTTCTTCCTTTTAAAGAAGGATTTATTTATTTATTTATTTATTTATTTATTTATTTATTTATTTCACAATATTTATATGCCGCCCTTCTCAACCCCGAAGGGGACTTAGAGAGGCTCACAAGCAAAATGCAAATACAATGAACTATAATTATTGCCACAGTACAACATCAATACTACATATCACATTGTACTATAACAATATCACATTGAACTTGTTCCGTCTTCCAGACACCTGTTTTGTGTTGCTCCCAGTTCTGGATGGCAGCTTCCTTTTGCATTTTCCTTTAGGGTTGCCATAGACCCACTGGCACCCTGTTAGTTAATCATTTACAGGTTTGCAGCCAGTTTTGCAGAGTTTGCTGCTGGAGCCTTGCAAAATGTATCCCTTTGGTTTGGGGCCCGCCCCTTTTTCCCCTGGGGATGTGTTCTCCATTTGGAGATCTCTAGTCAGTCCTTCTCAGGCAGGAGAAGAGCTCATATGTGCTTGGCCAGCCAGGCTAGTTGTGTCTAGGCCACCGTAAATACTGAATGACTTACTACCAATTGCTTGACTGAATTGCTTGACCGCTGGAGTTAGATAGGCTAATGATACCCTGCTGTGATTAGCACTGCTTGTTGTATATTGTAGCTATCTAACTGCCATTTAAGCATCAGTTCGCCTTCGAACTGGCCCTAGGCATAGATAGGGAAGGCGTAGTTCCTTCTATTCAGTAACCTAGGGTCAGGGTGAGGAATATCTTTGGGTTTCCTTGCCATTCGGAGGAAGCAAAGGGAGACTTTGCAGTCTTAGTCAGCAACCCAGGGGATTTTCATCTTACCCTCGTTTTATACTTTGCAACCGTTAAGCTCTGTGCCAAGTCCTTCAAAGACTTTGTGGCTGAGTAAACTATTTGTTCTTCAACTTCAACCTGGAGGGGTTTTTGGGTTGCTGGACCCCTGAGCTTCTCAAGTAGGCATCCTGCAGTCCACCAGGCTTATAGGAAGCACTAGGCATGAGAAAAAAGTTATGAAAATGAAAAGAAATCGGAAGGGATTCGTATGTATGGGACTTTCAAGTTTATACGCATCGCAGGGCCAATCCCGGAAGTGGACTTTCTTTTCCGCACCCCCTGGGCCCAAATTTTCGTTAAATTAGTAACTATTTTGGATGCCCACCCAACAGGAAAATTTCCCCCTCCAAAATAGCTTTGCAGACATAACTCACAGTCAAATCGGGGCCTTTCCATGCTTGGAGCCTAATTAGAGTGAAAGGCCTCCTCCAGGAAGTGAAAAAGAGCCAGAAACAATAGAGAGATCCAGATCGGGACTCCTAGAGGGGCTGGAGGACTGACAAAAAAGCGATTTAAACATCCAGGAAGGGGTTTAGATAGAAGGACAGAGTAGAAGGACATAAGAACTGCTGAGAGAAGGGCAGCAGGAGTGAAAAGAGCACGGAGAGGAGAAGGAAGAGTTCAGAATCAAGAAAAAGCCATAGAGTTCAAACGGAGGTCCTAGACTGCTATGGTAAAACTGAATGGGAAAAAGCTGGAGTGAGGAGAACTCTACAGATTAGCAAGGCCTGCACCAGAGGTGGGCATTGGCAACTATTTTATTTAATAATATTAATAATAATATATTAATGCATTATATGTCCCTGCAAAGAAACCCTGTCCTTTTATTATAATAATATTTAATAATAATATATTAATGCATTATATGTCCCTGCAAAGAAACCCTGTTCTTTAATAATATTAATAATATTAATAATAATATATTAATGCATTATATCTCCCTGCAAGGAAACCAAGGGAAATGTTGCCCCTTGATTTGCCTGTGCTTAAAACAGTGTCAGTCCTGTTTCCTGCTTTGCCTACTTTAGAACTACTAATGAATTTCGTTAGTAATTACGTTACATTTTAGAAATTTTTGGAATTTTTTTGTAAGTCTTTCTATTACTAATCAAAAAAAATCCCCCCCCCCCCATTAGATTTTTGATTCCCTATTTTTGGGTTCTAAACCATGCCTGGGAAGCACATCGCAGTTTATTTTCCAAGGCACCTGGTGCGACGGCATAGAATTATACAAATACAATAAACTATATCGCAATATTATTAGGTTGCTTTTGGGTCCTCTCCTTACTACTATTTTTTTTAAGTTCTGCAAAGCCTTAGAGTCCCCGAAATCTGTTGGTAACTCTCTTCTGTATAGGTACGACTATTTTGGCTGTGTAAAGATTGCCAGTCAGTGAATTAATTTACTGTTGATATAGAACAGTTGTGTGCGCATTTGTCTTTATGTTGCATTTTCCTAAAAATGCTGTAAGGTAGTATAATCTGCTTGTTTTTAAAGAACATATAAACAATTTAAAGCATTTAATTGTAAGGAAGAACAGACTTGTGTTGCGTGCAGTTCTGCAAACTCTGCCTTCATTTTGAGCTAGCCAAATGAATCTGTTACCCAAGAGAGTTGTCTTGCAGTTGCCACACCAGCAAAATAAATGCTTTCTCTCTTTGAGCCAGTGTCAATTACTCACAGGTTTTTGGAGAAATGAAAAAAGGTGAAAGAAATAAAAGTTTTTAAAGATACTGTAGGTTATTTTAATCCAAATATTTTATTTCCCATGGCTTGCTGGAATTTTTGCTGGTAGGAGGTTGATACAGGGAAAAAAGTCTGTATATGTCATGAAGCATGTCGACTAGCATTTGCTTTGCATGGAATCACAAGGGAATCAAAATGGTTGTAGGAGAATATTTGGAGGCCTGACTAGGTGTTCAGTGAGATTCCTTCAGCTTACTTTACTTAATCAACATGTCCTTCTATCTATAGCACATTTAGAGCTACCTGTAAGGGACATCGTAACTACTGTAGACTTGCCCTTACAAATGTTAAATTTTTTCCGTAATTTTTTTATTTTAACATATATAAAGTGAATATTATCAAGGAAAGAGAGGGAACAATATATGTATAGATCAGTGTTTCCCAACCTTTTTTGAGCCGCGGCACACTTTTAACATTAAAAAAATCCGGGGGGCACACCACCAACCAAAATGACAGAAAATGACACTCTAGCACAGTAAAGAACGGCTGGGGATGGTGGCCTGCTGGGAGCAGCTGATGGGAGTGCCGAAGCCGGGAGGGGCGGAGCCAGGCTGCACCATGCCCCGCCTCCTACCCCCGGCTTCACCTCTCCCAGCAGCTGCTCCAGCCTTGAAGGGGCAGTGCCAAGCCAGCGGTGCCAGAGCCAGCACAATGCTGGCTTGGCACTGTCCCCTCAGGGCTGGAGCAGTTGCTGGGAGTGCTGAAGCCGGGGAGGGGGCAGAGCCAGGTCGCGCCATGCCGCCCCTCCCCCAGCTTTAGCTCTCCTTCAGAGGAGGAGCATGAGCGTGGACGGGCTTCAGTGGGCGGGGCTCCTCCACGCGGCTTCAGCGAGCGAGGGCAAGAGTCATGGTGGGAGTCATGGCGGATTGAGGCTGGCTGGGGAAACGGCCAAGGAGGCGGCGCGGTCCCTTCTTCATTTTCTTCACCACCGCCCGGCCCGTCCTCCTCCTCCCCCAAGCAGCAGGAGTTCGGCAGGAGGAGGGGGGAGGAAGGGGGGCGGAGAGCTTTTCTCGTGGCACAGCAGGAGGTCCGTCACGGCACACTAGTGTGCCACGGCACACTGGTTGAGAAAGACTGGTATAGATAAGTAGGAAAAGCTAAATAGAAGAGAGAAAGGAGCAAAAAAAAAACCCGTAAAAAAAATCAAAATTCAAAAGATATTGAAAAAATAATAGTGAAAAATAAAATAATAATAAAAAAAATTGTGACTTCCATTCCAAACTTTTGTCGTCTCTTAATTTATTTCTCTTCTGTCTCTTTGTCCCTTCCATTTTTCATTAATCTTTTCTATTGACATTTTTCTTTTCATATTCTATCAAGAGGTCCCAATTTGTACTTTTTATTGGTCTTCCTTCATTTCTCTTTAACAAGAAAGTTAATAGAGGACTGGATTAATAAGTTTAAGGAAATAAAAGATATGGACAAATTAACAAATTAATGTTAATTTGTAGTCCCTCTTTCACAAATGGGAAAATTGCAATGGGTAGTTTTTCTCTTTTTTTAAAAAAAATAGTATTTATTGAGTTTTCAAAAATAATGTAAACAATATAACAACAATAACATAGAATGGCACTTCAAAAGGTAGGCGGCTGGCGCCCTACCTTTCCGGTGATGACCTGGCCACGGTAATCCAGGCCACGGTCATCTCGAGACTGGACTACTGTAACACCCTTTACATTGGCCTTCCTTAGTCAGTAATCCGGAAACTGAAGATGGTGCAAAACACTGCGGCTCGACTGCTGGCTGGAGTGACACTATCGTGCCACATCACACCAGTCCTACAGCGCTTGCACTGGCTCCCTATCGAGCACCGGATTGCTTTCAAAGTGCTAGTGCTAACCTTTAAGGCCTTGCATGGTCTGGGCCAGTGTACCTAAAGGACCGCCTTTCCCTGCATGTTCCCCAGAGACCACTACGGTCCATGGATCAAAACCTACTAGAGGTTCCATCACTTAAGATCTGCTGCTTGTCATCGACATGGCAGTGCACTTTTTCTGTAGCAGCGCCTACTCTTTGGAACGCCCTCTTGGAGGAGGCACGAGCAATAACTGATCTACAGGCTTTTCGGAGGGCCTGTAAGACCAACCTGTTCCGTCAGGCGTGCAATCTCTAAGCTGTAACCCCTACTCTGGTCTTAATCTGTTTTTATTATGTTTTCAAGTATGTTGTGTTTTGTTGTTCATTGCTGTGAACCACCCTGAGCCTTTTTGGGAAGGGTGGTACTGTATATAAATCGAAATAATAAATAAATAAATAAATAACACAGCACAAAATACACACAAACTAACACATATTTGTTCTATTTTGTCTATTTCGCCTAGGTCCCTCTACCATAAGATAGGGGATATTATTCCTAACTTTAGTATTGCAACTAATTATAATTGTTTTAATATAAATTGTAAATCTCTAAATACATTGGCGAAATAGTCTAAGTATACCAGTGTTTCCCAACCGGTGTGCTGCGGCACACTAGTGTGCCGTGAGCGATCATCAGGTGTGCCGTGGGAAATTGGGGCCTCCGATACCCTTTCTTCCCCCTCCTGCCAATCACTTTTTCTTCTCCACTCGGGCTTCCTTCTTCCCAGCCTCGCTCTGCTCGCTTTGCCTCGCTTTGCTCATGCTGCCACGTGTTCAGGAGGGGAGGGGGGAGGGAGGAAGACGTGATCCGTGCAGGCGCTACTGTGCAGACTCGCCCCACGTCTTCCTCCGTCCCCCCTTCCCTCCTGAACATGTAGCAGTGTGAGCAAAGTGAGGCAAAGCTAGCTGAGTGAGGCTGGGAAGAAGGGAGCATGAGTGGAGAAGAAAAAGGAAGCGTTCGGCAGGAGGGGAAAGATAGGGCACGAAGGGGAAGGGGGAGGAAGAGGTCTCTGTCGAAAGCTGGCATGGGCAAACTTGGACCTTCCAGGTGTTTCGGACTCCAACTCCCACCATTCCTAGCAGCCTCAGGCCCTTTTCCTTTTCCCCCTCAGCCACTTAAGCAGGAAAGGGCCTCAGGCTGTTAGGAATGGTAGGAGTTGAAGTCCAAAGCACCCAGAGGGCCGAAGTTTTCCCATGCCTGTTTTAGGGACCTTAAACTGGTGAGCCTCCTTCCAACATTGTGATTCCGGATAGAAAACAAACAACAACATAACATAACATTGTTTGAGTCCACAGTGCTCTCTGAGTGTAGGTGAACTACAACTTCCAAACTCAAGGTCAATTCCCAAGCAAACCCTTTCAGTACTTTCTGTTGGTTATGAGAGTTCAATATGCCAAGTTTGGTTCAATTCCATTGTTGCAAGAGTTCAGGATGCTCTTTCATTGTGTGTTAACTATAAATCCCAGAAACTGTAACTCCCAAATGTCAAGGGCTATTTTCCCCAAACTCCATCTGTGTTCACATTTGGGCATATTGAGTATTCATGCCAAGTTTGGTCCTGATCCAACATTGTTTCAGTCCACAGTGCTCTCTGGATATAGGTGAACTACAACTCCAAAACTCAAGGTCAATACCCACCAAACTCTTTTTTTAAAAAAAAAGATTTTTATTGAGGGTTATACAATAATTAAAAAGAAAGTCGGAACAACAGAAAACCAAGGGAGGTTTCCTCCAAAACAGTCCACGTGCTTTCCCCAGGACTGCTGTCTCTGGGTACAAAGAAAAGAAATGGAAACCATTAAGAGAGAGAAGATAGTGTACAGAAGTGCAAAAAAGTTAGTGACAGTCTGAAGGTGAACCGAAGGTTTGACGGTAATGTTGAATTGTCCATCTTGACTTTGCGGTTGGTTGCACATTCTTTGGTTCCGCCATAGTTAAAACCTTTTGACCGATGCAGCCTAGGTTATAAGGGAAACAAACTCAAGCGTTAAGTCGGTCCGAGCTTTACCAGGTGGTAGTAATTTCCCGTGTAGGGGAGTACCCCCTCGCCCCATAGTGGTCACTCTCCTCCTATATTTATAACTCTACTTACTATACTTAATTAATTCCTCAGCATTCTAGTCTAGAACCACCCTTAATTCTATATTCTTCTCTTTTTAAAAGTAGTCCACCATCCCTGCCCATTCCCATTTTGTACTCTCCTCTCCTTTTTTCCCCTCCTCTCTCAGGGCCTCCGTCAAGGCTTCCATTTGGACTATATCCATTACCTTCAACTGCCATTCTTCTATGGTGGGCTCCTCCTGGGACTTCCAGTATTTAGCATAGACCATCTTGGCTGCCGTAGCTGCCAAGATGAATGTTCTCCTGTCTTTAGTGTCCCATGAGGGGTCCACAATTCCTAACAGGAATAGTTCTGGATTTCTTACCAGATCCTTTTTGAGCAGCTTTTCTAATTCTCTGTGCACCCCGTTCCAAAATCTATCTGCCTTCGGGCACAACCACCACAGGTGGAAGTAAGTACCCCCATTCTTTTTTTTACAATTCCAACAATCTGGGTTGGAGTTTGTATATATTTTAGATAGTTTATTTGGAGTTAGGTACCACCTATAAATCGGTTTAGTCCAGTTTTACCCACCAAACTCTTGTAGTATTTTCTCTTGGTTATGGGAGTTCTGTGTGGGAAGTTTGATTCCATTCCATCATTGGTGGAGTTCAGAGTGCTCTTTGATTGCGGGTGAACTATAGCTCCCAGCTGTTGAGCAAGACCTTCGTGTGTGTCTTTCTGCCATTCCTGCCAGGATATCTATGTTGTGTTCATCGAAACAGGCCCAGGTTTCACACAGAGTGTATAAATACGTTTAAAAACATATTAACTATATGCATTACTGTGTTAGAGTGTCATTTTGTGTCATTTTGGTTGGTGGTGTGCCCCAGGATTTGGTAAATGTAAAAAAATGTGTCGCGGCTCAAAGAAGGTTGAAAAACACTGCCATATAGTAAAAGAGAAGCCTATGTTAATTATTCATCCGCAAACCCTGTCGCCATTGGTAAATTTTCTTTATGTAACAAGGCGTTTCTTCTTTCTTGTCCTAGGTTGTTAATATTCCTGTAATTCAATTAGATAAAAAAGGAAAAAGGAGTAATTCCTGAACACCCTTAATTCTTAACTATATCTATATTTATACAGCCAGGTAATCAAATTTTTAATCTATTTTTTGTTCTTCTTTATAGTACTCTCTTATTTTAGACCAGTCATTCTTTAGTATCTCTCCTTTTTCTCTAGATCTACAGTAATTGTCTCCATAAGCCAGTCCATATGGATTACATTTAGAGTTTTTGTTAGCCATTCTTCTTTTGCAGGTGATTTTCCCGATTTCCAATACCTTGCGTATAGTATCTTAGTCGCCGTGGTGGTAACTATAAAGATTTTCAATCAATTTTTTCTAAAAGGTTTTTTGAGTTCCATTATCCCTAAGAGGAATAGGTCTGGTTTCCTTTCAATTTTAATGTTTAAAATCTTTTCTATTTCAATTTGTATTAACTTCCAAAAATTTTTTGCTTTGGGACAGGACCATCATATATGGAAAAATGTACGAGGGCGGGTCAATAAGTCAGTGACTTTTTGAATGAAACGCAGGTTTTTGGATAAAAAATCATTTTATTTTTCAACGTAGTCTCCTTTGAGCCCTATACACTTTGTCCAACGTTTCTCCAATTTTTTTATCCCTTCCAAAACATAAGATTTGTCGAGGTCATCAAAATAGGTATTTGTTTGTGAGATGATTTCATCGTTGCAGTCAAATCTCTTTCTGCCGAGCCATTTTTTCAGGTTTAGAAACAAGAAATAGTCACTAAATAGTCTCTAAATCCGGAGAATAGGGCGGATGAGGGAGGAATTCGTATTCCAATTCATGGATTGTTGCCATGGAAACTGCACATGTGTGCACCGTTGCATTGTGTGCACCCTTGCATTGTCCTGGTCCCATCTTGCGGAAAGCTTTCTCATACCCAAGTGATCATTTAAAATTGAAACCACTGAGCCATGTGAGATGCCTATGGCCTCCACAATCTCTTGCACTTTCAATCTCTAATCGGCCAACACTATATTGTGAATTTTTTCAATTGTTTCAGGTGTCGAGACCTCAACAGGGTGTGCAGAACGTCCGGCATCTTCTGTGTTTGTACGGCCACAACAAAATTCAGTAAACCACTTTTTTACCATTGAAATTGATGGTGTAGAGTCCCCATAGTATTTATCAAGCTGAGCCTTGGTTTCAGTGATTTTTTCCCACAACAATTAATGCTTAATGAACACACACACAAAAAAATTCCCCCATTTTCTCATCAAATCGCGCGGTAGTCTGCTATCACTGGCTGTCAAACACAAACTAAATGGCGCAGTTTGTTCAAATTTTGTCAGGAGTCAACTGACAGATTCCTGTTAAGAGGCGGGAAATTCAAAAAGTCATGGCAGGCCCGGATCAACCCTTTTTGGCGCCCTAGGCCACACATTGGAAGCCACACCCCCGGGCCGATGCTGACCATGCGCGGCAGCAGTCCTAGGGGCGGGGTTTCCCTCCGCCCCTTCCTCCTTGCTCGTGCTGGGCGCCCCTCCTTCCTTGAGTGAAGGAAGGAGGGGCGCCCGGCCCCGGTGCGAGCGAGGAGGAAGAGGCTGAGCGGAGGGGAGCTGCGTCAGAGGCCCTGTGACGCAGCTACCCTCTGCTCCGCCTCTTGCTCCTCGCTCACCTCTCCTTCCTTCCTCGAGTGAAGGAAGGAAGGAGGGACAAGCGAGCGAGGAGCAAGAGGCTGAGCGGAGCCGCGTCACAGGGCCTCTGACACAGCTCCCCTCCGCTCCGCCTCTTGCTCCCCGCTCGCCCCTCCTTTCTCGTGTGAAGGCCTAGGGGTCTATGGCGCTCTGCGCGCAGGCGCAGATGTGCCCGAAGATCGACCTTTTTAAAAAAAAATTGATGGGTCCGGATCTGCCCCCCCCCTCTCCCATGGCTGCCGCCCTAGGCCTTGGCCTAGGGTGGCCTTATGGGCAATCCGGGCCTGAGTCACTGACTTATTGACCCGCCCTCATATCTCTTTTTTCTTTGCAATTCCAGCATTTTGGATTCAAATTTTTATACATTTTAGCCAATCTTTCCGGTGGAATTTTCTTTTCAAGAAAATTAATAGAGATCTCATCTGAGTCCACTTATTCAGCATTATATTCGTGGGCTAATAGAATACATGGGCATCTGTTATGTGGATACTCTTTTTGAACAAAGGTTAGATGGCCACTTATCAGGCTGCTTTAGTGGTGGACAGGGGCGGTCTAAGGTAATTTCGCATGGTAGGTGAAAATTATTTCGGCGCCCCCCCAAAACACATTATTTTGCCCCCCAGGGCCCCCAAACATAATTTTTGTGCCCCCTCCCAAATTTTTTTCTTGGTACCTTGCGCGCTCCTTCTATTCCTCCCCGCGCCGCCGCTCCTGCCCTGTGCAATTTGAAGGCCTTCAAGGCCCCTCCTTGCGCTTCCTGGTTTCCTGGTTTCCCCTGCCAGCCCCACCCACTGGGGCATTGCACAGGGCAAGGGAGCGCTCCCGGAGTTGGGAGGGGCATGCACCAAAAATCTCCGTGCCAGCATGCAGGGCAAGGGAAGCTGCTGCAGGCAGCAGGGAGGTTTGTTACGGCAGTGCGGCCGGCGTGATGGCGCCCCTCCAAGATGGCGCCCCACGCGGCCGCGTAGGTTGCTTACATGGACGGACCGCCCCTGGTGGTGGATTTCTAGCAGGCGATTGGGCAGCTTAATAGATCACCTTGACAGTGGAATTCTAACTTGAGGATCTTTTGTATCTGAATCTGAGGACCTGTTGGACTTAATTGGCCCCAATGAGACTGCACAGATACCTTTAACAAAGTAGCAAGAGGTGAGGTCATCCTTGTGTCCTTATAGGTTATTGGCTTCCTGTTTAATTGCTTGTGTCATGAGAGAGTAAGTGGCCGTCTCATGCCACTGGTTATTATAAAGCTCGTTTAGTGGCCACGTGCCAAGATTGGTATTGCTTTTATGGGGAAGGAACTTTGATTCAGATAGCGCCGCTGATAATGAAATACAAGGCACAAAGGCAATTTCTCTCACGCATTGCTGTAAGTGTAGTGTTGGCTTTCTTGCAGGAATACTGCTTATTCTTTGTTTCAGTCCTGTGCTGCAAAAAGCAGAATACTCACTTTGCTCAGCATAGACAGACTTTTAATCGTTTTCTAGCTTTGCTTCAGTGAGTGTCCTAAGAAAACCATGTTGTACTGATATGCTTGATTTGATAATAATTTTGTTTTTGAACAGTTTCTTCAGCTACCTCTTATTCCTTTTTCAGTTAAGACAACATCAATCCTTATTCTCTGATTATTTCCCTCAGGAAGTTTACTCATCACATTATACTGCAGTGTTGTTGGGCTATTATTCCACTTGAGTTCCTGTGGAATCTCGGGATTTGCAGTTTTGGAAGGGGTATTTAGAATTCTCAGCCAGAGACCTCACCAAATTACAATCCTCGGAATTCCAGCATTTATTAGTCATGGAAGGACATTAAAACAAGCACTGTTAGTATATTTTAGTACTTCATCATCTAGTACAGCGTTTCCCAACCACTGTTCCGTGGCACACTAGTGTGCCATGAGTGATCACCTGGTGTGCCGTGCAAAAACTTCTCTTCCCCCCTTTCTTCCCCCTCCTGCCGAATTCCTGCTGCTGCTGCTTGGAGGAGGAGGAGGAAGGGCCGGGCCGCAGGGGCGAAGAAGAAGGGGGGACCGGGGCGCCACCTCCTTCGGCCGTTTCCCCAGCCAGCCAGCATCCAATCGAGGGAAACCCCATGCCTGGTTTTCGCCGCTTGTCAGTCCCGGAAGCAGGTCCAAGCCAGGTGAGGGGCTTCCCGTGAGGCCAGGCTGCGTGGTTGTGCCTCCCTCACCTGGCTTTTGCTGCTTGCCAGAACCGACGGACAGCGTGAACCAGGCGAGGTGCCTCCCTTCCCTGGCTTGTGCCACCCACCGAGTCTGGCAATTGGCAAAAGCCAGGGGCGAGGGAGGCTGTTCCACACGGCTTTCGCTGCTTGCCAGACACGGCAAATGGTGTGAGAAGGGTGAGGGGCTTCCCACAAGGCCAGGCCGTGCTGAGGTGCCTTTCTCACCTGGCCTTCCCCATTTGCGGGTGCTGCAAGCCAGATGAAGGGATTCCCATGAGGTGAGACCATGCGGTGTGGCCTCCCTCGCCTGGCGCACACCTCCCAACCAGATCCAGGCCTGGAATGCTCAGGTGAAGTATACATCCCAGCAACTCCCACATGGCAATGCCTTTTTTCCCACAAACCCCTCTGGTATTTTCTGTTAGTCATGGGAGTTCTGTATGCAAAGTTTGGTTCAATTCCATTGCTGTTGGGAGTTCAGAGTGTTCTTTGATGACAGGGAACTATACATCCCAACATCTCCCAAATGTCAAGGTCTATTTTCCCCAAACTCCATCTCTGTTCACATTTGGGCATATTGAGTATACATGCCAAGTTTGGTCCTGATCCAACATTGTTTCAGTCCACAGTGCTCTTTGGATATAGGCGAACTACCACTCCAAAACCGGGGGGCACCCTCCTTCTCTCTCACCACCCTCCCGCCTCCCTTGCCAATAAGTATTATGGCAAGGCAAGCCCTAAACTCGCTCCTTCTTTCGGCTGGAAGCCCGGAAAAAATGTAAACAGAGAGGATTACTCAGAAGTAAATCTGCAAAGGAGGGCACTTTGGATGAAGGGCCCTCCTTTGTGGATTTACTGCTGAGTAAACCTCTCTGTTTACATTTTTTCCAGGCTTCCCTGCCTCTCCTGCCTGCCAGGATCTAAAGCATCAAAGAGTATTGGGGTGAGAAACCAACCTAATGTATAATAGAATGAATGCTACTGTAAGTGCCTAATATTATAAGTAATCCAACTGGTCATACCTACATTGATCCATGCACATGCAATAATACAGCAGTAATAACAATAACAAGAGGTAAAATTCAAACTGAAGTATTCTGACTGGTCTCTCCTCATGCGGTGCAAACGGGCTCTTCTCTTAATCGCCCCGGGAAATAGCCCGGGAAAAGCCAGCGTTTGCTGCTTGGGGGCACACACATACATATTCTTGGGGGGATTTGCTGCAGAATCCGGGCTCATAGAGAAGATTCTGCAGCAAATCCCCCCAAAGAATATGTATGTGTGTGCACCCAAGCAGAAAACGCTGGCTTTTCCCGGCTCACAGAGAAGAGCCCATTTGCACCGCATGAGGAGGGACCAGTCAGAATACTTCGGTTTGAATTTTACCTCTTCTTATACCCATTGTTACTGCTGTATTATTGCATGTGCATGGAATGTAGGTATATGACCAGCCTGGGCAAACTTGGGGCCCTCGCTCCCTCGGGATCGGGGTGAGAGAGAGGCAGCGAGGAGCGAGGGGGGGGCTCCTCCTCCTTTTCTTTTGCTGCTTCCAAGAATAGAATACCCCCTCCCTCCCTCCTTCTCTCCCTCCTTCCCTCCCTCCTTCCTATTTGGAGAGTCCCATCTAGAATTCAGTGTGATTTATTCAAGTTTTGGCCTACAACTCCCAGAAATCCCAGCCAATTTACCAGCTGTTAGGATTTCTGGGAGTTGTAGGCCAAAACCATCTGGAATGCGCATGCGCTGGCATACGAACTACTAACGAATTTCGTTAGTAATTAAGTTACATTTTAGAAATTTTTGGAAATTTTTTTGTAAGTCTTCCTATTACTAATCAACCCCCCCCAATTAGATTTTCGATTCCCTATTTTTGGGTTCTAAAACATGCCTACTATGTTGTGTTCATCGAAACAGGCCCAGGTTTCACACTGAGTGTATAAATACATTTAAAAACACATTAACTATATGTATTACTGTGTAAGTGTGTCATTTTGGTTGGTGGTGTGCCCCAGGATTTTGTAAATGTAAAAAATGTGCCGCAGCTCAAAAAAGGTTGTAAAACACTGATCTAGTACACCCACAGCTCATCCCTGTCCCCTAGTTGCAGTTACAGAAGTAGGAAAATTCTTCTCCAGCCTGCTACATGCTCTTACATTCATATCCAACAATATTCATTCTTGAGATCTATCATTTATTTCTCTCCCTACAGAAGTTTTGTGCACTTCCAAGCACCAATAGGAGCCAAGTCCTGGCTTACTGCCTCATATATGAGGCTTGCAAGCCCATTATGCGAACAGGTAATATTCCCCTCATCAGGTAACATATAGGAAACACTGTATGAACACCAAGCACAAATAGCTGCACACAATAACATCCTGTGGAATCTTACTGGCAGCACATGGGATGCAGACCCAAAATTAATAAGAACATCAGCCCTAGCCTTGTTTTACTCAACTACCGAGAATGCCTGCCCTGTTTGGCACAAGTCTGCCCATGCAAAACAGGTGAACATAGCATTGAATGAGACATGCAGAATAATTACGGGATGTCTTAAACCTGCGCCTGTTGATAAACTCTACAAGTTAGCTGGCACCCCCCCCCCCCCCGGATGTACAATGGGAATTGGCTGCTAACTGCGAGACTCTGCAAAAACAAACAGCAATGTATCTATCTTGTGTTAGGAAACTCTAGCAACTAAAGCCTACACATAAGATAATATAGGCATCATGCAAAATGTATCAAAATATATAATTGTAGTACATAACAAGATGAGGACGCTCCCTCTATTTTCAATTCAATGACAATAATAATTCTCATACATCTAATCACATACAGATTATGCATAAGTACATAATGAACATAGAAAGTCCCAAATCAGCGCTTTCCTTCAATGCTACAGATAACGCGATTCCGCAATACTGTCCTCACAATAAGGCTTCAAGATTTAAGGGCTAATGAATTTCAGTTTGTAAGTTCCAGGAGTCAGTACTCACTGTCCTGTTGATCTTCTGTCCTCAAATGAGGCATTTATATATCCAAAGTGAGCCCCTTGTTTCTCCAAGGTTCGCCCAAACGAGCGCCTTTTGCGACCACTCGCAAATGCTGCGGTAACTGGAGAACGCCGCAAAGCACACCCGTCTCGTCGCGTAGGAAAACTTTTGCGACTGCAGCACCGTTTAGGCGGCGTTTTCGAACTGGGTGACTATAGAATGGGTTTTTTTTAGGGCAGATGCGTAGGGTAGTGTTTAATAGAAGGGAAGTGCAGGTAGATAAACAAGGTTGTAGCTGAGGGGGAGTCCAGAGAAGACAGGGAGATGTCTCCAATCCGCCTACGGGTAAGCATGAATGGACCCAATCCCGTTTCGTATCCACTTCCTCAGGGCGGGGTTCTGGTGTTAGATATCTGGCTTCTCAATCATATGAATGGAAATCCATATATGGCAATCTATAACATAATAGTACATCATGTAATCAAGGCTATAAACACAAGCATAGACAATAGGGTAGGAGGAATGATGTAACTTACCAGAGGTAAAGTATCTAGGTACATCACAGAGAGGTATAGACCGCGTATACGGTAACCTCTTGTGGAAGGACTAGTGTCTAAATAATAGCTATCATCAGGGTGGAGTAATTAGGTCATTAAGTCAAGATGTGATTGATGCTTAGGGAGTCGTTTAACCCTTTTGGGTACTCACAGGCTAGTTTGATTATCCATTTAACTTCGCAACGTAGGAGCGCATCCTGAAGGCACCCATGGGGTTTTAAAGTGACTTTTTCAAGCCCCATGTATTTGAATTCTGGTTTTGATTAATGTATCTGTTTGAAATGTCTATAGAGTTCAGAATCTTCACTTCCAGTAATAATTCTCGATTTATGTTCTCCCATTCTTAATTTCAAGGTACGTTTGGTCTGGCCCACATAAAGAAGCGGGCATGAACATGTTATTAAATATGTACAGGCCTTAGATCCACAGGTAAAGAAGTTTTTGGGTTTCACTGTTCTTTGAGTATTAGGTATGTGGATGATATTGGAAGTGGAGTCAAAAGGGCACATTGCACAGTTGCCACATCTGTGTGTGCCTACACTTAATGAGCTGTGGGTGGGGTATATACATCTTCTGAATGAGTAAGTATGTCTTGGTAGTTGGTAGTATGCTTGTAGGCCAGCATAGGGGTCTTTTCTAGTCCTTGAATATCAGGGATTAAAGGTCAATGCCGTCTAACTATATTAGCAATGTCATGGCTATGGGTGCTCAAGTGTAAGGGCCATATTAGTCTATCTGGTGTTTTTTTGGTTTTGTTTTTAAATAGGGAGGCCCTGGGTATCTTGTCTATTTTGTTTTTGGCCTTAGAGAGAACTTCTGGAGGGTACCCTCTTATTGTAAGGTTCTGAAGAAGTATATTGGCATCCTTTTCAAATTGCGCAGGGGAAGATAAATTACGTTTAATCCTCTTTAATTGAGAGAATGGCAGATAATTTTTTAATTGGAAGGGGTGAAAACTGGTATAATGTAGTAGGGCGTTTTTGGAGGTAGGTTTAGTGTATGTCGGAACTCTAAGTCTGTTGTGGTCCTTTATAATGGTGATATCTAAGAAGTCCACTTTTTCTTTACTGTATATAGTGGTAAATTTTATATTAGGGTGCCATTGTGTCAGCCAGTTGTTGCATTCATTAGGGGAGATAGTACCATTCAAGAGAAATATTATATCATCTATATATTTCCACCACTGGACTATATTTCTAGAAATATGGGGGTTAGATGAATGTTGGTAGAGGTGGCATTCTTCAAGGGTACTAACGAATAAATTAGCAATGCTAGGGGTCGTTGGGGACCCCATGGCCACGCCTCCTACCTGTAGATAGAATTGATCTTTATATTTGAAGTAGTTATATTCTAGAATACAATCCAATAATTCCATAAGGAATCCAGTGGGAGGGTGTAGTGGTTTGTCTCGTTTATTGAAAATGTCTTCTATAATAGTCCTAGCTTCCTCTAGGGGGATGTTAGTGTATAGTGACGTAATGTCTGAGGTAACCAAGTAGGTATGATCAGATATTCGTATATTTTCAATTTTTCCCAATAAGGTTGGCTGTGTCCCTTATGTAAGAAGGGGAAGTCTGGACAAAGGGTTGGAGTAATGTGTCGATGAATTTAGCCAAAGGTTCTAGGATACTAGAGCTAGCCGCTACTATGGGTCTACTAGGAGGGGGCATAATGCCCTTGATAGTTTTTGGTAAATGATAGAAAGTTGGTATTTTTGGATATTTGTTAATTAGAAATTCAGCCGTTTGGGGGTTTATAAAGCCCATAGTCTCACCATAGTATACAATGTTATTTATGGTGTTCAAATATTTATGGGTGGGATCAAGGGGCAGAGGTTTATAAAATTTCTCATTGTTAAGCTGATTAAGGGATTCTTTATCATAATCACTTCTATTTAAACAGACAATACCTCCTCCTTTATCTGCTCTCTTGAAGAGGATGGTGGGGTGATTGCCAAGTTGTTTAATGGTGTTTAGTTCTGTTTTAGTTAGATTGGATTTTTTGATATCATTACTATGATCAATTTTGTTGACTTCTTCTTTTCCCTTCATTATTTTACTTTTTCCTCACTCCTTTTCCTTTTTCCCCCACCCTTTCCTCCCTTCCCATTTCCTTCTTTCTTTTCCCTTCCTTGTCTCTCTCCTGCTTTTTTCTTCCTTTTCCATAGTTGTTCTTCTTTTCTTTCTCCCTCTCCCCCTCCTTCCTTCCTTCCTTTCCTCTTTCTTTCTTTCTCTTCCTCTTCCTTCCATCTTCTCTTCCTTCCTGAGCATGCCTTTTGCAGAACCAGGTCTGAAGTGTCCTGCCATTCTGCCGGGGAAATCCTTTTCTCATAGTATGTATGTATATACTCACATTTAGTAGAATTAAGTCTATATATATATAGGGGTGTTTGATCCATAAAATTTGATTCTAAACTACAAATGGGGGGGGGTTGAATAGAAATACTTTTTTAAAAAATTTAAAAAATTCTTAATTGAAACGTATTTAGTAACGAAATTCTTAATTAGTTCTAAATTGGGCAAAGCAATTTACGCTATCTCTTTCTGTCCTTGCCTTCTTCTCTCCTTCCTTCTACCTTTCCTTCCTGTCAGTTCTCCCCTAAGTTCATTCTATGTGTGTATTTAATCCTTTTTTGGTTTATGTCAGCTCACCTCTATTCGTAAGCCAAAGAGCCGGCGCTGCCCATAGTCACCTAGAAGGCCATTTGGCCTGTTTGCCTGCACAGCTCACCTCTATTCGTAAGCCAAAGAGCCAGACACCTCCAAGGCCATTCGTAAGCTGAAGAGCCGGTGCTGCCCATAGACACCTCCAATGCCATGTGGCCAGCATGACTGCATTGAGCGCCGTTACCTTCCCGCCGGTGCAGTACCTATTGATCTACTCACATTGGCATGTTTTCAAACTGCTAGGTTGGTAGGAGCTAGGGCTAACAGCAGGAGCTCTCTCCGTTGCCCGGATTCGAACCACCGACCTTTCAGTCAGCAAGTTCAGCAGTTCAGCAGTTTAACCCACTGTGTCACTGGGTAATCCATTATATTATATAGCCAGCACTAATATTAATTATATTATATTATAAATTATAATATATAAATACATATTATATTTTATAAAGATATACCTGGTATTAATATAAATTGGTATTAAATAATAATAACTCTCTCTCTCTCTATATATATATATATATACACACACACACACACACACACATACACACTATTAAATAGGAATAAATAATATTGAATATATATTACTTAATACCTAATATCAGATAAGTATTAAATAATATTATAACATTCTCTCTCTCTCTCTCTCTTTCTAAATGTAATGTTCATTTGTGGGATTAACATAACTCAAAAACCACTTGACAAATTGCTGCCAAATTTGGCCACAAGACACGTACTAAGCCAAGGAGGTACCATCAGTCAAAAATTGATTTTGTCATTTGAGAGTTGTAGTTGCTGGGAGTTATAGTTCACCTGCAATCAAAGAGCATTCTGAACTCCACCAATGATGGAACTAAACCAAACGTCTCACACAGGACTGCCATGAACAACAGAAAACACTAGAAGGGTTTGGTGGGCATTGACCTTGAGTTTGGGAGTTGTAGTTCACCTACATCTAGAGAACACTGAGGACTCAAACAATGATGGATCTGGACCAAACTTGGCATGAATATTCCATATGCCCAAATATGAACACAGATGAAGTTTGTGAGAAATAGGCCTTGACATATGAGAGTTGCAGTTTCTGGGATGTATAGTTCACCTACAGTCAAAGAGTATTCTGAACCCCATCAAAGACAGAATTGGGGCAAACTTCCCACACAGAACCCCCATGACCAACTGAAAATACTTAAAGCCATCCAGTCCAACATGTTTCTCACCTTCCTTCTCTATCTTCTCTTCTCCGAAAGGAGGAAAGAAAAGGAGAAGGAAGGAAGGAGGGGAAGAAGAGAAGGATAGAAGGGAATGGGGGGAGGAAAGGGAGAGAAGAGAGGAAGGAAAGTGAGAAGGAAGAAAAGATAAAAGGGTGGCAGGAAAGGAAGAAAGGAAGGTGAAAGAGAGGGGCATGGAGGGAGGGAGAACAGTTGAAAGGAAGGACGAAAGGGTGGCTGGATGGGTGGGTGGAAGGAAGGAAGGAGAAAGAGGGGGGAAGGAGGGGAGGGAGGACGAAATGGTGGATGGGTGGGTGGGTGGAAGGAAGGAAGGAGAAAGAGAGGGGGTAGGAGGGAGGGAGGACAGAAGGAAGGAAGAAAAGAGTGGAAGGAAAGGGAGGGAGGGAGGAGAAAGAGAGAGGGTAGGAGGGAGGAAGGAAGGAAGGAAAGACGAAAGGGTGGAAGGGAAGGGAAGAAAAGAGGAAAGAGTGGAAGGAAAGGAGGGAGGGAGGAGAAAGAGAGGGAGGGGAGGGAGGGGGAGAGGGAAGGAGGAAAGAAAGAAGGATGAAAGGGAAGGAGGGAGGGAGAAGGGAAGGGAGGGAGGATGAGAAGGAGGAAGGAAAGAGAAGGGAGGAAGCATAGGGCGGGCCAGTCCCAGCGGCGGCGGCGGCATGGAGGGAAGGGGCACGGCCATTGGAGGCCCCGCTCCTCACGCCTCCGAGCGCGCTGAGTTCTTGCAGTGCCCCTTCCCCTTGCTGGAGCGCGGGGCCGTGTCCGCCGCTGCCGAGGGGGAGAGCGAGGGCAGGGGCGGGGCCCCCCGAGGAGGGCGAGGAGCGCAAGGAGCGCAAGGAGCGGGGCCTCCAATGGCTGTGTCCCTTCCCTCCATGCCGCCGCCGGGGCTGGCCCGCCCTATGCTTCCTCCCTTCTCTTTCCTTCCTCCTTCTCATCCTCCCTCCCTTCCCTTCTCCCTCCCTCCTTCCCTTTCATCCTTCTTTCTTTCCTCCTTCACTCCCTCCCTCCCTCTGCAGAGGCAGCAGCAGCAGCAATAGCCGCGCCAGGAACATCCTGAGGAGGAAGAAGGGCAAGAAGTAATTCGAACTAATTTTTGCCCTTTAGAAAAATGGCGGCCGCAAAGGTCGAAAATGAAATTGTACTTCCGGTTTCGCCCGGAAAGGTCAAAAAAACATTGAAATAAAATAATACATATGAAAAATAACGACTTCAAATAATTTCTAAAAAAAAAAAAAGATTTTATTAAGTTTCAGTAGACAAACAAACATAGCTTAACAAAACAGTGAAAGACATTGGTGTACAGCGTCCACTCAGGTACTATAGAATATTGACCTGTACTTGCAGGCATTTAAGGGGGGCTTAACGTACCCCTCCCATTCCCTGTATTGAGTCCGCTGACGACCAGGATGGGTAAAAGGGTTGGGAAACGAGGGAGGGAGGGAGGATAAGGGCAGCTGGATAAGAGGGAGGGGCAGGGTTACACATAAGGGAAAGTTTAAAAGCGTGGGTAGGGCAGAACTTTCTCAAGACCCGTAGGTCCTAACGAATCTTATTATACACTTTCTTTACATATTATTTACAAGGGACTCAATGCGGAAGAAGATAGGGGAAAAGGGGTATACATTTTTTGATATATATCTAACCTCAGTTACCTGCCTAAGAAAACAGATCGACCTTAATCATTTAAATCAAATCTCAATTCATGTTCATTTTTACAATATTGAATAAACAAATCATAACTCTTTGTTTGAAAAATATTTTTCTTTAAGTTTCCCTTTAGGCCGGCAGTCATTCTTTCCATTTGGATGGTGTCCAAGACTTTAAATATCCAGTCCTCTTTTGTTGGAATTTCTGCGGATTTCCAATGTTTCGCGAGGATCATCTTCGCGGCTGTCGTAATTAAAATAAAAATATTTTGTTCTATTTTATCCAACTTAACATCCAATATTCCTAAAAGGAAGCTTTCCGGGTTTTTTCTTATTGGTTTTTTCAGGACTTTAATAATCTCTCTGTGAATCATAGACCAAAATTTATGGGCTCTCCTACACGTCCACCACATATGGAAGTAGGTTCCATTATTCCCCGAGCAGTGCCAGCATTTTGGACTGGCTGACTTATAAATTCTGGCTATTTTATCTGGGGCTAAATACCAGCGATACAATATCTTAACCCAGTTTTCTTTGTAGTTCTGACTATAGGAAATATTTACATTCCTTCTCCATATGGTCTTCCATACCTCTGGTTTTATTTTATACCCAATATTTCTTGACCACTTTATTACATGATCCTTTTCTTGAATTTGTTTTCCCCCCTTATTTTGGAGCACTCTGTAAATTTTACTTACCAATTTAATGATTTTATTTAATAAAATCTCTTCTAATTCATTGTTCTGGGATCGAAAACCCGATTTTTTTTGTCTTCTTTAAACGTATTTTGAATTTGGAGGTATGGAAACCAACTTAACCGTATACTCTCCTCTTCTAATTTTTCCCTTGATTTTAACTTAAATTCCGTTCCATCCCAGTAAGTCAATTTGCTATAGGTCAGCCACTGTTTATAATCCAGTTGTCTTATCTGGAAGGCCTCTACTGGGGATATCCAAATGGGGATTTCTGCCCTGTCTTTTTTTTGATATTTTTCCCATACTTTTATGAGAGCACTTCTAATATAATGATCCCGGAAGCCAGCGTCAAGTTTTATTTTGCTATAACATAAATAGGCGTGAAATCCAAACTTTAAATTAAAACCCTCTAAATTTACGAGTCTGTCGTCTTCTAATCTGATCCATTCTTTTAACCATTGTATACAGTTTGCATGGAAATATAATTTCAAATCTGGAACTCCCAGACCCCCATTTTCACTCCGGTCCTGAATATATTTGAGTCTTACCCTGGGCTTTTTTCCAGACCAAATAAATTTGGATAAATCTTTGTTCCATACCTCCAGTTGTTTTTCATTTTTTATAATCGGTATTGTATTAAATAAAAAATTCATTTTGGGGAGAATAGTCATTTTTATGGCAGCAATTCTGCCGAGCAGAGATAAATTGAGTTTCTCCCATTTTTTTAAAATACTTAAGATCTCGGCCCATTTTGGATTATAATTATTTTTGTAGAGATGCGAATTTTTCGCGGTAAGCTGTACTCCTAAATACTTCACTTTATTTGTGATTAATAAACCGGAAATCTTTTGTAATTCCTGTTTATCTAATTCATTTAAGTTTTTTACCAATATTTGAGTTTTTTCTCTATTGATTTTAAACCCCGAACAATATCCGAACTGGTCGATTATTTTTAACCATTGAGTTATCCTATTTTTTGGGTCCTCCAAGATCTGAACTAAATCATCCGCAAAGGCTTAGATTTTTAGGCTTTCCTTTTTGATCTGGAGGCCTTTTATTTCGTCCTCTTGTCGAATCTCATCCAATAATACTTCTAAAATCATAATAAACAGGAGGGGAGACAAGGGACACCCTTGTCTAACCCCTTTCTGTATAGTTATCTTTTCTGTTTTTTTATTATTGATAATAATTCGAGTATATTGTTCACTATATATGGCGGAAATAATGTTCCTAAATTGATGTCCGATATCCATCTCAATTAACAACGATGACAGGAAAGCCCAGTTTACCCAGTCGAACGCTTTTTCGGCGTCGACGAAAATAAAAGCAACACTTCTGTCAATATTCTTATCATAATACTCTATAGCATCCAATAGGAGCCTAACATTTGTATAAAGGTGTCTTCCCGGTAGGAACCCGTTTTGGTCCCTCTTGATCCAGTCCTTCAAAAATAATTTTAATCTATCTGAGATAACTAACGTAAAAATTTTATAATCAATATTTAACAATGATATCGGTCTATAGTTTGCTGGATCAAGAGGGTCCTTTCCCGGCTTCTCTATCAGAACTGTGCTTCCGGATCCGGCAATGGAGGGAGAGGACGCGTTCTAGGAGGCTCTCCTTGGGACGAAGCTGAAAAGCGAGTATCTGGGAGGTAAACTCCCCCCCACAGAGAGTCTGAGAAGAGAACTCAAAAGGGGCCAGGGTCTCCAAAGTCTTTTGGTCTACAAAGGCCCTCCTCAAGAGGACCGGGAAGACCATAAGGCAGAAGATAGACCCGAAGGGGATATTCAACAGCGTCTCAGCGTGAATGCTGAGCAACTCTCCGTCCGCCGGTTCTTCACATGGGCAGAACTTATTAATTTGGCAAAGTAAAGCGTGGCTATAAGGATATCTGGACGGGACCCGAGCGGTGGAAAGGAGAGAAGGTCTATTATTACATTTATTTTTATTTAACTGAGCCAGACTCACAGTTTGAAGGGTGGTCCCTTTAAATTCGGCGGCAAACAGTGACGCGGAAGGAGACGGCCCGGCGGAGCCTGCGGAGCCTGTGGAGGAGGCGGCAGGGCCTACCAGTGACGTAGCGGGCGACGTGACGACGTAGGGACGACGTAGTGAGATATAGCAGCCCATAGAGCTAGTGTTGACTGGCGGCGGAAGACCGGTGCGACGTGACGCAGTTTAGAGGAGTGACGCAACGACGTAACGACGTAACGGGACGTAAGGGGAAACGGCCCATAGAGCTACCCAAAGTTGTCTACGCTACGAAAGTTATCTAAGGGGCCAAGATAGTTTGGCTAATAGAGTTAACAGAGGTCAATAGCGGCGGTGGAAGGAGTGGAAAGAAGGAGTCAACTGTAGTTTGTAGCAGCTTGGAAAGGTGAAGGAGAGAAAGCGAAGAAGGGGCGAGGTAGCTGGGCCTGGAAATTAAGACGACAAAGAAACAAGGAAGCAAAGACCCGGGAGGAGATACAACCAAAATCAGAAGGCAGAAGGCGGAAGGCAAGAAGGAAAATATAGAATACTGAATATAGAATTTCATTTAATAACAAATGAGAGCCCAGAGAGCTTAACAAATAGAGGGCAGACAAGTATATAAGTGGTCTCTAATTTATGTTTGATCACCCTTTTACTCCTCTTACTCTTTTCTTGTTCTCATTGATTTGGACTCATTCTAACGGCTCACGAATTTATACCCCAGTAGATAGACACATAGTAAAGCCAATACTTTGAAGGACATTGTGAAAGTTAGAATAAAAACGAGTATAACTTTCTAAGAAAGTAAAAAAAAGAAATAATAATAATAATAAAAGAGCCTACAACATACACAAATGATAACAATGTCTACGAGAGGTCGGCAAGAGAAAGATAAGAAGAATGAGCCAATACGTAGAAATTCCGGTGCAGGGATTGGAGGCTATGGAGAAAGTGTTTTGAAAGATTTGCTGTCAGAGATGAAAGACATTAGAAAATTAATTCAAAGAGGTGATGATGATAGGAAAAAAATGAAAGAGGAATTGAAAGGTGATTTGAAAGATATAAAAGGTGAAATGAAAGATATGAAAAAGGATGTACAAGAGATGAATGTAAGAATGCAAGAAATGAAAGAAGAAATAGGAGACTTAAAGAAAGACTATAATGATCTCAAGAAAAAACAGAAAGTAAACCTGGAAAAAACTAAAGAAGTGGAGACAAAGTTAGATGAAATGGAGGAGAGACATCTGCAGATGGAGTACTCACAGAGGGAATATCAGGTTCGATTTAGAGGAATTGAAGAAGAGGAACAAGAAAAGTTGAAGGAAATAATAACAGTAATAACAGCAAAGATTTTAGATACTCCAGAGACATATCTTGAAGGAAAGATTGACAGAGTATATAGAATAAATTCTGCATATTCTAGGAGAAATAAGACGCCCAGGGACGTAATTGTAAACTATACGTTAAAAAGTATAAGAGATGAGCTACTTCGTTGGAAGAAAAACAGAAATGGACAATATAAAGGGAAAGAAATAATAATTTTGAAGGAGACCCCACCCGAAATAATGGAGAGAAGGAAAAAATATTTCTTTTTAACGGATATACTGAAATTGAATAAGATCAGATATAGGTGGGAAAAAATAGAAGGACTCATGATAACGTATAGAGGCAGACAACACTGGGTTACTTCAGAAGAAAAAGCGAACCATTTCCTACATAAATTCGGAGATGAGCTTGAAAAGACCCCCAGTGGGAACAAAGAAGATAGGCAGAGAAGATTTTTTGACGACAATGATTCAAAACTAAAGTATAACGGAAGGCCCCACTCTGAGAAGGAAGAGGGAGAAACAGAAGATGAGATAGTAGAGGACGAGGACAAAGGTGACCAGGAAACCCAAGAAGGAGGAGTGGAGGAGAGTGAAGGAGACAATGAATGATGAGTTCGCTAAGGTGCCTATCTTGGAATATTAACGGGCTGAACAGTGGGGCTAAGAGGAAAAGAACTTTTCATAATATTCTGAGAAAAAAGGTTAATATAACAGCCCTCCAAGAGACTCACATCAGAGAGTCGGATATTCATTATCTCAGAAATGAAAAATTAGGGGTTGAATTCGTTGCAGCTGCTAAAGAAAAAAAACGGGGGGTCGTGTTATATATTGATCCAAACTTAAAACCAAAATTATTATTTACAGATACGGACGGAAGGTACATAGGTGTTAGTATTAGTAAGGATCAAAAAAATATTCTTATATGCAATATTTATGCACCAAATAATACAAAAACGAATTTTTTTAAAGAAATTGAAAGGAAAATTAATGTGTGCGAGGTTGATAGTTATATTCTTTTAGGGGATTTTAATGGAACGATAGACCCCCAAATTGACAAAAAAATGGGAAAAACAAAGACCAGAGAACAGGGTGGAAAGCTACCCAAATCCTTTTTTGACATGGTGGAATCCTTGGAGTTAAAAGACCCTTGGAGATTTTTAAAGACTACACATTTTTCTCAAATAGACACCAGACATGGTCAAGAATAGACTTTTTTTTGATTTCCAAAGACCTCATGTTACAACTTAAAAAAACAAAGATATTACCCAGGTTTTTTTCCGACCATTGTCAGATAGAAATGGAACTTTATAATGAAGTTAGAGAGTTCCACTGGAGATTCCCACAATATCTGTTGAAAGATGAAAAAGTTATGATTGAAAGTAAAAAGATATTAAAAGAATTTTTCGAAATAAACTGCCAAGATAATCAAAAATATAATATTATTTGGGATACGAGTAAAGCGTTTATGAGAGGTTATTTTCTTAAACAACAATCTATAAGGAAAAAACGGATGCTCAGGAAAACAAATGAATTACATAAAAGAATAATAGACTTAGAGAAGGTATTAAAATCTGAGCCAAATAATGATAAGACAAAGAGGGAATTAAAAGCCTACAATAAACAACTAGAAATTTATGAAATGGAAATAATAGAGAGGAAACTGAAAGCTGTAAAACAAAGATACTTCGAATCAGCAAATAAAGTAGGGAAACTGCTCTCGTGGCAATTAAAAGAAAAAAGGAAACGCACACTGATATCTAAGTTAGAGGTGGACGGAAATACTTATGTAAAGGATGGTGAAATCAGGAAAATTTTTGAAGTATTCTTTGCTAAACTCTATAAAAGGGATGATATAAAGCCAGAAGAGGTAACAGCATACCTCTCTGGAAAAAAAATAGGAAAGATTGCCGAGTTAGACAGAGAAAAATTAAACTCTCCAATAAGTAAAGAGGAAATCAAAAAAGCAATAATAAATTTAAAAATAGGCAAAGCTTCAGGCCCGGATGGGTACTCCGCGGAGTACTACAAAAACTATATGGAGGAAATAATAGATATTCTTGGGAAGGTTTTTAATGATATCCTAAACAAAGCAATTATACCAGAGACATGGAAAGACTTCAAATAATTTCTAACCAGACATAAACAGTCCTAATATATACATATATATATAAATAATATGGCTCTCACTGAAATAAATTTCCAAATATTTTGCTTTCATGGTTCTCTGAGTCAAAAAGGTTCCCGACCTCTGCAATACATCATGTATTAAAATATGTGTGAAATAACAAATCATATTTTAAATATAGTTAAATTGTTTTTATGACACATGTTGTGTTCCCATACATTTAGGTGTGCTAAATTATTATGTTATGAAATGATGCATGTCTAAAAGTGTGTCAATAACATGAAATGTTTGGAAAGTTCTGGTCTAGTTCGGGAAATATGAGATGGCTTATTGTTAAAGCTCTAAAATGGCAGGTGGGGGGATGGAAACATGCTCAAGATTTGATTTGAATTGGGGGAGAATGAGAGAGATGAAACTAAGAGAAAAGGAGACAGTTTGAAGAGGGCCAAAACCATGTGCGTTTTGACCAGAAAAGCTTAATTATTTGAGAAATTGGTCAATCCCTGCCTTACTGACCTTGACAACTCAAACTACATTGTTAAAGCCAATCTCCTCCTACGCAGCCAGTTGGAAAGTGGAACTCTGCGGCACATAATATTAATAACAATTATAATAATATTTTTCAGCTTTTTAATGCACTGTTCACTGAGATAACTTCCCCCTCCTGGCCACCCTCAAGCAACAGTTTAATTGTCAATAGCAGGGACTGACAGATCATTCTTTTCAATAGTCCCAGGCGGAACACTTAGTTTAATGCACAAAGAACCTCTTGCACGCCACCAGCATGGGATGAGCCCCGCTACAGACTGGTGCTACTTTGCAGAAGGCAGTGAGCCAGCCCTGACAATCATTGCTTTGTGTTGCAGAATTGCCTTGAGAGGCTGATAAGTTGACACCCTGGGGCAACCATAAAAGGAGATCAGACACTTTTTCGGGACAATTAGTTACTGAAATCCAGTCTAAATCGCTGTTGTGACTTGCTGACTTTTGTGCGCATAAGTGTTTAGCCCACTCACCCTCTAATGATTTTCAGGTTGCATTTGTGACATTATTCTCACAGGAACCCTTGAACTTTACGAATGTGTGGGGATCTGAGCTGAGTCTTTCTGCTTTTTTACGCTACAAACACACAACGAAAGCAGGAAAATCAATATGATAATGAACTCAATGAGATAGCCTATTGCTGCACTAATGTAATCCGTTGCATGGTCATAACATTACTTATTAATAACCCTTTGACACAGGCCCGGGTCAACACCTTTTTGCACCCTAGGCCATAGTTTGGAATTACGCCCCCTTTAAGCCAACCTCTACCGCACTCCCCCCCCCCCCCCGGCCTTGCGCCGCCGCATCCTTCCCGTCCTGTGCCAATGGGGCTGAGGGGAAAGGTGCGTGGGCGCTGTCACTGAAGAGAAGAAGGGCCAAGTCTGGCCAAACAGGGGCATTAGAGAGGCCTATCCCCATTCCCCCCTGCTCCCCCTCAGCCCTTCCTCCTCTTCTCCCCCGACATCCACCCACTCACCGCTGAGGCTCCTCCCTGCACCGGGAACAAATGGAGGGGAAAAGGGCCCTTCCGCACCACTCCCGCGCACCTGCTGCCCGGCGATCCCAAAGAACTATGTGTCCCAGCATGCCCCGCAGCCGAGAGGCTGGTGCCGCCGCATCACAACAGCCCCCATGGCCTCGAAGGCAGCTCTGCGGAGAGTCGGGGCCTTCCTCCACCTCAGGAGCCAATCGCGACCAGCATTGGCCTCCTCCGAGGAGGCCTCTTCTTTCAAGCCATGCTGGTCGCCGCCAGGCCCGGATTACCCATAAGGCCAACCTAGGCCATGGCCTAGGGGCGCAAGCTGAGGGGGGCACAATTCACGGACCAAAAAAAGGTTAATTAAAAAAACTCTCCATGGCCAGCCCTTGGGAATGGCGGGAGTTGAAGCACATAGGCCCCGGAGGGAGGGCGGGAGGGTCGAGCCTGGTCTCAAGGCAGGACATGCAGGGCGAGGAGCAGCAGCAGCAACAGTGGCTTCCCTCCCTTCCTCCCTCCCTCTTCCCCTCTACTCAGCTGTGGGCGGGGCCTCCCAGGGTGACATCACTCCCTCCCTCCTCCTCCGCCAGGCCCGCCTTCCTTGTTTGGTCCGTCGCCTCCCAGGGTGATGTCACTCCTTCCCTCCCTCCCTCCCTCCCTCCCTCCCTGGGAGGCGGAGGGTGGGTGGGGCCAGGAGTGAGTCCTCTGAGCTCGCCTTCTGGCCCCGCCTCCCGCCTTGTGACACCCATCGATCAAAGCTGAAGAGCGGCAGCTGGCCAATCGGGGAGCCTCCCTCCTTCCTGGGCGGGTGTGGCTCCACGGACTCGGCGAATAGGAAGGCGAGGGCCTGCTTGGAGGCGGAAGTCCACGGAGGAGGGTTCCCCCTGAGCCATGGATTGCAACCGAGGAGGAGGGGGAGCAGTGGCCCTGAAGAAGACGGAGATGGGTGGGTGTCTCTTATCTATCTCCATGAAGCCCCCCCCGACGAAAGGAAGGAAGGCCCCCCAGGCCTCTCCCCACTACTCTCCCTCCCTGGGGCGCAGGGATCCTAATCAGCCCTGGCAGATGGCCACCCGGCCATGGCCCCCAAGCCCCCGGGCGAGGAAGGAAGGAAAGGCAGGCGCGGCTTGGGCCCCACCCTCCCTTCCCGGATCCCAAACAACAACTTTCAGTGCTGGTAGTAGAGGGGGCGTAATTCCAACATGTGGCCTAGGGCGCAAAAAGTTGTTAATTCGGGCCTGGTCGCCGCGATGCTCCTCCTCTTCCTCCTCATGCTGCTGCTGCCTCATGTGGAGCCCTGGTCACGTGGTGCACCCTCCGCCGGGTCACTTGGGGGCTGGCTTCTGGCTGTATTGTCTGCAGGGCACCATGGAGAGAGCTCCCCCTTCCTACCTCCCTCCTGCCTTCCTTCCTTTTGGGTACCAGGCGGCAGGAGCCAATCGCGGCACGATTTTTACAATTATTTTACAACATTTTTATTATTCTTTTTTGGGGGGAGGCCGTGATCTGTGCCCCCCTCAGCTTGCGCCCCTAGGCCATGGCCTCGTTGGCCCTATGGGTAATCCAGGCCTGCTTTGACATAACCTTGAAGACGGTGTTGAAATAAATGATAATTAAATCAAACCTGTGTGTCTATAGGTGATGAAGGATTCCCCACGATGTGATATGTAAGAGAGTCACAGTATGCTCCCATATATCACTTATACCCAGTTCTTGAACTGTAGGAGAAATGTCCCAATGTCTAATTAAAGGAATGATGCTTGGAATATTCCAAATCACGCGGGGGTGTAGTCCACACACGTCTCCTTGGGTCAGTTCGTTGTAATCCGGGTTATGTACTCTCCTTAAAAATTGAGCTCCAATTCAGGCAAAGGGAGAGCTTTACATCAACTGTTTTACTGGAGAAAGGGAAGAAAGCTGTCCACGCAAAACTGGATAAAGTTTATAATGTTTAATGCAGAGATATTGCACTCTCCTGACAGCAATAAGTAGCCAATATACCTTCGTGCCACTTGAGCCCTCTTATAATCCAAGTTCAAATGCTATGAATACAGTTTTTAAATCACAAGCTGTATTATATAATGAATATAAGGTGGGCTCGTGGACGTAAATCCTGGTGATGCCGAGCCTCTGGGGTCGAAGACCTTCCAAGGGGGAAATGGTCCCTTTCAGATGTAAACAAACCCACAATGGGCGAATCATAACAGCCGACAGGAACATCTATAGGTCTAATGCAGGGGTCGGGAACCTTTTTGACTCAGAGAGCCATGAAAGCAAAATATTTGGAAATTTATTTCAGTGAGAGCCATATTATATATATATATATATATATATATATATATATATATATATAATATATTGTAAGACTTAATTCAACTAAATGTGAGTATATACAGTACGTACATACTATGAGGAAAGGATCCTCCCTTAGGCTGTATGTGTGTGTATATATATATATATATAATATATATTTTAAGAATGACAGGACACTTCAGACCTGGCTCTGCAAAAGGCATGCTCAGGACTCTGGGAAGGAAGAGAAGGCAGAAGGAAGGGGGAAAGAAAGAAAGACAGGGGAAATAAAGGAGGGAGGGGGAGTGGAAGAAAGAAAAGAAGAACGAACTATGGAAAAGGAAGAAAAGACAAGCAGGAGAGAGACAAGGAGGGAGAAAGAAAGAAGAAAATGGGAAGGGAGGAAAGGAAAGGGTGGGGAAAAGAAAGGAAAGGGAGTGAGGGAAAAGTAAAATAATGAAGGGAAAAGAAGAAAAGAAAGAAGGGGAGAGAGAGGGAAGTGAAAAGAAAGGAAGGAGAAGGAAAGGAAGACTTGGGGAAAGGAATAGAAAAGGAAGGAAGGAAAAGGGAAGGAGGGAGAATGGAGGAAAGAAGGAAGGGGAGAGAGGGAGAGAAAAGGAAGGAGATAAGGAAAGGGTGAAGAGGAGAAAGGAAGGAAGGGGAAGGAAGGAAGTGGGAGAATGGAGGAAAGAAGGAAGGAGAGAAGGAGAAGGAAAGGGTGAAGGGGAGAAAGGAAGGAAGAGGGAGAATGGAGGAAAGAAGGAAGGGGAGAGGTAGGGAAAAGAAAGGATAGAAGGAGAAGGAAAGGGTGAAGGGGGAGAAAGAAAGGGAGGAATTGGAAGGAATAGGAAGGAAGGAAGGAAGGAAGGGAATGGAGGAAAGAAGGGAGAGAGGGAGGGAAAAGGAAGGAGAGAAGGAGAAGGAAAGGGTGAAGGGGGTGAGGAAGAGGAGGCGATGGCAGCACAGAAGCGGCGCATTTGAGTCCCTCCTCCCCGCTGTATGCTGGGAAACTGGGGCCTGGGCTGCTCTGGAGAGCCAGATGCAATCATGAAAAGAGCCACATCTGGCTCCCGAGCCATAGGTTCCCTGCCCTTGGTCTAATGGAATCCATCCGTTTCGTCCCAGACGGGACTTCCTCAAGGCTGCATAGTATCAATTGGGAAATATAGTCTTCACCATCAAGGGCATCACATACAGAAGGAATAGCCGATATGCATTCTACAATAAAACACATAGAATCGCTGTTGTGACTGACTGACTTCTGTGTGCAGATGTGTTTAGCCCGCTCACCCTCTCATTTTTACCTGCCTTTGAGCTTTCTAACTTGAAACTGCCGAGGTTATTTCCTACATGATGAAGAACTTGTCTTTGTAAAAAGACAGCTGCCAATACACTTCGCTTTTTCCTTTGTGGCTCACAGCTTTGAAATAGCTTTATCAGAGTGCTTCACTACACTGCACAGTGCACACCAAACTGAAGGCTCATCTAATTGTGTGTGTGTGTGTGCCTGAGCGAGAGAACGAGATTAATGAATGGTCAATGATCAGTAATGGACGGAGTGTGAAAAGGGTTGTGCGAAAGTGAGTGAGCAAGGAAGCTGATGAATCTAGAGATTTGTTCCACTTTTGTTGTTTTCCTTAACTTTGTGATCTACTCCTTTTGAATACATGATTCTGGCAACCATCATTGCGAACTGCATCGTTCTGGCCCTGGAACAGCATCTCCCCGAGGATGATAAGACGCCTATGTCTCGGCGATTAGTAAGTTGAATTTGGTTGATTCCCTTCACTTCTTTTTTTCTCTTTACCTGGATATTGGATGCTGTTTGAGCGCTCAGTATCAAGGCCGGATGTATATCCAAGAACCAACGGTGATTCTGATGCCTATCAAGAAAATCCAACATGTCCTTCAGGAGTGGTAATGAGACTAAAAATCCCTTCAATGTTTCTATAGTAGTTGAAATATTATCCTGACTGATTTTATTTTTTTTACAGTCAGGGATAGGAAACTGCAGGATATGTTTACAGCATTTATTTGCGTGGCGATAAAAGAAGAAACCCTATTAAAACAAGGAATTTCACTAAAAGCGTATAGCATAAGTAGAAAACAATTCACTAGATATCTAGAATTATTGGGATGTGTCATTTAGACCCATTGATTCAACAGGACTTACATGCTGCTTACTTTTGTAGATTGAGCCCTTCAGATTGAAAAACTGCTCAAAGTCAGAGGAAGTTTAGGCTAGAATCTATTGACATTAAGTCCCTCATTAAATATAATAAACTTATGTACAAATGCCCTAGTGCAGACCCGGGCATCTTGCGGCCCACGGGCCAGATGCGGCCTGCCGTCCAATTCTGACCGGCCCGGGGAGAAGGGCGTCGGGGGTGGGGCCATTTCTGCCAGAGGAAGGGCTGCCGCTGCCACCATCCCATCACGGGCTGTGGGGCCTGCGTCGGCAGACAGCCTGTCGCTCCGGAGAACGATCAGAGGAGCGGCGGCTTTGGAGTGCCTGCCATCTTGGGAGGTGATCCGGTCCTGCAGCGGGAGCAGTTGGCGACCCGGAAAACTTGATCGTCTTCCGGGTCACCAGGGTGATCAGTCGCCGCAGGTCGCCAACTGCTCCCGCTGCAGGCCGGGATCGCCTCCCGGGATGGCAGGCACTCCAAAGCCAGGATGACAGACACTCCATGGCAGGGCAATCAGCCGATCGGCAATGCCTCTGACAGAACGGCTGGGGGCGAGAGCGGGCGGAGGCCTGCAGCCTCCAATCGTCTGCTGCTCTGCTCTGCTGCGGCTGGGTCTGCTTTGTCATCCTCTGGGCTGGGTCCATTGGGCCAATCCATCTTGGGATCCTTCCTTTCTTGAGGATGTCAGCCTCCATCTTGGTTCGCACCTTGTCTTCTTGAATTTCATTTTATTTTAGTGGTTTTTATTATTATTTTATAATAATTTTATAATAATAAAATAATAAATAATATAATGTTATATTATATTATAATTTCAATATATTATAATGTCTATATATATACTATAATATATTAATTATGATATTAATACTAGTAATATATGAAAATTTCTTGATATATTAATATGTTAATATTAATGATGTGTAATATATAGTAAATATAGTAAATAAATAAATAATGTAGATTAGAATGTAGTTCAGCCTTTAGGTGTGACCCTCCGTAATATTTTTTGGCTTTCGTGTGACCCCTTGGAAAAATTAATTGCCCACCCCTGCCCTAGTGTCAAGTCTTGAGCCGGGAGTGGGCTGGTCCATGAGGTCACAAAGGTCACGAAGAATTGTCTTGAAATGCAATTAGGGATATTCCATTTCTTCCCGGATATTTGCTGATTCGTTTCTTTGAACTGTTATTTGCTCTTTCCCTGTAGGAGAAGACGGAACCTTATTTCATTGGGATATTTTGCTTTGAAGCTGGCATCAAAATCGTGGCTTTGGGATTTGTTTTCCATAAGGGCTCCTACCTGCGGAATGGATGGAATGTCATGGATTTCATCGTCGTTCTGAGTGGGTAAGTGCTTAGTATTTTGAAGGGTAAAGGAGGAACTAGGATTCTCCCGAGACTGAACATTGTGAGTGGAAAGAACTTCTTTGGATCCACTCTATCATGTCACACTCCAAACCTATCTATATTAACGGCAACGAAAATGACAAGGAAGATATTTCTTATACGAGGGCAGGTCAATAATTCCGTGACTTTTTGAATAAAACACGGGTTTTTGGATAAAAAAATCATTTTATTTTTCAACGTAGTCTCCTTTGAGCTCTATACACTTTGTCCAAAGTTTCTCCAATTTTTTTATCCCTTCAAAAAAAAAAAAGATTTGTCGAGGTCATCAAAATAGGTATTTGTTGTGAGATGATTTCATTGTTGGAGTCAAATCTCTTTCCGCCGAGCCATTTCTTCAGGTTTGGAAACAAGAAATAGTCACTCGGGGCTAAATCCGGAGAATAGGGCGGATGAGGGAGCAATTCGTATCCCAATTCATGGATTGTTGCCATGGCAACTGCACATGTGTGCATGGTAGATTGTGAGCAAACCCGGCACCCATTTTGTGGAAAGCTTTCTTATCCCCAAGTGATCATTTCAAATTGAAACCACTGAGCCACGTGAGATGCCTATGGCTTCCACAATCTCTCGCACTTTCAATCTCCGATCGGCCAACACCATATTGTGAATTTTTTCAATTGTTTTGGGTGTAGAGACCTCAACTGGGCATCCAGAATGTTCGGCATCTTCCGTGCTTGTACGGCCACAACAAAATTCAGTCAACCACTTTTTTTACCATTGAAATTGATGGTGCAGAGTCCCTATAGTCTTTATCAAGCTTAGCCTTGGTTTGAATGATGTTTTTTTCCGCAAAAAATAATACTTAATGAGCACACAAAATTCACTTTTTTCCATTTTCTCCTCAAATCTCACGGTAGTCTGCTATCAATGGCTGTCAAACACAAACTAAATGACGCAGCTTGCTCAAATTTTGACAGGAGTCAACTGACAGTTGCCTGTTGACAGGAGCAGTGTTGGCCTTTCAGTTAAGAGGCGGGAAATTCAAAAAGTCACGAACGTATTGACCCGCCCTCGTATGATCATCCTGGTATAATTCTTATTACCTATTTATTGGGTACTTTAAAGCTCCTGCTTCTACCTAAAGCTCTATTATGTGTGCTTTTCTCTAGTGATAGTTTGTTTTGAAAGCCGATGGTGAAGAATAGGTGTAAGCTCTGACCAAAAAGTCTAAAACCTTCTGAAAGCACTCTTTAGTTGTGGGTCAAGGCAAGGACATATGGTAGGCGCAGCATAGTTGTCTTTGCAGATGTTTTAGTAGTGAGTAGAATGATTATGATACCAAGAGTGGCAACTTATGCCCCCTGATGTAGATGCTTTTGTTGTGTTTTGCCAAAGACGCCCACACATATCGTTATAGTCATCATGGAGGGTTTTGTTTGTTCAGTAGCTGTGGTTTTCCAAGATTTCTGAAAGCATGGAGATGAGTCTCCTGAGTATACAGCTGCTCTTGAGTGGCTCAGTTTACCTCCAGTATAATTAATGTTCATATAGGGGGCTGCAGAGCCTGCAACCACAATACTGTCCTCTCCATGGATTCATTGCGTTGAGAGTTTACAAACGGATGGCGGATAAATGAAAGTTGCTTGTTATTTAAAAACCTGAGCTTGGTCAAAGTCCCTGTTTGGATTATAGACAGTACATGAGTAATAATAATAATAATAACAACAACAACAACATAATAATACACTTTATTTATATTCCGCACTTCTCCCCCCGAATGGGACTCAGTGCGGATCACAGAACACATACAGCAGACAATCCCTGCCGTTTTTGACATACAAGACATACAACAACATATAGCAGGAGGATCTTTCTGTATTGAGCCTTGTTCTTCCTCGCTTCCAACCGAGTGCTGTTGCTATATTCGTCACTGGGTGCTGCTGCTCCATTTCGTCACAGGTGGCGCTGTTGTTCCATCCTCCTTGTTACCTCCTCTTGCCAGCCAGCCAGATCCTCTTCCGGTACTCGTCTTCAATATTTATTGAAGTTAAAAAGTCCTTTAAGATACCTCCCCCGCTTATGCGGTACCTAA
This sequence comes from Anolis apletophallus, assembly GCA_030556195.1. NCBI lineage: Eukaryota > Metazoa > Chordata > Lepidosauria > Squamata > Anolidae > Anolis > Anolis apletophallus. Next base: position 152,596,240 of record JARBWK010000005.1, on the reverse strand, counting down.
TTTTTCTACTTGCAGCTGGCTGCTTTCGACTGCTTAGGTCAACATGGGCAGGGCTTACAGCTGACTTACCCAAGTCAGCTCGGGATTCGAACTTGCCATGTTCGGATCTTACAGCTCACAGCTTGCAGCTACAGCTGCTGTTTTAACCGTTGTGCTAAACTCCCAGCCCTTGCTAAACTCCCCGCCAAAAACTCCCAAAACATCTGACTTAGGACCTTATTAGACTTGGGGCTTTTCGTTCCATTCTCCTCTTCGGAGATGGGGCCTGCAGGGTAAGTTTTGTTTTGGGTAGCTCCAATAGAGCTGCCCACATTTTTCTCCCCTTTCCCCCATCTGATGGGAGAAAAGGCAAGGTGGCAATTAGGCCTGTTTCCAATTATCAGATACATCTGATTGTCGGAAGTTTTTTTTCTGGACTTCCAATAATTAAAGTGATAGCGAGAGCAGCGCCTCAACCAGGAAGTGGATTCGCCATTCCAAGAGTTTCGCTGCCGTTCTTGGAAAGGTCTCAGATGTAATTTCCGCCCTTTCTTGCTGCCTCTCCTCATTGGCTAATGGCAATCCAAATTGGACGTGGGATAACACCCCTCCCCAGCACATCTGGAGGAAATGCGGCTTTCCCCCAGATCTGCTGGGGAGGGATGTTGTGACGACCTGGGCTACAAAACTTGGAGGCTGTAACCACTTGGAACGCTGCCACCAACCTAAAAATGGTTTTTAGGATTTCTGAGAAAATAATAGTTAATCTAGGCTCCAAATCTTTAAATAAACTGTGAGGATTACTGAGGCGAGAAAACTTTCCCCCTTGACTGGGACGGTGGGAAGGCTGGAACTGGCACACACTGATGTAATGAGGCACACTAAAAGCTTTCCTGTAAAGTTAACAATTAGAATGTTTATTAACTTAACAGGCAGATCTTAAACAGCACAGAAGCGTAACAGTTATGCAAAATGGTACTAGAGCGTGTTGGTTACTGAAGATTGCTTTCTTAGATCTTGGGTACTACAACTAGACAGTTCGAAACTTGTCTATCTAAACTCCCTCACTCTAATACCACAGACTAGTAGTGAGTAGTCTTCCGCTAACTAACCTAGTTAGTTCCCTGAGCTAACACTCAGTCTTCCAGAAGCACCCTAGCTACTAACTCTCTCCTAGAGTTTTCCTGTAGCTGGCTTCCCCAGAGCTGTGAGCTAATCTCTAAGCCCTAGAGATTCCAAAAGCCTGTGACTGACTACCTGTCAGCTCCACACAGAACTTTTCCTGTCAGTTTTACAAGACAACTGTCTACTCTGACTGCTCACTCTCAGCTCTGTCAAGAGACTGCTCTCTCTTTCAGCTCTGACAACAGACTGCTGAATAAGCTACACTTTTTCCCTCTCAAGCAGCTCAGTTCCTCCCCTCAGCTCTGAACCACTCCCAGGCAGCTCTCTCTCTCCTCCTTCCTGAGAAGGATCCAAGCCACTCTCCCTTTCCTGGCTATCCTGTTTTACCTTGGATGCCAAACTGCTATGCTGGTCTCGGCCTAGCATAAAATGGGTGAGTCCTCACAGATGTTATCCCTGGAAGTAACCTAAGCACTAAAAGCGACTGTTTACTAGAAAGCCTCTGACAAACAGCTGGGGAAAAACACCAAAAAGAATGACTAGGGGCTCTAGCTAAATGATCTAATGTAATATAAATCCAGACATCATATTTCCACAATGAATCATCTATATTGAAGAGAAATGTATATACTCAATAATGTGATGCTCAAAATGTAAAACATTTAAAGCCATGATAATAATATACACAATGCAATATTACATACACATAGGACAAGACGTTATAGAATCCAATGCACCAGACGTATCATAGTATTACATTACCAGAAGAATGTTCCAAATTAAATAGTCTCTGCAATTAGAGTTGTTCAAGGTGTGTTTGGTGTGGTAGTCCAGATGACGTAGTCCCATGTAATGGATCGCGTATCTTGTGGCTATGAAAACAGTGCTTTAAGCTCCGTAATTAAATTGAACACATTGCTGCCCTGATGAAGTTCCAACTGTAGGAACGATCACACATTCCCGTAGGCCAGGGGTGCTCACACTTTTTCAGCATGTGAGCTACTTATAAAACAAGCAAGTCAAAATGATCTACCTACCCACTACTCAGAGAGCTATAAAAGCAAAATATTTGGAAATTTATTTCAGTGAGAGCCATATAATATATTTTAAGACTCAATTCAACTAAATGTGAGTATAATAAGCCCCTGAATTTATTCATAATAATAATGATGGTGATGATATTCATTCAGCCTCTGCTACTACTACTACTAATAGTAGTAGTAGTAACAACAACAACAATAGTTTCCTAGAGTAGAAGGAGACCTCCAAGGGCCATCCAGTCCAACCTCCTTCTACCATAAGGGAAAAACACAATCAAAACATTCCTCACAGATGACCATTCAGCCTCTGATAATAATAATAACAACAACAATGGGTTCCTAGAATCGGAGGAGACCTCCAAGGGCTATCCAGTCCAACCTCCTTCTGCACCTGGGCAGTGTCGGAAGCCTGCGGGGTGAGACTAAGCCTTCCTCTTGCCCTGTCTGCGATCTACCAGGACACCCTACGGGATCTACCAGTAGATTGCGATCTACCTAATGAGCACCCCTGCCTTAGGCCTTGGGAATACATCCGAATATCAGAATACATCCGATTTAATCCCGATAACATCGCTGTAAAAATTGGAAGTGATTCACATCTGTAACCAAAGCAAAATCAACATCTGAAACGACTTCCAATGCGCATTTTTGCGTTCGAAAACAGGCGTAGTGGCAATGTGTGTTGCTGCCCTTTCCCCCATCTGATGGGGACGGGAACAGGGAACCAACACTGCTTGTCCCATTCCTCAGATGTGATGGGGGAAGGAGGGAGGGTGTATGGGGCACCACCCTTGCCAAAAGCCCCAAGTGTGATAAGGTCCTAAATAGAAGTTAGTGTGAAGAGATCCTTAGAAACGAATCATACGTAGGTACAAAGGGAAGTGAGACAACAGAAAGTGAGAGGAAGTCAACCCTTTGAAGAAAAATTTACTCTTTGAAGAGTCTCCAGTGAAGCTTTATCACCTATCCTTGTTTGTACAACAAGCCATTATTTTTCAAAAAATCAGTAATCACAGGGGCAGAAAGTAAGGTGAAATCTTCTGAACAGGGACACAGACAGACATATATTTTGGGCTGGAGTTACACTTAAAAATCGACCTGTTCCAACTTACATGCAAATTCAACTTAAGACCAAATCTACAGAATCTATTTTGTACGTAACCTTTTGCAGTTGGGCCACTTGACGAAAATGGTAAGAAAGGGACAATAAGTGAAGACAAGGAGATTGCTGAGCGGCTAAATGATTTCTTTGCCTCCGTTTTCACACAGGAGGACAGACAACATATGCCTGCAGCTGAGTCAGTTTTTTCAGGGAGGGAATTAAATGAATTAAACCAGATAGAGATAAACAAGGAAGATGTTCTCACATGCCTTACTAAACTAAATGTCAACAAATCACCAGGGCCAGATGGCATCCACCCCAGAGTTCTTAAGGAACTCAAGTGTGAAATTGCTGAAATTCTAGCCAAAATATATAACCTTTCTCTATGATCAGGCACTGTACCCGAGGACTGGAAGGAGGCAAATGTAACTCCGATCTTCAAGAAAGGATCCAGGGGTGATCCAGGAAATTATAGGCCAGTTAGTCTAACCTCAGTTCCAGGCAAAGTGATGGAAACCATTATTAAAGAAAAAAATACTAAGCACATAGAAGAACAGGCATTGCTGAAGGAAAATCAACATGGTTTCTGCAATGGCAAATCATGTCTTACTAACTTGTGAGAATTCTTTGAGGGTGTAAATAAACACATAGATAAAGGGGACCCAGTCGATATTGTTTACCTTGACTTTCAAAAGGCTTTTGACAAAGTCCTCACCAAAGGCTCCTAAATAAGCTCTTCAGCCATGGAATCAGGGGACAGGTCTTGTCCTGGATTGGAACCTGGCTAAACTGTAGGAAACAAAGGGTGGTAATAAATGGACACTTCTCTGGATGGAAAGAGGTGAGAAGTGGCGTACCCCAAGGTTCAGTTTTAGGACTGTTACTTTTTAATTTATTCATAAATGATCTGGATGTAGAAGTAAATTGTGAGGTAGCAAAGTTTGCAGATGACACTAAACTGTTCAGGGTAGTTAAAAATGAAACTGACTGTAAAGAGCTCCAGAAAGATCTCTCGAAATTGAGTGAATGGGCAACAAAGTGGCAAATGCATTTTAACCTAAACAAGTGTAAAGTCATGCACATCGGGGCAAAGAACCCCAAATACACTTATCAACTGATGGAATCAAAGCTTTCTGAGACAAACCAGGAAAGGGATCTTTGGGTTTTGGTGGACAGCTCAATGAAGATGTCAACCCAGTGCGCTGCAGCAGTGAAAAAGCAAATTCTATGCTAGGCATGATCAGGAAGGGAATCGAAAATAGGTCGGCAAATGTTGTATTGCCTCTCTACAAATCTATGGTGAGGCCACATCTGGAGTACTGTGTACAATTCTGGTCACCGCACCTCAAGAAGGATATAACGGAACTGGAAAAGGTACAAAGAAGGGCAACAAAAATGATCCAAGGGATGGAGCAGCTCCCTTATGAAATCAGGTTGCAACGCCTTGGTCTTTTCAGCCTTGAAAGACGGCGTTTAAGAGGTGACTTGATCGAAGTGTATAAAATCCTGCATGGGATAGAAAAGGTGAATAAAGAAAAAATATTTTCTCTGTCACACAACACTAGGACTAGGGGGCACTCCCTAAAGCTCCAAGGTAGGAAAGTTAGGACTAACAAAGGGAAATATTTCTTCACCCAGAGGGTCATTGGGTTATGGAACTCACTTCCAGAGGAGGTTGTGACAGCTGTCAGCCTGGACAGCTTCAAGGCAGGATTAGACAGATTCATGGATACCAAGGGAATCAGTAGTTACTGAAATGGACATCCAAGTGCCACCTCTGTGTTGATGGAGGCAGGCAGGATTTTCCCCGGGTACTGGTTGTGGGGGTCAGGAGCAGGTGAGGGTTTTGCCCTCCTTTCTGCTAGAGATCCCTGTGTACAACTAGTGGGCCACTGTGTGACACAGAATGCTGGACTAGATGGGCTGAGGCCCGATTCAGCATGGCTCTTCTTATGTTCTTCTTATGTTCTAACTTGGGTAAAGTTGAAATATATGTTTTCTGAGAACAGAAGAAACAGTGTAGTCTATTTGTGATGCAAACTTCAGCATTCATCTGTTCAATCATCATGCAAATGAAAGTGCATAGGGGGGGGGGAAGCACCTGCGCCTTAAAAAAACCCTTGTAATTACTTCACAAGCAGGTATGCTGAATATTATCTGTTTCTAAGATTTACAGGTTTCGTTTCCCCTGAAGAAATTGCCTGACGCAAAATCCATTGAACCTTAATAAAACATTTCAAGTGCAGTGGGCCTTAGTAGCCACTTGGGTCTCTTCCCAGAATACCAAAAGCGGCTGATGTTTACGTCCCATTAGATGCAATGGCATAATAAAATGATGTCTTTAATATAAATGGCAACCTCGATATTTGCTCTCTCCCTGCCCCCTCTCTGAGTGTATGTATTTCAGTCTGTGGATATAGAATTTGTGAATATGGAGGACTGACTCTATACATTGTAAGGTTGTCTTTGCTATTGTATTGATGCCCTCCATTTCTTCTTTAATATAGAAATGAACAAATGGCACATCCATACTGTATACAGAGGTTGGGAAACATTTAGCACTCTAGATTTTATTTTATTACTAGCTTGGGGACCCGGCGTTGCCCAGGTTATTTGAGAAACATATTAGTTGGTCTTTAGCAGTGATTTATGTGGCTCGCAGTTGTGTCAGGAAGTTAGTGAAGGTACTGCGTCTATGGTCCACCCTCCTCCACACAGCACCAGGATATAGAGTGGGTCAGGGAGGCTCTGTCTGCTAAGTTTGGCCTTGATCCATCATTATTGGGAGTGGCAGTGATATCATGTAATTACTGAAGGTACTGCAAGTCCCATCACCTGTGGTCTGTCCTCCTCTCAACTGCACCAGGATGTAGAGTGGGTCATGGGGGCTCTGTCTGCTAAGTTTGGCCTTGATCCATCATTATTGGGAGTGGCAGTGATATCATGTAATTACTGAAGGTACTGCAAGTCCCATCACCTGTGGTCTGTCCACCTCTCAACTGCACCAGGATGTAGAGTGGGTCATGGGGGCTCTGTGTGGCAAGTTTGGCCTTGATCCATCATTATTGGGAGTGGCAGTGATATCATGTAATTACTGAAGGAACTGCAAGTCCCATCACCTGTGGTCTGTCCACCTCTCAACTGCACCAGGATGTAGAGTGGGTCATGGGGGCTCTGTGTGGCAAGTTTGGCCTTGATCCATCATTATTGGGAGTGGCAGTGATATCATGTAATTACTGAAGGTACTGCAAGTCCCATCACCTGTGGTCTGTCCACCTCTCAACTGCACCAGGATGTAGAGTGGGTCATGGGGGCTCTGTGTGGCAAGTTTGGCCTTGATCCATCATTATTGGGAGTGGCAGTGATATCATGTAATTACTGAAGGAACTGCAAGTCCCATCACCTGTGGTCTGTCCTCCTCTCAACTGCACCAGGATGTAGAGTGGGTCATGGGGGCTCTGTGTGGCAAGTTTGGCCTTGATCCATCATTATTGGGAGTGGCAGTGATATCATGTAATTACTGAAGGAACTGCAAGTCCCATCACCTGTGGTCTGTCCTCCTCTCAACTGCACCAGGATGTAGAGTGGGTCATGGGGGCTCTGTCTGCTAAGTTTGGCCTTGATCCATCATTATTGGGAGTGGCAGTGACATCATGTAATTACTGAAGGTACTGCAAGTCCCATCACCTGTGGTCTGTCCTCCTCTCAACTGCACCAGGATGTAGAGTGGGTCATGGGGGCTCTGTCTGCTAAGTTTGGCCTTGATCCATCATTATTGGGAGTGGCAGTGATATCATGTAATTACTGAAGGTACTGCAAGTCCCATCACCTGTGGTCTGTCCTCCTCTCAACTGCACCAGGATGTAGAGTGGGTCAGGGAGGCTCTGTCTGCTAAGTTTGGCCTTGATCCATCATTATTGGGAGTTGCAGTGGTGTCATGAAAGTACTGAAGGAACTGCAAGTCCCATCACCTGTGGTCTGTCCTCCTCTCAACTGCACCAGGATGTAGAGTGGGTCATGGGGGGTGTTAGATAATATCATTTAGTTAATTAGTAACATTATTTATTAGAAAAAAAGCCAGTCTTTGATTCAGTTTTTATTATTGCTCCCATTAGAAAATACATAACAATGTGGATGAACCTCAATTCCCAGAACCGTGGGTCAATCCTCCCTAGACCAGGCCTGCATACACAGTTGAGTCTGTGTGCCAAGTTTGGTCCAGATCTGATGTCGGCTGGGGTTAGTACTCTCTGTATAAGGGTGAACTACAACTCCCATATGCCAAGGGCAGTCACTCCCGAACCCTATAGTTGATCATGTTGAGTCCGTGTGCCAAGTTTGGTCCAGATTCAATGTTGGCTGGGTTCAGTGCTCTTTGGATGCAGGTGAACTACAACTCCTCTAAATCAATCTCAATTCCCCCTAAACCTGGTCATTGGGGGTCTACATGCCAAATGTGATGCAGATCTATTATTGAAGGGGGTGTGCCTTGATGCAAGGTGAACTACAACCCCCATCGTGTTGAATCAGTGACCCAAACCATCCAGTCTGTTCAGTTGCTGATCAATTCCTCTCTGCTGTGTGCCACAGGAAAGGGTAGGAAAGGGTTAAGGGAGAGGCAGTGGGATGCCTGCCTGTGGTGGAGGAAAAATTGTATGCATTTTGCGAATGATATTGTTTAATACAACTGCATTGTTTATTTCATATTGTGCTCCATTTCTGGAGAGTTGTTACTAGTCAACCCCTACCTATATTTGTAGCACAGCAGTTCTCGTTTGTGCCTGGGGGGCAGGGAGCAGGACCGGGGGTCCCATTGGCATTGGGGCCTGCAGCAGCGGAGATGGATTCTGAAGAGGATTTAGAAGGGTTAGCAGAAGGAGAGTTTCCCATCACTGGGCCTCCTTCTCCCACAGAAAGCTTGGCTTGGGATGAAGGTTGAACTGACCCTTACGACGAGATAGATAACCAGGTGCAAATGGAAAGCAGTGATAGCGAAACTTATGAACGGCCAGGAAGGAGAGGTTCACAGGCTCCTTTGAGTGAAAACATGGAAGAGAGCGGCTGGGAAGAATCTAGGGAGGAGAGCTCTCACGGAGATAGGGCAGCAGATGTTGGGAGGCAAGGCCGTACTTTCGATAGGAGACGGGACATCGAGACTAGCAGGAGGGGCTGGTATCATAGCCTAGACAGGCCGAGGTCCGTCAGCAGAGATTGGAGACGACGAAGCCTAGAGCGTCCGGGACCTCGGCAGAAAGATTAAGTATAGGATCCGTGGGAACGGATCCTCAGTACTTCGGCCACGTCTCTTCTGAGTAGACATGAAGCGAAGCTGGTCCACGGAGCTAGGTTGGCTAGTGGCTTACCAAGTCTTGTTTTGCATCTTGTACCTTGCCCTGTTCCTACATCCGCATTGCTGTGCGGAGCCTTGCCAAGTCTTTTGGATACTTTACCAAGTTGTTTGGACATTTGCTTGCCTTTTGCCTTTGAATTTGTTTATGCTATTTTTATGGACAATATACCTTTTGAACTGTTTTTATATTTAATAAAGTAGTTAGCCTTCAGTCTGTCTCTGTGTGTGTGATTAAGGGGCCGGTCAAGTCCGTGCATCGTGACAATATTACATTAAGTGGACAACTCCTCCACATACATACATACACATTTTTCACTTTTATTATGTGTATAGATAGACAGAAGATGTCAGAAGCAACTTGAGAAAATGCAAGTCGCATCTGGTGTGAGAGAACTGGCTGCCTGCAGGGACGTTGCCCAGGAGACGCTTGGATGTTTTACCACCCTTGGGAGACTAATTTCATGTCCCCACATGGGCAGCTGAAGCAGACAGGCAGGAGCTCACCCCATCTTCCAGGGACTTATTGACCCGCCCCCGTAGTTACTGCCGAGTCTTTGCTTCATTCCAAATGGGATCCGACTGAAATGGCATTGTTAGGTCTTGAAGTGTCTGTGTGATACAGGAAAAGAATAATAGAATGGGCATGAGAGTACCATTTCAAGTGAGGGGAAAAGTATTGTTACTTCTTTGAGATAATTAAAAAAAGATATTTCACAAGCAGCACAGAACTGGTCAGACTTTGCAACAAAATGATTAGCAACCACTAAGGAGGATCAAATATGGGAAAGCATTAGTTTCTAATTAGCATAATTATCAACATTAGAAAGTTGCTTATTAAGCATATGTGCTGCCTTAGCATTCATTGTCTGTGGGAAATGGAACACCATATTGCAGTTGACTTTAATTGCTATCCTTTACTTCCAGTCGCAGCAGGGGAAATATCTGCGGAATGAATGGTTCTGAAAAATCAGATATTCATCTGGAGTAGGAGGTGGTCTTTTGGCAGTCTGAGAAGCTGAAGGTGACAGTGTTACACCTGTGAGATCTCAGATAGTATAGCGATTTTTTAAAAAAGCTGTCAGAGATTAAATCAAATCTCACATCAGACATGAGATCACTGTGTAGCCATAGGAAACCTGCAACCTCACTGCCTAAACCAGGAAATACAGGGATTGTGGCAAAGGACATGATTCTCCCTAGCTGTTTACTAGGGTTGGTTGATCCAAAAAAAATTTGTTTCTAAACTACAAATGGGGGGAGGGGGGGTTGATTAGTAATAGAAATACTTACAAAAATTTTTCCAAAAAATTCTTAATTGTAACGTAATTAATAACGAATTTCGTTATTATTCTTAATTGGGCAAAGCAGGGAAACAGGACTGACTGACACTGTTAAAAGCACAGGCAAATCAAGGGGGAAATACACAGACGCACCACTGCCAGAGGAGAGGAGGAGGTGGGTTAACTTTAACCTCACATCTTCCTCTCCCCTGGCAGTGATGCGTGTGTATGCGCGCATACACACAGCCCCTGCCAGAGGAGAGGAGGAGGGGGTTTAACTTTAACCCCACATCTTCCTCTCCCTGGCAGTGATGCGTGTGTATGTGCGCATACACACAGCCCCTACCAGAGGAGAGGAGGAGGGGGGTTAACTTTAACCCCACATCTTCCTCTCCCCTGGCAGTGATGCGTGTGTATGCGCGCATACACACAGCCCCTACCAGAGGAGAGGAGGAGGGGGGTTAACTTTAACCCCACATCTTCCTCTCCCCTGGCAGTGATGCGTGTGTATGCGCGCATACACACAGCCCCTACCAGAGGAGAGGAGGGGGGTAACTTTAACCCACATCTTCCTCCCCTGGCAGTGATGCGTGTGTATGCCAGAGGAGAGGAGGATACACACAGCCCCTGACCAGAGGAGAGAGGAGGAGGAGGGGGTTAACTTTAACCCCCACATCTTCCCTCTCCCCTGGCCAGAGGAGAGGAGGAGTGATGCGATGTGTATGCGCGCATACACACAGCCCTGCCAGAGAGAGAGGAGGGGGGGGTTAACTTTAACCCCACATCTTCCTCTCCCTGGCAGTGATGTGTGTATGCGCGCATACACACAGCCCCTACCAGAGGAGAGGAGGAGGGGTTAACTTTAACCCCACATCTTCCTCTCCCTGGCAGTGATGTGTGTGTATGCGTGCATACACACAGCCCCTACCAGAGGAGAGGAGGAGGGGGTTAACTTTAACCCCACATCTTCCTCTCCCCTGGCAGTGATGCGTGTGTATGCACGCATACACACAGCCCCTGCCAGAGGAGAGGAGGAGGGGGGTTAACTTTAACCCCACATCTTCCTCTCCCCTGGCAGTGATGCGTGTGTATGCGCGCATACACACAGCCCCTGCCAGAGGAGAGGAGGAGGGGGGTTAACTTTAACCCCACATCTTCCTCTCCCCTGGCAGTGATGCGTGTGTATGCGTGCATACACACAGCCCCTGCCAGAGCAGAGGAGGAGGGGTTTAACTTTAACCCCACATCTTCCTCTCCCCTGGCAGTGATGTGTGTGTATGCGCGCATACACACAGCCCCTGCCAGAGGAGAGGAGGGGGGGTTAACTTTAACCCCGCATCTTCCTCTCCCCTGGCAGCGATGCACGTTTTTCCCATCCAGGGAAGCAGGAGTAGAGGAGCACCCCGCCTCCTGCTTCCCTGGATGGGAACCCCCCCCCCCCCCACTTGGGGCTGAGAAGCACCGCACATTATCGCGTTGCCTGTCAGCAGGGAGGGGGAGGAGGAAAGGAGGGAGTGCAAACCACTCCCTCCTTCCCCCCCCCCCCTTGGGGCTGATTGGCTAAAGGGAAGCAGGTGGTTTCATTAGCCAATGAGAACATGCGTCTACTAAGGACAAAGAAGCCATACGACGTAATTACGTGAATTATGTGACAAATACAAAAATGGAGGCCCCCAGGTTTGGGAAGGAAATTACACTTCCAGGTTGGGGCACGTGGTTCAAAAAACAATTAAATCAACTTTTTATACGAATTTAAAACGATTTCAAATAATTTTAAACCGGACATATCCAAGCCTACTGTTTAGGCCTGGTTGGGTTTGTCGGAATGCTCCAAAAGTCGCATTAAATTCGGATTTAATTCACTTTCGAAATGGTTTTGAAGCGCTTTAAGCAACCAGGAAGTAAATTTGCCATTTTGAAGCTGGTGCCGCCATTTTCGGAAAGGGTTCAGAAAGCCTAATCCAAACCACCCGGTTTAGATGCGGCTTCTTTTCCTTTCCCCCGGCGTCGGTTTGGAAGACCATGCCTTCCCTCCCCATGTGAACAAGGCCGTTAAGATGCGGAGGGAAGGCGTAGGCTTCCAAACCCAGTTTGGAAAGCCCCTACATTCGAAACGAGTATTGAACCATTTTTTTTCTTGATCAACCAGGCTTACTGTTTAGGTTCTTAATCTGCAGTAGTTTAGTAATGTATATGTATGAATATAATGAATATAATGAATATAATGAATGAATGGTGAGGGGGTGATCAGACCCACGGGCTTGTGGTGACCATCTCCCAACGGATCTGGTGACTCTAAGGACACTGTTGGACTTGTGGGACCCTCCTAGGCTTCCCTCGTTCGATGGTCGAGCCACTGCTGGCTTGACCTCTGGATAGCTCACTGACCCATGTGGTCACGAGCCCAGGTCTCCCCTTCCCTGCCTTAGATGTAGTACCCCCCTTTTGTGTTGTATCGTATTGTTCGTATACTATGTATTTTATGTCAAACTGTAAACCGCTCCGAGCCTTCGGGGAGTGGCGGTATAGGAAGTTTGAAGAATAAATAAATAAATAAATAAAATTCTTGTCCCGGCATTGAATGTTTGCCGTATATATACTGTGTTCCACCCCGAGTCCCTTTCGGGGTGAGATGGTCGGAATATAATTTTTATAAATAAATAAATAATAGTTTTCCCACTTCCACCCAGGGCAAATCACACAAGATCAGGAGGAGCCTCAGATGCCTAAATCTTGGTATACAGGGATTGTGGCAAAGGAAATGCAAAGGGTGGGTGGAGGGAGACAGGGAAGAGAATGGGAGAGTTGCAGGAGGCACGGTTTCCAGGGAAATGAAGCAGAAAAGAGCTCAGAAAGAGCATGTGGCAGGTCAGCATACAAATTGTAGTGTGTGTGTGTGGGGGGGGCAGTTTGAAGTTTTAGCTCTCTTAAATCTCTTTCTTTTCATAGCGGCACTAGCCGTGCCCTGCCACGCATTGCTGTGGCCCAGCCTGGTGATCTGGAAAATAAAGTAATGATAAAGTGTTGGTTTCTAATATTATTTCTTTCTGCTTGTGGATAAACAGTATTTCTTGTTGTTTCTTTGTCAGTGTTGATGTGGAGATTGCCTGGTTTGCCTACTCTGGAACATGCAACAGAATTGTCCTTGTTTGGGGCAAATTGTCCTTATTTGTCCCTTTCAAATCGATGGCAATATATCTGTCATATACATGTGTGTGTGTGTATGTGTGTGTGTGTGAATCATATATATCTTTCTATATCTATGACTGGATGACTCTATAAGAAGGGCTTTGATTATGTTTTCTTGCCCTGGTGAAGGGAGGTGAACTGGATAGCCTTAAAGCAGCATTTCTCAACCTGGGGGTTGTGTGTGTTTGTGTGCGTGTGTAGGGGGTGTGTGTGTCAGAAGGGTTGCCGAAGACCACCAGAAAACGCAATATTTTCTGGTGATCATGGGGGTTCTGTGTGGGAAGTTTGGCCCAATTCTATCATTGGTGGGGTCAGGGCCATAGCCAGGATTTTGATTCGGGGGGAGGGGGGCTGAGTTTGGTTCGGGGGGGGGGCTGAAACTGGGTGGAAGAGGGTCTACCCTAGCAAACCTTTTGTATTGTTATCCCAATAACCCCATGAATGTGGGATATAATGAGCATGGTGGTCAGATCGTGATATGAATAAACATAACAGTTTAAATAATGTACCAGTAAGGCCTTCTCGCGGACCACCCTGAAAATTTCAGACCACCCCCTTAGCCCCCCCCCTGGCTACATGCCTGGGTGGGGTACAGAATGCTCTTTAATTGTATATGAACTATAAATCTCTGTAACTACTACTCCCAGATGTGAAGATCTATTTTCCCTCAAAGTCCAGCAGTGTTCACATTTGGGCATATGGAGTATTCATGCCAAGTTTGGTCCAGATTCAACATTGCTCTAGTCCACAGTGCTCTCTGGATGTAGGTGAACCACAACTCCAAAACTCAAGGTCAATGCCCACAAAATCCTTTCTAGTGTTTAATGTTGGTCATGGGAGTTCTGTGTGCCAAGTTTGGTTCAATTCCATTGTTGGTGGAGTTCAGAGGAATTGTTGTCCAAAACACCTGGAGGGAGGAGGGACCAAGTTGGCCCAGGCCTGCTGTATAGGGACAACAATGCCAAAGCACTTCATCCGAGTCCTTGGCCATATCAAGCTCGGCTTGGCTCCTTGGGTCAATCCTCCCCATGAGCTGGCACTCTGCGCATGCTCAGGAGACCCCTTGCCGCCACCCCCCAAAAGGGGAGTTGGGGGGGGGGTCTTCCTCCTCCTCCTCACCTTTGCCTGGTTGACGACACCATGGTGGAAGGCTTCCTCGCTGTGCAGGGCGGCCTCCCGCTCCTCCCCGGCCTCCTCCACCAAGTTGTACCAGTTCTGCAGCCTCGCCTGTGGCATCTCTTCCCGGGGGTCAAAAAGCCCTGCGCCTGGGCCGGGGAAGCAGCAGGCCACACCCACCGGCAGGCCGTTCTGCCTCCGCCCCCATTGGTCAGGTGAGAGGCAGGCATGGCCTTGTGAATTTTGGACGATGTTGAAGAGGCGAGGCTGACTCCGGGAGGCCTCCCGGTCATTGCCACCATAGGCTCTGCTGCAAGACGTTGGAGGAGCTGTCTTGGCCGCATGTGCGCATCCCCACACATGCGCTGTGGCATGTTATCCTTTCTTAGGTTTTGTAAGTTGTTTTTAGGTCTTTTTTCTTTTTTTATTGTTGTTGGTCACACCTCGCTTTGTGGGACATTTAGATGCGAAATGTGGTGTGTTTTCGTTCAGTGGTTTTGTTGTTTTTAAGGTACTAACGACAACATAAGCATTTTTATATATTAAGATTGCAGGAGTTCCAGGCAAGAGTTCAAAAGGACTTTTATGACCCAACGCAGGAAGAGGGAGCGGAAAGCTCGCTAAGGTTACAGAGACACAAAGTGCAGGATTTGCATGCTTGCTATGAAGACGCAGGTTCGCAGTTTGGGTGTGATCCTGGATTCATCGCTGAGGCTGGAACCCCAGGTTTCGGCGGTGACCAGGGGAGCATTCGCACAGTTAAAACTTGTGCGCCAACTGCGCCCGTACCTTGGGAAATCTGACTTGGCCACAGTGGTCCATGCTTTGGTTACATCCCGTATAGATTACTGCAACGCCCTCTACGTGGGACTGCCTTTGAAGACTGTTCGGAAGCTTCAACTGGTCCAACGGACAGCAGCCAGATTGATAACAGGAGCGGCACTCAGGGAGAGCACCACACCTCTGTTGCGCCAGCTCCACTGGCTGCCAGTTTGCTACCGGGCACAATTCAAAGTGCTGGCTTTGGCCTTTAAAGCCCTTAACTGTTCTGGTCCAACTTACATGTCCAAATGCATCTACCCCTACGAACCTTCAAGATTCTTAAGATCATCCGGAGAGGCCCTGCTCTCGGTCCCGCCCGCTTCGCAGGAGCGATTGGTGGGGGCGAGAGACAGGGCCTTCTCAGTGGTGACTCCTCAACTTTGGAACGACCTTCCTAATGGCATCAGATCAGCCCCCTCCCTCTTGACATTTCGCAAGAAGGTCAAGACCTGGCTATTTGACCGGGCATTTGCAGATGTAGTATAATTACCAAATTGAGACCTACGGAACGACGATGATGCAATTGGATACCGTTTTAATAATGAGACGCTGATATTGTGTTTTTAACATTAAGTGCTAATTTGTATATGATGGAATTGTATTGATAATTGTTGATATGTTTGTCTTGGGCAGTTCTTGCCATTTGTACACCGCCTCGAGTCGCCTTCGGGCTGAGAGAGGCAGTCTAGAAGCAAAGTAAATAAATAATAAAATAAATAATATTTTCTCCTGAATGTTTTGAACATCTTGATTGCCATACCTCCTCAGTCCCAAAATGGTAATAGTGGCAGAAAGGAATCAATTCTGCCGATCTTGGCTTCTACTTCTACGTTGTGTGATGGTGCACAGCAGGCCCTTCCTTGCCGCACAACAAAGTGGCAAAATGGGGCAAAAATGTTACATGTGAAGAGCGGTAAGTGCCCTTTAGGTCTGTGGTTCCCAACTTTTGGGTCCGCAGATGTTTTGGACTTCATCTCCCACAGTTTATAACAGCTGGAAAGTTGGCTGGGATTTCGGGGAGTTGACGTCCAAAACACCTGGAGGCCCAAAGGTTGGGAATCACTGCTTTAGGCGATAGCTGAAAGAAGATCAAAAGTAGCTAATGTGTGTGATGGTGCACGGCAGGCCCTTGCCACACAACAAAGTGGCAAAATGGGGCAAAAATGCCACACGTGAAGTGTGGTAAGAGCCCTCTGATTTGGAAGCCAGCCAGGAAGCCTTGGAGCTGGAGGGAGGACTCTGGTCCGCCAGTGAGCTTATCTTTAGTATGCAAACAGAGGTGAGAGGGAGCAAAATGGATCAGATTGATTCTGGAAAAGACATTAGCAGGAAGGAGCACATAATTCACGTCAGTGAGACCACTGTTACTTAGCCTTCCTGGACTTCTTGACTTTTCTTTGCAGATGATGGTTCAGGAAGGACTCATCCCACGCTTTCTACAAGCACATTGAAGATTAAGAAGGCCAGTTTGAGATAAGCAAGTCCAGTTGCAGAAAGCACAGCAGAAAGTCTCCTTGGGTGATGCTGTTTCCAAGTTGCAGTCCTTTCTGCGTTGTCGTTTCTCTTCGAAACCTGTTAGGCGTGTCTTCTCGAAAGAGGCTTCAGCATTATGCGTCTCCATGCCTCCCGATGTGAGGCCAGGGTGGACCATTGTTGGTGATCAATCTGGCCGAGCCTGAGATGTTGTTTCAGGGAGTCCTTATATCTCTTCTTTTCGGTGCCTCTCTTGCGCTGACCCGTGGCAAGTTCACCATAGAGTAGTATCTTAGGGAGGCGGTGGTCCTCCATCCTAGAGACGTGCTCTGCCCAGCGCAGCTGAGTTCTCAATAGCATGGCCTCAGTGCTGGTGATCCCTGCTTGCTCAAGGACAGCAACATTCGTCATGAAGTCAGTCCAGTGTATATTTAGGTTTGTGTGAAGACAGCGCTGATGAAAGCGTTCGAGGAGTCGTAGGTGTTGGCGATAGGTGACCCATGTTTCAGACCCATAGAGGAGAATAGACAGTACGATAGCTCTGATTTTTGCGCTTTGCCTCAGGTGCTTGTTGCTCCAGACTCTTTTGTGAAGCCTTCCAAATGCACTCTATGCATTTGCTAATCTGTGATCTATCTCTTTATCAATCTTGGTGTCTGAAGAGATGATGGTTCCCAGGTAGGTGAACTGCTGAATGGACTTAAGCACAGATTCGTCTATGCTGACATGGGGATGATGGTGTTCTTCCTGTGGTGTGGGCTGGTAAAGGACTTCCGTTTTCTTCAGGCTGACTTCCAACCCAAACAGTTCTGCAGCTGTTGTAAAGCAGGATGTCAGGCGCTGCAGAATTGCTGAACGGACTTAAGCACAGATTTGCCTATGCTGACATGGGAATGATGGTGTTCTTCCTGTGGTGCGGGCTGGTAGAGAACTTCCGTTACCACTGTGACTTAGCCTTCCTGGACTTACTTGTGGGAATAATGCTTGCTTACCTGAAGGAGCGCTCTTGTGTGGCCCATTGAGAGAGAAAGCTCATCAACCCTGCCACAGGAGAAATAAAGTTGGTTTATTACTGTGTTAATGAGTATGTAAAATGTTTTTACATTTGGGAAAAGTAAGGTTGCTGGATGCAAAAGATGAGAGTCTTTTTGCTTTTGTAATATTGCATGGTAATAGTTGCAGATTATTTCTTTCCTTACAGGCAGATGGTGCCCGAGGGAACTTTCTCTGGCAGTTGCCTTGGGATTCGTTTTAGAAGCCCAGGGATAGGAACAAATGATTCAAAACAACAGACTTGTGAAAGATATACATTAACATGTATTTATTTATTTACTTCATTTTTATCCTTCCTTTCTTCTGATATAGGGACTCATATAGCAAACACAACACAAACATAGCATATCTGGATTTAATAAGTTATTCAGTAGCACCAAACAGGGAAACATTGTCTGTGTTATATGAATATCTGTCCCTTAGAAGAGACCACATGTCCATCCAGTCCAACTGCCTGCCATGCAGGAAAAGCACAATCAAAGCACCCATGGCAGATAGCCACCCAGCCTCTATTGAAAAGCCTTTTTAAAAAAGCAGTGAGTTCCACTGTTTAATAGCTCTTATGATCAAGAAATTCTTTCTTTCTCCTTTTCTGTACTTTGAAACTATTGCTCCAAGACCTACAACTTCTTCACCTGTGCCATTGCGCCAGCAATCACCAGCAAAAGGGAAGGTGCGCCAGGTGGTTCGTGGCACCCCATGCATCCTCCCTCCTCCCCTCATAGGGTTGCCACCTGTACCGTATTATACGGGATGTCCCATATTTTTACTCTGAATTTCGTGTCCCGTATTTTCAGCTCCTGTCCCATATATGTTCTCATCCAATCCTCTCTCTACTTCCACCTTTGTCCACGGTCTTTACTTCTGCCCTTCCCTTGGCTTCTGTATCTGTAGCTTTTGTCAGTTCCAGTCTCTGTTCTTCCTTTATGTCTCGTCGTCTCGTCTCGTGTTTATCTCATTGAATTGTGTGGCTTCCTTTAAATTTCCGGCCTTCTTATTTATATCTCCCTTGGCCTCTATGCCCTTCCTTGTGTCACTTCTTGGATCTCTCAGTCTCTGCCACTTCTTATTGTTTATAAAGAAGGACCTCGCTAGCCACAACAATGGCAAATGTGCTCCCTTCTTCCAAGGCCAACAGGAAGTGCTTTATTGTAAAATTGGCTGGTATATTTGATCCCATCTAGATCTTTCTGTAAACACATAAATATTCCACAATATCAAGTACTCACGAATCCCAAAATTAACACAAAGGTGTATACAATGAAGTTTGAGCAGTATATAAACCAAAAATATAGGAGTTAGTTGGTAAAGAGTAATTATAATCCACTTGAGGACGACCAATGTCGTAACAAACCCCAAAGGAAAACTTATCCGGGGGTGGGCGCTCGATGTTGCGGCAATCCAAACAGTGCAGGGGACGTTTCCCCAAAGTAATTGTAATCCACAGAGCGTTAGAAAGCTCTAAAATAATTGTAATCCAAGGAGCGTAAGCTTGCTCCTTTGTGCAGTGGGAAGCGATGAGTAGCGTACGAGGTATTCCAATCAAGGCATGAAGAGAGGTCCACAGTATAAAGGTCCACAATGGGAGATGCTCCGTCAACGGGGGGAAATATACGGATCCAACCCGTTTCGGATTCTTCTTCAGGACGGTTACAGTAGAGGAAATCTCAAATCACAAATTCAAGGAAAACACGCCCAAATGGCGAGGCCGAAAATTCGGGACAATATAGAACGCCCAAATGGCATTGACCGAAGATCCGGGCCTCTGCATGTTTTTTTGCATGTTTTGTCATACCTAATGCATTGTACGGTGTAAGGACTCACCCATTCTGAGCAGGCCGAAGCCTGTGTGGCAGTTTGGCTCCCTGGTTATAATAGCTGGCATCCATCTTAGGAAGGGAGATCCACACAGCAGCCATTAGGAGAAGGTAGTTGCCAGAGACAGGGGGCGTGGCTTTAGAGTTTCTCTGGCTAGTTACAAAGTCTCCCAGGAGATTGGCTGAGAGCCAAGGGGGAGGAGTTAAGCTGTCTAGGAAGGAGAAATCCTGACAGGAAAGTTTAGTCTTGAGCGAGGTTTTGGAGCAGCAACATCCAAGCCTCAGCTGTTGTTCTGATACAGTCTATTTCTATAGTGACACATCCAGAGAGTTTGGGGTGACGCTCATAGTTTAGAGCCAGTAGGGCTGACTTGGAATAGTCAGACAAAACACCTTGCAGTCTCTGGGTTAGAGAGGCAGGTGGGCTCTGGGACTGGGGAGTTAGCAGTAGTTAGCTAACCCTGTCAGACAAGACTCAGGGGACTTTTAGTGTAGAAAGTTCCTGGTTGGAAACTCCTGTTCACTGCTAGTTTCAGTATTAGGGTGACAGTAAAATTCTTAGTCAAGTTTTAGCACTGACTGGAATTGTTGAAGATCTAAGCTTTAGTAAAACCTTTTATGTAACCATATGCTCCAGCACATCTTGTTATCCAGCAAACCTTCACACATTTGAACAATTTATCTGTAACCATACGCTCGTTGCCTCAGTGGAAGTAAACCATCAAGCTCTGTGCCTTATTGTAAAGCCGGTTTTAGTTTAATAAATTGTTTCCTGTTCATTTTGAAGAAAGTCTCCATCGTACTTCTTCCTCTTATAATCCTCTCAGTTAATGATTTCTTTAGGAGCCTTGCTGGTGATCATTTTAATTTTATAAAATCCTAATAACTTTAGGTTGGTGGCGGCATTTTAGTAATTAGGGTGGACCAAGTTATTCTAATTGGACCTAGGTCCTTACAATTGGTGTCTAGGTCGTTACATACGGCTATTATAAAATTATTATTATTAATAATAGCAGTAGTAGTAGTACTGTATGTAGTACATACAGTACAATGCATTAGGTATGACAAAACATGCAGAAACATACTATGTACTGTTAAGAGGATGTAAGTCAGGTTGTTTTATGAATTTCAATTATTATCTTATCTTATTCTGTCCATAAAACTATTTATACCTAAGGTTTGATTGTAAAGTTTTTAATGAAGTGTCCCTTATTTTTGCGGAAAATCCCATATTTTTCAGTAAATGTCCCTTATTCCTTATATTAAAAAGTGGCAACTCTATCTCCTCATCACATGGAGAAGATGGGAGAGAGTCCTTTGGCACCCTTTCCCTCCCCTCATCAGACGGCAGAAAGGGCGGTTGCCTGCCCTATAGGGCTTTTCTGGTATGAAGCTGTAGTGGTTGAGTTTAGGGACATCCCTAGCACAAATATGAAGTCCTTTGCCACACTAAAAAATACCAGTATTTCATATGCTGGAGCTATGGCAGTGAAAGTGAATGCACACAGCTGTAATTCTGCATCTTGCATCTTTGATCTCTTCTTTACCTGCAGCATCCACCCCCTGCAATGGGGCTTGATCAAAGCATATTGCTTTCTGAGGCCAAGGATGAGATGATGCTTTGCTTGCATTCTTAAAAAAGCTTATCAGATTAACAATGACACCTTTTGAAACAGGACATCAAAACAGCATGCAGTAAGGCCCCTTCTATGCTGCCATACAATATCCAAATTATGTATTTATTTATTTATTTATTATTCGCACTTGTTAGTCGCCACTCCCAGTATGGCTCAGGGTGACTCACAACAGTGGATTTACAGTATAACAGTATAACACAGTATACCAGTATAACACAGTCTCTCGGCATTACTTCGCGAACGAAGATTCAGGAAGGACTCATCCCACGCTTTTTACAAGCGCGTTGATGACTAAAAAGGCCAATCTGAGATAGGCAAGTCCGGTTGGAGAAAGCACAGCAGAAAGTCTCCTTGGGTGATGTTGTTTCCAAGTTGTGGTTCTTTCTGCGTTGTCGTTTCTCTTCGAGACTCATTGGCGTGTCTTCTCGAAAGAGGCCGCAGCATTGTGGATCGTGCATCTCCATGCCTCCCGATGTGAGGCCAGGGTGGACCATTGTTGGTGATCAATCTGGCCAAGCCTGAGATGTTGTTTCAGGGAGTCCTTATATCTCTTTTGGGGGGCGCCTCTCTTGCGCTGACCCGTGGTGAGTTCACCATAGAGTAGTATCTTTGGGAGGCGGTGGTCCTCCATCCTAGAGATGTGCCCTGCCCAGCGCAGCTGTGTTCTCAATAGCTGGTGATCACATAGTCAGTCCAGTGTATATTTAGGATTGTCCGAAGACAGCGCTGATGAAAGCATTCGAGGAGTCTTGGGTGTATAACACAGTATAACACAATAAAACGCATTAAAAACACAATAATACACAATAAAACACAAATTGTCTGCTTTAAACTGGATTATATGGCTGTGTAGACTCATATAATCCAGTTCAAAGCAGTTAATGTGGGTTATCTGCTTTGATAATCTGGATTATATGGCAGTGTACATGGGCCAAAGATAGATTAGGTGCTGCATGGAAACCAAATAGCTCTGTGCCCCAGTGCTTTATCTCCACTGTGTCCCTTCCCCATAGTATTTGCCACCTGAGTTGGCTGCCTCATTGTGCCTAATGGTATAAACCCACTGTAAAAGTACAGACTGTGCTGCCGTTGTTGATTCAGTCCTTAAGTGAACAAATAATTGTTGTTTCATAAGAACCCACTTGCCTTCTAGCAGTATTCCCGAAAGAACGGCAATTGGCTCTAGCTTGTTTTGCCAACTGTTGGTTGTACCAAGCACCTGACAAGCTGATGAAATTCCCTTTTCCAAACAACTGGTAAAGTACAAGAGCTATGTCCCTTTGTGCATTTTCTACCATAAGAAAAAGTACTATAGCAAGACAAGGGTGCAGTCAAAAGACTGCCAACCAATCAAGACATCAATCATTCGTCTTCAACTGGTCAGCCACAGATAAGTTGGCACATTATCAAAACCTTCATAGTCGTGTTTTTATTGTACTCAATGAAATATATTTATTTAAAATAAGAGAATAAACTTTTTTCATTATCTGAAGGGAGGAATGCATTTCATTTTGGTCTTTTTATTCAGTCTTAACAATAACACAGAATAATCAATTTTGCCTTAAAAGTAAGTGTATTTTTGCACGAGGCCAGCATAGTATAGTGGTTTGAGTGTTGGACTATGACTCCAGGGAACAGAGTTCAAATCCATGCTTGGCCATGAAAACCAACTTTAGGCAAGTTACATTCCCTCAGTGTGCCGTCGCACCCGGTCTATATATTCAGGAAGGGCGAGGACATAGACTCTCTACCGGGGGGATTGCTTCTTGCCTTCCTTTAGAGCAGTGTTTCCCAACCAGTGTGCAGTGGCACACTAGTGTGCCATGAGCGATCATCAGGTGTGCCGTGGGAAATTGGAACCTCCAATACCCTTTCTTCCCCCTGCTGCCGAACACTTTTTCTTCTCCACTCGGGCTCCCTTCTTCCCAGCCTCGCTCTGCTCGCTTTGCCTCACTTTGCTCTGGGGCAAGTCTGCGCAGTAGCGCCCGCACGGGTCATGTCTTCCTCCCTCCCCCCTCCCCTCCTGAACACGCTCACGCTGCCCCTCAGATCAAAATGGCGGCAGAAGAAGCAGTGTAGAAGAAAAAAAGTAAGTGTTTGGCAGGAGGGAAGAAAGGGCGCAAAGGGAAGGGGGAGGAAGAGGTCTCTGTCGAAAGCTGGCATGGGCAAACTTGGACCTTCCAGGTGTTTTGGACTCCAACTCCCACCATTCCTACCAGCTTCAGGCCCTTGTCCTTTTCCCCCCTCAGCCATTTAAGCAAGAAAGTGCCTCAGGCTGTTAGGAATTGTGGGAATTGAAGTCCAAAGCACCTAGAGGGCCGAAGTTTTCCCATGCCTGTTTTAGGGACCTTAAAGTGGTGAGCCTCCTTCTAACATTGTGATTCTGGATAGAAAACAAACAACAACATAACATAACATTTGAGTCCACAGTGCTCTCTGGGTGTAGGTGAACTACAACTTCCAAACTCAAGGTCAATTCCCAAGCAAACCCTTTCAGTACTTTCTGTTGGTAATGAGAGTTCAATATGCCAAGTGTGGTTCAATTCCATTGTTGCAAGAGTTCAGGATGCTCTTTGATAGTGTGTTAACTATAAATCCCAGAAACTGTAACTCCCAAATGTCAAGGTCTACTTTCTAAACTCCATCTGTGTTCACATTTGGGCATATTGAGTATTCATGCCCTGTTTGGTCCTGATCCAACATTGTTTGAGTCCACAGTGCTCTTTGGATATAGATGAACTACAACTCCAAAACCCAAGGTCAATGCCCACCAAACTCTTATAGTATTTTCTCTTGGTTATAGGAGTTCTGTTTGGAAAGTTTGTGTCTTTCTGCCATTCCTGCCAGGATATCTATGTTGTGTTCATCGAAACAGGCCCAGGTTTCACACTGAGTATATAAATACATTAAAATATATAAAATATATGTATGACTGTGTGAGAGTGTCACTTTGTGTCATTGTGGTTGGTGGTGTGCCCCAGGATTTTGTAAATGTAAAAATTGTGCCGCGGCTCAAAAAAGGTTGAAAAACACTGCTTTAGAAACTTGGGGCTCCCAAGGGCCAAGCTGGACACTTTAGATAACTAAAGCAGGCTTTATTGCTTAAAACATGAGTTATTTGCACTCAGGCACTTCACTTTGCTTCTCAAAAGGATAAAGAAAAATACTTTACAGTCTCTTAGTTGTTTGGGTCCTGGAAGCTTCAGCCGGATGGCTCTCCAAGTCCTCTCTGTCTTTGTGGTCTCGAGGTAAGGACACTTGAGACCCCAGCCAGCTGGCCTATACTGAAAGTATGGGACCTTCCTCTGGATGCCAGCGGACTAGTTTGAGAGTGCCTGGGTCTCGTCAGAGCTACCCAACTGTCCGGTATGTTGGGCTTTCTGCATGAGACCCAAGGAAAGTCTTTGTCTTGTGTTGAGAGATGGCTTGACCAAGGCTGACCCTGGCAAACCTTCAGATATGTCCTCCGGAGGGATCCAGGAAAGCTCTGATAAGCAAAAATGGCTAGATTGCCAAGTCCCTGGGAAAAGGGCGAAACAAACTCAATTGGGCTCAGCCAACAATGATTGACAGGTGCAAAGAACCAATCAATGCAACCAAACTTTTAACAAGCAGCGGAAGCTTGCAAAAAAAACATTTTAACAAAGCAAAACCTTATAGAACTCAAAGTTTTTCATACAAATGGTGCCTGCTGCGCCGTCACACTCAGCCCAAGAGAAAAGCAAGGACAAATTCCCTGTGGGAAAAAACCCCAAAAAACATGTGACAGCTATGCCTTATGGTTGCCATGGGTCAGAAATGGCATACAACATATTAACTTAGAATTCCAGCGAAAACATTGCTTTTGTTCTTAAAATCTGTGCAGCCCAGGCCTATCTATTTACTCTTTTTTCACAAGTAAACCAAGCCAGTTTATATTCTATAGAGCTATATGCACTAGATCTTATTATGGGATTTTTACAAGATGCTGTTTCATACAGCAAGAAGTTTTGACATGCTTCCCAAGTGTGTGTGTTTGAAACACATTTTGCCATTTGTCAATGAAGGTTCCTAGAGTAGCTTACTAGGATACCTAGTGTGGCAGACCCTGCCCCACACTTGCAGTCTAAATTTTAGTTGAGTACTATGCCTGGTTGGGTTCGGTCGGAATCTTCATAATTCGGAATAAATTCGGATCAAATTCCTTTTTGAAGCAATTTCGAAGCAATTTGGGAACTCGGAAGTATCCTTGCCATTTCGAAGCTTTTCCCGCCATTTCTCTTACGAATCAGTAAGTGAGTCGGAAATGATTCAGCTTTTCAAACCAGTGTGGATGGATTCCCTTCGTTTCCTTTCCTTCCTGCATCAGACTTGGGGCAAGAGCCGTGTTTAATCCAGTTTGGATCCAAATGTCCTCTCTCGCATCAGACCTGGGGCAAGCACCATGTTTAACCCAGTTTGGATGCAGATGCCCTTCTCTCCCACGTCAGACCTGGGGCAAGATTCATGTTTAACCAAGTTTGGATAAGGATGTCCTTCCCTCCTGCATCAGACCTGGGGTGAGAGCCGTGTTTAACCCAGTTTGGATGCATTTCCTTCTCTCCCACATCAGTCCTGGGGCAAGAGCCATGTTTAACCCAGTGCCAGTGCTGTTTCTTTCCTACTCCAGAAGCATGTCTGCCATTAACGAAGCAATTCTGAAATTTCGGAAATTTCGAACTTTTTCCCAGAAAATTTCAGAAATCATTTCAAAATCGAATC
Source organism: Anolis apletophallus (assembly GCA_030556195.1). Taxonomy (NCBI): domain Eukaryota; kingdom Metazoa; phylum Chordata; class Lepidosauria; order Squamata; family Anolidae; genus Anolis; species Anolis apletophallus. Next base: position 152,570,517 of record JARBWK010000005.1, on the reverse strand, counting down.
GCCAGCACCCCCCTACATCCGAAGCGAGTTTTGAAACATTTTTAAATCA